>JACEFZ010026034.1:0-37500 GCA_014155875.1 Cepaea nemoralis | reverse complement strand
CGCTACAGTTATCTACAGGGATATGCGTTATAATCCTCCTCCTCCCCCTCCTCCTCCTCCCCTCCCACCTCCTCCTTCTCCCCCTCCTCCTCCTCCTCCTCTTCCTCCTCCTTCTTTTTCTTCTGCTGCTGCTGCTGCTGCCGCCGCTCCATTTACCCAAGATAATTTATGGGGAAGATGTAAAGATCTTTCAAGTGCTCTTTCTAATGCTTTTTGTAAGTTGGTCTTCGTTTATCTAAGGTTGTTCTCGATACCACCACATCATTTTTTACATGAAAATTATACAACATTATTTTTTACATGAAAATTATACAACATTAAAAAAATAATCCTAGCATTAAGCGAATTGTTCTAACTGCAACCAATAAATTATTAGACAGACAGACAGACAGACAGACAGAAAGGGAGGGAGGGAGGGAGGGAGGAAGGGAGAGAGGGATGGAGGGATAGACGGAGGGAGAGACGGGCGGACGGGTAGGCAGGCAGACAGACAGACAGACAGATAGATAGATAGATAGATAGATAGATAGAGAGGGAAGGATAGACGGAGGGAGAGACGGACGGACGAGTAGGCAGGCAGGCAGACAGACAGACAGACAGACAGATAGATAGATAGATAGATAGATAGATAGATAGAGAGAGAGGGGGGTAAGTAGTTAGGTAGGCTGGCAGGCTGGCAGACAGATAGATAGATAGATAGATCCCCGCTAGGGACTGGGCGAAGCAAGGCCGGGTCAGCTAGTGTATATATATATATATATATATATATATATATATATATATATATATATATATATATATATATATATATATATAGATATATATATATATATATATATAAGCATTCTTTTAAAGTTTTCATAAAAATAATGGGTCTATTTTAGGTACGTGAAAATTTTCGAACCTATTTTTCCCGCAACGGGAACGGGAAAGGGTCGAACATAGATAGATAGATAGATAGATAGATAGATAGATATATAGATAGATAGATTGATCCACGCCAGGAGCTAGGCGAAGCCGGGCCGGGTCCTCTAGTGTATATATATATATATATATATATATATATATATATATATATATATATATATATATATATGTGTGTGTGTGTGTGTGTGTGTGTGTGTGTGTGTGTGTGTGTGTGTTTGGATGTGTGTGTATACATGTTAAACCTCTTAATCAGGTTGAAACATTTAAGATTACAGTGGCAATATGGCCTTTCAGTTCAGTTTATTAGCCCCTACAAAACTAACTTATAATCTGTATGGTTTACTCAATTATTAGTTAACATATCAGGGATTAATGACTTGAAACATTAATTGGGGGAGGGGGGGGGAGGCACTTTGAACCTCTTAATCAGGTCGAAACATTTATGATTACAATGACAATATGACCTTTACGTTCATTTTATCAGCCCGCACAAAACTAATATATGATATGTATTGTCACTGCCCAGAAGGAAAGCAATGGCGAACTACCTTCTGCAAAATTTTCCAAGACACCCAACAACTAAGAAAGAAAACATAAAAATAAAGACAATGGGTGGTGAGATCCCAGGGCCAGACATATCAGAATAGACTGGGGAAGAGTGTGACGCAGGAGTCAGAACTAGTCATTGTGAAGGTTCAAAGACGTTTGACTGTGTACAACATCAGAAACTTTGGGAAATCATGAGGAAAATGGGCTTTCAATCACATGTAGTACACATAACTCATAAATATGTTCTATTTAGACAAACAAGCAGCGGTTATAATAGATGGCGAGACATCAGATTGGTTTGACATCAAGCAAGGAGTCCGTCATGGCTGTGTACCGTCTCCCTATTTGTTTAACCTGTACGCCGAAAATATAATGAGAAATGTCAGAGATGATATAAACAGTGAGCTATATGATGCCCTAAATATCGGTGGTCATGACATACCAGAGATTCGATATGCGGATAAGCAAGATAGGGCTATTAGAGATAACGTCAGAGAAGCCTTGTCACGGGTCACTAGGAAGGAGGACTGTGTGATTAAGGTGGAGGATAAGAGACTGGTACTGAAGCGGGCTAAAGACACAGCGCCAGGTCCGGATGAGGTGAGGTACTCTCATATGAGGACCATAAATGATTGGGACTTGGAGGAGATGGCTCTTTGTTTCAACCTAAGCATCACTACGGCGGAAATACCCCACGATTGGCTTCATAGCTACCTGGTCCCACTCCCAAAGCTAGGTAAGGATCACTCTAGACTTAATGGATACCGAATTATAACTCCGCAAAACACGTATGGCAAAGTCCTCGTAAAGACAGTAGCACACAGGCTTCAGCGACATTTGGAAAGTCGTAATCTGCTTCCCCAAGGACTCGGGAGTTACGGTAATATTTTGGTCACTTAAAACGTCACGAAAGTATGGAGAGAACAATAATGGAGGGGTATATGCCCGGGAAGAGAGGAAGTGGAAGACCAAAGAGAAGATGGGTGCAGGATGTGGCAGCTGATCTCCATATGGGTGTATTGGAAGAGGGACATCTTGCTTATAACCGAGAGGTTTTCCGGAAGGTTGTTATGGGATCGTGGTTCAGCAAAAAATGAATGAACTGAATGAATGAACGAATGAATGAATGTATGAATGAATGAATGTACACACACACACACACACAAACACACCCACATCATCATCATCAAGTGCCGTGCCGACTGGCTTAGGCGACCATGACTCTTCACAGATCTCGGTCTTTGGTTTTCTGGATCAATTCTGACGTTGATATTCCTCCATGTCACTGCCGAAATCCATCCAGCATCATTTCTCGTGGTCTGCCTCTACCTCTCTTCCTCTCGATCTTTCCAGTTGTCACGATGTTCTCCAGCACCTCTCTTCTCATCACATGACCGAAAAAAGCTGTTTGTCTCTTTCTTATTGTTGTATATAATGTTCTAGTTTCGCCATCCTCTTTAAGGCATTCGTCGTTAATTACTTTGGCAGTCCAAGGAATTCGCAACATTCGTCTAAGGAACCACATCTCTGTTGTGTGTGTGTGTGTGTGTGTGTGTGTGTGTGTGTGTGTGTGTGTGTGTGTGTGTGTGCGTGCGTGCGTGCTGTGCGTGCGTGCGTGCGTGCGTGCGTGCGTGTGTGTGTGTGTGTGTGTGTGTGTGTGTGTGTGTGTGTGTGTGTGTGTGTGTGTGTGTGTGTGTGTGTGTGTGTGTGTGTGTAATTACCAACAATGGTGACACAATGAAAAAAACTAGAAGACGAATATCTATTGCTCTTCAAAAATTAAAACAACTGAATAAATTGTGGAGTGGGGCAGATAGAACTATAGAACTATAAAATTAAATTTTTAAGAAAATGCATCTTTCGCAATCTACCTTTTGCAACATACGCTTGTGAGACCTGGACACGTAATAAACAATCTTAATAGCGCATAAATGCCTCTGAATAAAAATGTTTTAGACGGGTTCTAAGAATATCTTGGATACAGAAAAGAACAAATGCATCCATACGACAAGATCTGAACACTGAAGAAGGTTGGCTACTAAAGACGATAAGACACAGACTTCCTTGGAGTAAGATGGCGGGACATTTCTTCGTCCCGTAAAAGGGAACGTGTTTTTTCCAAAATGTTTGTGGATTAAGTGTGTTTTCGAGGTGAAATGGAGTTCGGACCGTGCAACGGAGTTCGTGCACGCGCGCCCGGACTCCCTTCGGCGTATCATCGGCGCCCGGTGGAGATAGTTAAGCCTAACATGACGACCAGACGACGCCCGGCAAGGACACAGCGTGGTAAACGAGCCGGCGCCCGCAGAACGCGGTTAAAGTGTGACAGGTTGGGCTTCAGACACGTTCGAGTACTGTACTGGAACTGTGCATCACTTAATCAACGCCGACCCATTCTTGAAAAACTACTCTACGGAAACGACATTGTGGTTTTACAAGAAACACAGCTTTTCGACGGAGCAGCCAATTTCGCGGGGTTTCAGGGCTTCTATAACAGGCCATTCTGGTCCGCGACAACATACTGGCGTCTGAGGTCGATATGTCCGCCTGGAACAGTGATGCCCTGCAAGTGCAGGCAATAAGAATAATGACGCCAGTGCAGCTTGTAATTGTGAACGTTTATGCGTGTAACGGGAAGGTCGACGTTCGACAGTGGCAGAGATTGTTCGCTATGGAGGAAAGGCATATCATCTACTGCGGGGACTTCAATGCCAGAGGCAGTCAGATGGGGAATAACATCACCAATAGACAAGGAGAAGATCTGGAGGATGCCCTGGTATCTGCTGCCCTAGTCTGTCTGAATGCTGGAAAGGTCAATAGAATGGCCACCCGACTAGGTGATTCTGACAGTGTCATTGACATGGCCCTGGTGTCGCCAACCATCGCACCAAGGTGCCGTTGGGGCACACTGGGATACCACGAGAGTGATCACTACCCTTGCAACATCTAGATCGAGAAAGACAGAGCCAGAAGTCAAGTAAACAAGACAAATGCCTTTCCGTATGACAACACTGTTCAAGACGCCTTAAGCAAGATCAGAAGAAGAAAACTAACTTCCTCCTGCAGGAGGCAAGAAAGATGGTTGCAACCACCATGGTGGAACGGTGAGGTCGAGAGCGCATGGCTGGGAAAGAGGTAGGCTATCAAAGACTGGCAAAAAGCCAGAAAGGCTAACATGACATAGGGTGAGTTGGCGAACCTGAAGACTGAGGTTCATAGGACGACGACCTTATTTAAATCCTGCACCAAACAAACCAAGGCCGAGAAATGGAATGAGTTCTGCGTGAAGGTATGCTCCGAGCGGTCTCTCACGACATTCTGGCGGAGGGGTATTCCAGACTTTCAAGGCACAGACATGGGAAAAGTCGGACGCGGATAAAGGGAAGGCCCTCCTTGCACGCTACATAGAGCAGACTGATCAGAAAGACGAGCTCGCCAGAGGACCCCAACGTCTCTCTCTCAGTTGTGCGAGGAGGTCGGGACGGGCGAAGAATATGTAATGTCTGCTGAAACATTACGCGCAATGCTCAAGAAATCACCCAACACTGCACCACGCCCAGATATGGAGACCTACAGATGATGTCAGATGATGACATGGAAGAACTGGCCAGAGAATTTAACACCAGTATCCAAAGGGGCCTGGTCAAAGAGGAATGGCTACACAGCTACTTGTTACCACTGCCGAAACCTAACAAAGACCATTCCAAGATATGCGGCAACAGAATCATAACGATGCAGAGCACTGCTGGCAAGCTACTGGAGAAAATAGTATCACACAGACTTGCTCGTGACTTGGAACAACTCGGCTGCTTCCCGCCCACACTTGGAGGATACAGATGCAACAAAGAGTCATGGCTGAATACGGCGGTCTTTGCTCATGAAGGTTGTGAAGAGTTTTAGAGCAAAGAAGAAACATGTGCGGCTGCCATAGACTTAGAGGAAACAGACAATAAAGTATCCTTCGAGCACTTGATGCAAACCCGTCTCAGACTGAAAGTGTACACACACCTTATACGATGGATAGCTGCAGTCCTGTTCCAGAGGAAGGTGGTGCTAAGATGTGGCAGTTGGTCTTCTAAGCCGACAACGATACGTCCAGGATCGCCGCAGGGTTCACCACTGTCACCAGTACTATTCAACGTGTATACGGTGCCGATCACTGAACAACAGTTGAGCGGGGGGGGGGGGGGGGGGGTAGGACTCTGTCATTTGCTGACGACATTCTTGTGTATCGACAGGGTCGAGATAGATAGGCGGTTGCCAATGGTATGCAGTGGCGAACTAGATCGAATTTCCTCATGGTGTGCTGATGCCATTGCCCTTGTCACTTGTCTTGTGTGTGGAGAGAGTGATTGAGCGAGAAATGGTGGGGGAATGTGTCAGTGCATGCATTCGTACGTGTATGTGTGAGAGTGAGTGAGGGAGTGTATGCGTGCGTGCATGCGTTCATGTGTATGTGTGAGAGAGTGTGATTGAGAGAGTGAGTGTGTGTGTGAAGGATTGTGTGTTAGAGAGTGAGACAGTGGGAGAGTTGATGTGTTAGTGTGTGTGTGTGAGCAGATGCATGTCATGTAACACGCATGTTATGTAACACGCGAATCCATATGTTTGTGTATTCTCATCTGTCATATTATCAGTTAAATACCATTTGATTTTATCATGCATAATATAAACTCATGTTCATTACTGTAGTTTGAGTGAGTGAGTCAGTGAGTGTGAATGAGAGACAGAACGAGTGAGCGTGAGAGTGAATGAGTGAGCGGGAGAGTGAATGAGTGAGCGGGAGAGTGAATGAGTGAACGGGAAAGTGAATGAGTGAGCGGGAGAGTGAATGAGTGAGCGTGAGAGTGAATGAGCGGAAGAGTGAATGCGTGAGAGTGAATGAATGAGCGGACGAGTGAATGTGTGAGCGTGAGAGTGAATGTGTGTGTGTGTGTGTGTGTGTGTGTGTGAGAGAGAGAGAGAGTGAGAGAGAGAGAGAGAGAGAGAGAGAGAGAGAGAGAGAGAGAGAGAGCATCACTATTTTTACGTCACATACATTTTATGTACACAGTTTTTCTCCATGTTTAACATTTTTATGAGACTGCTCATGACAAGTGTCAGTGTATGTGTGTGAGTAAAGTGTGGGAGTTTGTTCATACTAGTTTCAATACTAACGTGAGACATTTTGTATGTGTCTAGATGTGAGGAAGTGTGAGTGTATGTGGAGGATGTGTGTGAGTGTGGGGATATGTGTGGGTGGGGGGTGTGTGGGTGGGGGTATGCATTTGGATGGGTTGGGGTGTGTGGGTTTTGGTGGGTAGTGGTATTTGTGGGTGTTGGTGGGATGTGTGGATGGATGTGTGGGGGTGAAAGTAGGGGTGTTGGAATGGGTGTGGGGGATGTGTGTATGGGTGGAGGATATGTGTATGGGACGGATGCAGGGGATGTGTGTTTATGTGGGTGGAGATGTGTGGATGGTTTGAGGAAGTATGTGTGGGAGGCGGGGTTGTGTGGGTAGGGGATTGTGTTGGGTGGATTTGGGATGGAAGGGCGGGTGGGGAGAAGTGTATGGTGTGTGGGTTTGAGATATCTGTGCGGTGTGTTGGTGGGGGATGTGTGAATGATGTGTGGGTGGAGGGTATGTTTGTGGTGGTATGGGTGGAGGATAGTGTGTGGTGTGGGGGATGTGTGTGATGGGTGTGGGGAATGTGCGTATGGGTGGGGTATATGTGTGGGTGAGCAGGGGATTGTGGTGGTTGGGGGAAGTATGTGGGGGAGTGTGGGTGGGAGATGTGTGTATGTGGATGGGGAATGTGTGGGTGGGGGTGTGTGAGTGGCTTAGGGATGTGTAGGTGGGTGAGGGAGTTGTATGTGTCGGGGTGGGATGTGTGAGTGGGTGGAGGATGTGTGTGGGGGTAGGGGTATTGTGATCGAGAGATGTTTGGTTGGGAGTGGGTTGGTGGGGGTGTGTGGGTGCGTAGTGGAGGATGTGTGAGTGAGTGTGTGTTGGTGGACGGGTAGGGAATGCGTGTGTGGGTGGGGAGAGGTGTGTGGTGTGTTGGTTGGTGATATTGTGTGGGTGAGGTATGTGTGTGTGGGTGGGGGATTTTTGTGGTGTGTGAGTGGGGGTATGTGGGGTGGATGGGTAAGGGTATCTGTGTGGGTGTGGGTGGGAATATCGTGTGGTATCTGGGTGGGGGATATGTGTGTGGTGTGTAAGTGGGGATGTGTTGGTGAGGGATATATGTGTGTGTGGTGCGTGGGTTGGGAATAGTGCGTGGTAGGGGGTGTATGTGATGTGCGGGTGGGGGATTGTGTGGTGGGGGATTAGGTTAAGGCATGTGTGGGTGGGTGGAAGTTGTATGTGTGGGTGGTGGTGTGTGTGTCAGTGGATTGGGGATGTATGGGTGGTTAGGGAGATGTGTGTGTGTGTGTGTGGGTGTGGGGGGGGGGGGTAGGGACATGTCAGTTGGTGGGGATGTGTGTGTATGGTTTGGGGATATGTGAGTGGATGTGCGATGTGTGGGTTGGTGGGGGATTGTGTGTGTGGGTGGGGAATATGTTGTCGATGGAGATGTGGCTGGGGGAAGGGTGGTTTGAGGTGTGGGTGGGGAGAGGCTGTGTGGGGTAGAATGTGGATGGGCGTGGGATGTGTGGGTTGGTGGGGGAATGTTTGTGGGTGGCGAGTGTGTTTTGGTTGGGGGATCAGGTGAGGGCAGTGTGTGTGGGTGGGGGATGTGCGGGAGGGGGATGGGTCGGTTGGTGGGGTATGTATGTGTCCCTTGGTGTGCGTGTGTGTCGGTAGGTGGGGGTGTGTATGTGTCCCTTGGTGCGCATGTGTGTGGGTAGGTGGGGGTGTTGTATGGGTGGGGTGATGTATGGATAGGTGGGAGATGGGCTTCATACCATGGTAATTAGCCTTGTTTATGTTTACAACATTCATTTCACAAATGTTTATTTTTCTTCCTATGCAAATGTATAATGCTCTTGATGAACGAAAGACGAGTGATTGGAAGGGCCGAATGTAAGACGGGCCTGCGCGCCCAATTTGTGACCCTAATAAAGTTGATTTGATTTGATTTGATTTCTTCCATTTCCGGTAACGAGCGGACGTGTTTTCACATGCTCTCTCGATTTTTGAATAGTTTAACAAGTTTTACTAAATTCAATCGCGATGCTGTGTATATCATTGTGTTCGTTCTAAAAGTGGATTTACATACTACTCAACATTTCAAGTTTATGTGACCTTTTATTTAGTGAAATGAGGGATTCTTTGTGATATGTGTAAGAGCACCCATTTTTGAATGTTACCAATTATCGTTTCACGTCAACGTGGGAATTAGCGATGCGGGGCTAACAAGTGATAATCGCCACGCAGGCCCTACAGAAAGGCCGGCGCTTTTATTTACTCCAATTATTGTGCTCGTTTTAAAACTGAATTTACATACTCTCAACTGTCAAGTTTATGTGACTGTTTATTTAGTGAAATGAAGATTTCATTGTGACACGTGAGGGTAAGAGCATCCATTTTTGAATTTTACCAATTATCGATTCACGACAATGTGAGACTTAACTATGCGTGACTAGCAAGAGATAAGCGCCACGCACGATCTACAGAAAGGCCTGCAGTTTTATTTACTCCTTGCCTTGTCGAGCTGCCTATATTGCCAACATGTCCTCCAACTTACGATCATCAACTGTGTCAAAGCGATGCGAAAATGTAAACAAAAACAAGACGGGACAAAGGTTAGTTAGCACGCCAGCTCAGCGACTGAATCGATCATCTTCATCGCCAACCTCCATCATGTTGTCTAGTGAACAATCAGACACTGATTTCCAGCTGGACAAACAACACAAGTCACCAGCTCAATCTTATCAAACTAACACATCACCTTCAAAGACGCTTTCTTCGGCCAAAACACAGAGCCACAATGATTGTCGTGAACTAATTCAGGCCGTGGAGATGAGGTTAAAAGATTTTATTACCAGCAACACCACTAATATTATTGCGGAGTTTAAAAAAGAAAACATTCTTCTTCGAGAGGAAATCCGCCTCCTTAAAGAAGAGAAGGAAACTTTTAAAACATCCATACATGCCTTGAAACTAAAGCGTGCACAGTCATTTAATAAAAGTGCACAAACAGAAAGTATCCATGGTGTCGTAGATGCGTGTGTTACCAGTGAATGTTCGTCGCATAATGACATACGGACAGTTTCTACAAGCAACAAAACCACTACTAAACCTGCAGAACGCAGACCATCAATCTACCCCATCGACATGCATATCAGCAACAGGTTCCAGGCCTTAAGTGTAGACTCTCCAGCAGCAGACTTGGAATCACAGAGCTCAGTCGTTACCACTACTGGAAATCAACAACCAACGCAAGCAAGCTATAATAAACAAGAACACAAGAAAGACGACAGTGACCAGTGGCAACAACAGTCCAAGCGGACACGCCAACAGCGTGAAATAACAATAGCAACACATGTCGTCATTGGAGACTCCCTGCTTAAGGGAATCTATAGTGATCGCATGTCATCTTCTGACAGCGAATCAACTTCAATCTACCCTGTACCAGGCGCTGACATTGACAGGCTGACCGCTACACTGCGAAAATTCCAAGTGAACGACAGAATTAGGAGAGCAACAGTCCATATTGGTGTCAATGACATAATGGATAATAAAATCATCAGCACCTCACAACTAGCTACATTGGAGGTGCTGTTGCGCAATAAATTTCCTAAATCATCTTTGTTTATTTCATCTATCATTCCACCATGTTACGGTTTCCAGCATCGTACTGCCGATGCTGCCAATCTAACGTTATATAAATTTGGTAAAAATAATAACATGAATTTCATTAATAACACCCCGTACTTTACGTCACAGTCCGAGGCTCCTAAGAAAAAATTATACAGGGATCAAATACATTGTTCCAAGCTAGGAAGTAGCTTCCTAGCGAAGAACATAAAATATCCCGAACGTGCACAACAACCAGCACCAGTTACAGGAGTAAACCGAACTTCACCTCCGGCAACAGTGTTCAGAAAACACTCCTTCTCTTCCCACACCACCCTTGCCTGTACCCCAGGAACACAATGCGGTGAATAACAATCCAAGCTCCAATCCAAATGTTGCTAACTATGATACTTTGTTTCCTACCTTTCCCGTAAAACAGTCTCTCTCTATGATGTCAAAGGGGACACCGTTAAACAATGGTGCTGTGCCCCCGATGCCTGCTTCCCATGTAGTCATTTCCAGTGACACTCATAGCAGTCCCTCGCTGGGCAGTAATATACACTCCTATGAGTGGAGCCGTCAACTTCAGCAGCTAATGCGGTACAATCCTACAGCCCGGCACCAATCATTCATTATATTACTCCAGCAATGACATTTTCCTGCCCCCTCTAACAGCCTTAACTACTTCTAAATACAGTCTCAAAGTCCCTGCAATTTGTATACCACAAGCGATATCTTCCTTTTGGTGTGTAATGTTCGCGAATCACGATTAGTGGCTCATCAAAAATGGTCTATATATAGGCCATGTCAACATCAGCTTAACAAATTACCCGAGTTCTCGGTAATACTGTCTGTCAAGAGGTTACGTTGTTCTCTCTCTAAGCTATGAGTTCAGGCTCTATAATGCAGCAACGTTCACCTCGAGATCTTTGTGGCTCTAGGGTATTATGGTACAGGACAGCATAAATTGAGGCATGATGATATAGGACAGCATAACTATCTGAACTCCAAAAAAAAAAACAAAAAAAAAAAAAAAACGACTCAACGAATAGGCTGGTGGAGTGAACTGCGATGTATTCTACCACAGCTGATATCAGATAACGGCACTGAGTGTGGGGTTGATTCAGACTTGAGTCATTCTCGCTCACCATTCACACCCGCTCTTCCTTCAGGTATCATCTCCCTAGACCAGTGAGAGTGTTGAGAACAGAGCCAGCCGCCTAGTATCTTGGTAATGCTAATCAAATATACTTGCCTACCTTCAACCGGAGTTCACCATAATTGAGCTCCAACGGCCAATGTCGCCAGGCTGCCCGTAACTGGAACCATGCTTAACCTTTGGTGACTTATGAATTAGGAACGGCTTGAATCCCGTGACTGGCAGTGAAACACATCCTATAACTTCCTACGCTGGAACCCAAACTAAAGCTTAAGCCGTTACGGTGTTAAGTGACGTCGTACCATGACGTCTAAATTGCGTTCAATGTTGGTGCGACATTTGTGCCACTCTTTTTCTTCTTCTTTGATGCGCTAACTCATCAATTGAATGTCACTGCCATTTGCCACATGACAGTTTTGCCCCCTCTACAATAAAAAATGTTCGTTAGACCATTTTCTATGTTATCTTGACATGCAAGCAAATGATGTCTGCGACGTAATTTACATCCTATTGTGATAGACAACGAATTCAACGTCCTTGGAATTCAGTTTGTCAACGTGAACCAATCTAGATCGTGGGATATTGAACACCGGACTAAAATACAAGTCCCGAACACCGCCACCTCTACATTCTATAAATGATCCTTGAGATGTTATCGCGTTAACATGCCCGACTACGTGTAACTAAACTAAGGCTCAAACACCGCCAGTTCATATATTAAGATCTGTTATCGCGTATATATGTTGACACCTTAAAACTACTAACGGTCTCTATAACCCCGAGTGCCGTCAGTTAAATAAAAACACCATCCAGTGTTGCATACCCAACGATCACATGATCCGTAGTCGACAACTGATTGTCCTTGACGTGAATACATATATCCACACAACTTCAAGTCAACCTGATACACCATCACTTCTTTTCGCTACATCATGTCGATAAGGAAAACTATTCTCAATATAACTGTGTTATATATCTATAATGTGTTGTTCATTTGTTATATGTATCTATATATCCTATAATGTGTAGTGTTTACTATACGTTTGTGTCTATTAATTTTCTTTCATTCCTTTCTCTTCCTTCATCCATCGTGAAAATGATATGTATGATGATCAATAGTTAACACAGAACATACTACTGACAATACATATCCAATAGACGAATAATTGATAATTCAAATAATAAATATCAATAATAGTGATATATCAAATCCATATAAAAATAACATTAAAATAATAAATATTTTCATTTATAACCAACCAATATCATTTAAAATCTAACTACTTAATTAACTATCGTATATCTATCTAACACCTGAAATCCACAAACTCTACACCGTCATTAAAACTGTTAATCGATACTGTCATCACTTCCATGTGTATTGAATCTGTTAATTATTTTCAAAGAATAAATTACCCAAATCACATTAAAAGTATATCTATTAGGCACACTACCAACAATACTACCACGCTGGCTTGTCAAAGAGTGAAGCCAACTTAATTGTTCATGCCGCCTCCACAGTACGTGAAACTTTTCACCTGTCTCTCTGCAATAATAATAATACTAACAAGTGACTAACTTACGTCTATACTTTCTTTCAAAAAAAAAAAAAATAAATTTATATCTGTGGCAATTCAGACTTAGCCACAGTCATCCTACTGTAATGTTACACTAAAAAAAAAACAGAAAACATATATATATATATATATATATATATATATATAT
Source organism: Cepaea nemoralis (assembly GCA_014155875.1). NCBI lineage: Eukaryota > Metazoa > Mollusca > Gastropoda > Stylommatophora > Helicidae > Cepaea > Cepaea nemoralis. Next base: position 24,418 of record JACEFZ010026034.1, on the reverse strand, counting down.
ATATATATATATATATATATATATATATATATATATATATATATATATATATATATATATATATATATATATATATATATATATATATATCCATTGGCACCTTGCCGTCTTGACAGACGATAGTTTGTGCTTTAAAAAGACATAATAACTTTTAACTATGGCGGTAGCGAGTGTGACTGATAAGGCCAATTTGCGCTGTAAATGTCCGTTCACAGTGGGTGCATGTGAACACGTGGTCATTTCCACCATCATGCACCATCTTACGTCTCAAACGCTTGGTGTGTGACTTTTCTGCAATAATTTTCTCCTTTGACTTTATTCCATTTCTGATATTTGCCCTCCATGCAACACGTTCAGCGGCGACTTGCTCCCAATGTGCATTATCAATGCCTGTATCAATCATGTCCCTCTTACACACATCTTTGTATCGTAGTAGAGGCCGACCCTGAGATCTCTTACCCATCTGTAATTCACCAAAAAAGATATCCTTTGGTATTCTACCATCATCCATCCTCCTAAGATGTCCTATCCATCTAAGTCTACGAAGACTGAGCATGGAATAAACTGTCACACAACCTGATCTTTCCAATACTTCAGTATTTGTGATTTTGTCTTGCCACTTAATACCAAGAATTCTTCGCAGACACCGCATATGAAAGCTGTTTAAATTGTTCTCTTGGTGTGAGTAAGTTGTCCAGGTTTCACTGCCATAGAGAAGAGTACTAAGGACACAGGCTTGATAGACAAGGACTTTTGTTTTGGCAGTAAGCTTCCTGTTCTCCCAGACTCTTTTTCTTAACCTGTTCATTGTTGTTGCTGCCTTACCAATCCGGATGTTGATTTCCTGATCTAGGGATAATTTGCTATTTACCACTGATCCTAGATATGTAAAATGGTCTACTATCTCTAGTTCGGCGTCGTCAATAAAGATTGATGGTACCTCATGTGCACCTTGTGACATAATCTGTGTCTTCTTTTTGCTAATTGTTAAACCAAATTCAGAACAAGCATTGGAGAATGCAGATAGTAGACATTGCAATTCTTCCTCAGAGTGGGTCGTAACTGCAGCATCATCTGCAAAAAGCAACTCTCTGATCAGTACCCTCCTAATTTTGGTCTTAGCCTTCAATCTCTGAGCATTGTAGAGGCCGCCATCTGAGCGTGAGTGAATGTATATACCACCATCCTGATCACGAAATGCATATTTCAGTAGAAGTGAAAAGTATATTCCAAAGAGGGTGGGAGCTAGTACACAACCTTGCTTAACTCCACTCTTTATTTCAAATTCTTCAGAAGTTGCACCATCAAACTTGATTATACCCTTCATGCCTGTGTGGAACGATTCCACAATGGACAGAAGAGTTGGTGGGCAGCCAATCTTCTTTAGTGCCTTGAACAGACCCTCACGACTGACCAAATCAAATGCCTTTGTGAGGTCGATGAAGGCAATAAACAGTGGTTGATTCTGTTCACGGCATTTTTCTTGCATTTGTCGCAATGAGAATATCATATCAGTGGTAGACCGGTTCTGTCGAAAGCCACACTGTGATTCGGGGTAGACTTGATCTCCTAGGACTTGAAGTCTGCGCAGAACAATTCTGGCAAATACTTTTCCAACAATACACAGAAGTGAGATACCCCTATAGTTGTTACAGTCGCTCCTATCTCCCTTGTTCTTGTACAGCGTTATGATGCTTGAATCTTTGAAATCCTGTGGGACTTGTCCTTCACGCCAGCATAGCTCTATTAGCTGGTGGATCTGTATAGTGAGTGTGTCTTGCCCACTCCTGATAACCTCTATTGGAATCCCATCCTTACCTGGAGCCTTGCCAGATGCAAGTTCATTTATAGCACACTTAACTTCTGTTATGGTGGGAAGTGTGTCCAGGTGGTCAAGAGTTGGTAGAGCCTCTATGGCGTTGAGGGCATCATCCGCTAGTTTGGTCTCACTTGAGTAAAGCTCCAAATAGTGCTCTACCCATCTGTCCATCTGCTGTTTCTTATCAGTGATGACTTCTCCAGTCAAGGTTTTCAATGGTGCACTTCTTTTGATCACTGGACCACAAGCTTTCTTTATTCCTTCATACATGCTTCTTATGTCTCCCTTATCACTTGCGATTTGAATGGACTCACATAACTTGATCCAATAATCATTTGCACACTGCCTGGCAGCCTTTTGCACATCCTTCCTAGCTTGCCTTAGCTCACTCAGAGTGTTACGCGTTGGTCTTTCCTTGTTTCTTAAGAGAGCTTTGCCTCTCCATAGCACAAAGCCTGGGCTAAAATATAGAGATCATGTGTTGCCCATGCAGCATGATCCCTCTCTCGGCCCGCCTAGTTCACTCCAGAGGAAAGGTAACACCCCTACATCTGGAACAAGACAAGCTGCAGAAGCTGCCGGATCAGCAAAGCAATGCTTTAACTGTCCGCCTGTCGGAGCTTCGATCCTAGACCAGTCGCCAACCAAGGCTTAGGGCCTGGTCTGCCCTGCCATGACAATTTTGTCTTTAGCTTGCATTTCCTCGCACCAGGGTAAGGCTTGTACCCTCCCAATTGCGCTCTTCCGCCCGAAGCCGTTGGCACAATGTGGGGTGTCGGGTTTGGTAAGCGCCGCCCAACGTTCGGCGCTAACAGAGACCAGGTAGTACCGTCTACTGTTATACGGTAGCTCAGTCATATCTGACTAAGACCTGACTGACTAGCTGACCCAACTGATTACCTAGCTAACTAACTGAATAACTACCAATCTAACTAACTGAATAACTACCAAACTAATTGATTACCTAGCTAACTAACTGAATAACTACCAATCTAACTAACTGAATAACTAACAAACTAATTGATTATCTAGCTAACTAACTAACTGAATAACTAACAAACTAATTGATTACCTAGCTAACTAACTGAATAACTACCAATCTAACTAACTGAATAACTAACAAACTAATTGATTATCTAGCTAACTAACTGAATAACTACCAATCTAACTAACTGAATAACTAACAAACTAATTGATTATCTAGCTAACTAACTGAATAACTACCAATCTAACTAACTGAATAATATGTATGTATATATATATACATAAAACTTTGATAATTTATTTATAGTCTACTGAATAGATCAGCTAAATTATTTTATGTTCCAGAAATTGAATTTCCTGAAATGCAATTTCAGTTTTACTTGGCTTTATCGTAAAACCAAACATCCGAATGCGACAAAACAAAAATCTGTCTAGGAATGTACGATGATGTACTGTTTCAGTTTTATGGATGCTATGTTTGTGATGTCCTTAAATAGTAAATGTATAATGATGAAGGAGAGTTCTGAAGACCAAAAAGAAGGTATAAGAATTCCTATAAATACAAAGGCGCTACATGCACGGTCATGTGTACAGAATCCTCCGCCATCGGGGTTATTTGTTACTGGCAGATATGATTTATAACACTATATAAATTTCGCCATGCTCGCTATTACTAAGTCTATTTGCGCATAGGTTTTAGATAAAGATAATAGCTATAAAAAATGATTGTTAATATGAACAAGACAATGATACGAATACAGTACACTCCACTTATAACAATATTTATGATGACAATACAATCACAATGACGCTACATGTTTTATTTACGGTTAGTAAAATTCATTTTGAGATGACCAAGAATTTTCTTCCTAAAAGATATTTAGCCAATTTCTGAACAGAATTCACCAATTATAGAGTAATTTCATAGCGTTTGTGTGATTCATATACCTTTCTCCCAGAGTACAAGACAAGATGTAGTATTTTCCTATACCCTTGTGGAAGAATGTATACGACAGACAGTAAACAGGTACCATCCACCACAACACAACTATTTGATCTGAGAATGATCTTAGAACTGATCATCGAATGTGATTCCTGCAAAGGGATTTCAGATTCGCCATGGGGTGCCGTTAGGCGGACTGTTCGAATACATTGTACAGAATCATCATATATACCTATAATATGGCTCAGTTTCCGGCGTACCCCATATTGCAACATCTTATTTAAACTCACTGTAGCCTTAGCTATACATTTTATTGCTTTGTTTGATATGATAGATAATATATTCCCTACCAAGAAAACCAACCAGAAGAAAGTATCGACCAAACCAAACGAAGTATCTGTTTTCCTAAGCATATTCTTCGGTTCACAAGAAGGACTTGTCACTACCATAATATATGCCTGTGGTTGTCTATTTACCGGCGTGATGTCGTGTTGCAGCGTTATAGCCGCGGCTTGAACTGTATTAATATTTGTATGTTCTCCTACCCATGGATCTGATATGTGTGTGTTCGAAACCAAAACATCCTGAGGTAATTGATTTTCCTTTTGTATTTGTGTACTATCAACGGTGTTTGCTACAATATGCTTCCTTTCCCATTCTGTTATGTCCTCACGCGAAACATCACATAATTCAGGGATGTTTCCAATAAAGACATCCACAAATGGGTCGGGCAGCGCAGCTACCTTTATTTTCCTAGAAAAATATGGGCAGTTTATATCAGCCCAGGCAACTGGAAACTTTTCTCTTCTACCTCCAAAAGTTCTACAGGTCACATGCTCTCCAGTATAGTCGGTTTCATTAATCAGCTTCTTATGTATTCCCACTATACTCGACCCGGAATCGCGTACTAAGCTACATTTCTTTCCATTCACTATGGCGTGTTGTACGACCAGTGATCCATTGGTAATTTGGACCGCATTAGTCTCCTGCACGTGTACTTTATGACCGCACAGTCAAGTTGCCCTCTTTATGAAACATCCGGCAGGTATCACAAGTTGGGTCGATGGGAGAATATTCTACTTCTACCGTATTTGCATGACTAGTCTCGTCCGAGTCACTGTCACTACTAGATGTCAGCATCCCTATGTTTGCTTCTTTATACAGTTTTCTTAACGGACAAGCTAAAAACATATGTCCAAAACTTTTACATTTAAAGCATTGTGTTTGTCTTTGATAGGTGTTAAATCTGTCTCTATTTCTAAGTGCTAATTTCTTTATGTAACTGTCAAACTGCGGATGTTTGTCACACATTTGATTTGAGCCGTGGGTGAAACCACAGTATTTGCAAGTTGTCCACACACCCTTTTTCTCGTGTTTAACATAAGGTTGATACTTTGGTTGTTGTTGTTTTTCCCTCCTTTGATATTGTCCACCAGACTGTTGTTGTGTTTTGTATCCCTGCATCCTTGATTTATGAGGGAATCTATCACATGCATTTGTCTCTACCAATGGGGAAAAACTATGATTAAATATGTCTTTGTTGGCGTCGAAGAAAGACTCGCCTTTCTCATCCATCTGCTGTATACTCGAACATTTCTGTTCAATAAGAAAGGTAGACATAGACGGAGGAACCGCCGAGATCAGTTTGTCTCTAACAATCAAGTCACGTAGCTTCTTGTAGTCATCATTAACATTAGCTGATCGAGCCCATTTATCGAATGTCAATTGAGTTAAAGAGGAGAAGTCAAGGAACGTCTGTCCTGCTTTAGGAATAAGAGTTTTGAATGATGCACGAAGGCCAAATTCGTCCAGACAGAAATGAGATAGCAGTCTTTTTCGAATGTATGAGTAGTCACCACGTAGCTCATCTGGGATTAGTTCTACAACCTGTAAAGGTTCACCACTTAAGTGTCTATGTAGTAATACTGCCCATTCGGTTTCTGCAACCCCGTAGTGTCTCAAGATTAGCTCAAAATTAGTTAGCCATGCAGAAACGGAATCAGAGTTGGAGTATGTCTTTATCACCCCATTATATTTCTTAATGGCATCTGTGGAATGTGCCTCCACTTTGTTCTTAGCGATCTGTTCATCCTTGTCCTTCTCGTACTGTTTCATTTTGAAGTTATTCTCCAATTCTTTTTCCTTCAGAAGCTTTTCTGTATTCAATTTCTCAAGATTAAAAGCCATCTCTTTTTCTCTTAATTGTGCTTCTCTATCTAGTTTTTCCTTATCTGCAGCGATTTGTAATGCCATCCTTTCCTTATCAGCGACCAATTGAGCTGCAATTCTGTCATTTTCTGCGGCTATCCTCTCTTTATCTGCTGCAATTTGAGCTGCAATTCTATCATTTTCCATAGCCATTTTTTCCCTCTCAAATAATCTTTGTCTCTCTTGTTCATCTAGTCGATCCTTTTCCAATTGTCTTATCGCAACTCTTTCGTTCCTTTCGTGAGCTTGAAAATTTGCAAATTGTTTCTCCGACCACGATATAAGATCTGCTCCTGTCAAACCTGCATCTTTCCCAATTGCAACAAAATCCTGTAACGATGACATGTTTTTATGTTTCTACAATATTCAATAATAATAATCAAAGTGAGAAATGGAAAAAGAAGTTTACCAAACCATAGACATGGTTCATAAGTATTAAAATCGACAGATAAAATCCAAGAAAGTAGAAAGAAATAATTAATAAATTACAATTAGATACATTAATAATGAAAAATGACAAATAATTTTATAATAGACAAGACCTATAACTCAGCAGTTAAAGTATAGACAGAGTTAAAGTTCTTTAGATTCAAGCATTTATCAAAGAAATCCTATTATTATGTAAACAAATCAATAATGCACCGCGAATAAGAATTCACAGCACCAAAATAGCACAAAATTGTGTATCGCGCTTATGACGTCATCACAGTTACGATAATAAAGACAAAATGAATGCGTGCAAAATTACAGTATTTTGACTATAACTAATTACTGACAAACCACAAACAAATATAATACTCAGCTCAAGAATCAGCAAACATTTTCCAATAGTTTGATAGTAGACCAATCCAATCGATTTGATAGATGATTATGTTCGTAATAATGGTGTAGAAATAATCTTCAATAGTTGTCCAATCCAACCGATTTGATAAATGATTATGTTCGTAATAATGGTGTAGAAATAATCTTCAATAGTTGTCCAATCCAATCGACTTGACAAATAATTCTGTTCGATGTTACTCCGCGAGCATCACTCTGATGAGTTAATATGTAGAACGGTTTACTTGGGCGTTAATCCATCAAGTTTCCGTACAGGTTTAAAATGTTGAGCTGTCGTAGGTTAAACAAATTACGAGAATAACACCCTAGGCACGATGCCTGTGATCAGCCTTAGAAGGAGCCTGACTGATGTGAGTGTTATTTGCTACTCAATGTAGCTATCAGGTTGAGCAATATCTTGTAATGCTCTGTCGATATGCACCAGGATAACCACTGTGCGTTGATACAATTTCAGCGAGGCGTTGATTATCTCGCAAACCTGAACAGCACTGAAAGAAAATTCGATTTCAGTAGAACCTATGTCATTGTGACGAAATGTTGTTGGTTTACACGACACACTCATCCAGAGAAGGTGACATAATTGAAGATCCGACAATCACTGACTTTGCAAATCTTGATATAAATCAGTTATCAATAATCTTCCGTATCAAGTGTGTCCCCTATGTATAGTGGCATCCATTTGATCCCAAAATGGTAATTGATAGTTTTTTCAAATATAGTATAATTAGACTTTAAATTTCGCTCCTAGAATGAGTATAATACCATGCGAGCAAATGTTCTCCATCTGGGCCAACAATCAGAGCGATAATGTCAATATGCGGCTCTCAGATAATTGAGTATAGTACAGACGTCCTCTTTAGCATCCAGAAAACGGTCTCCAACTGACACTGACAGTGCGGTTAATCATTTATAAGATGATAAGACAATTAAACAACCGAGGATGCGCCACTTGATCACCAGCTATTGATCGGCATGATCCTCACATTTACAGATAAGTTGCGTGTTCGTGAATGTGTTTCTTTATCAGGCTGAGAAAATGACCGCTACAATGTCAAGAGGTAATGGTTCAAATCTCTTCGGACGACGCTATCATGTCAAGAGGTTACGTTGTTCTCTCTCCAAGATACGAGTTCAGGCTCTATAATGCAGCAACGTTCACCTCGAGATCTATGTGGCTCTGGGGTATTATGGTACAGGACAGCATACATTGAGGCATGATGGTACAGGACAGCTTAACTATCTGAACTCCAAAAAACGACTCAACGAATATACTGGTGGAGTGAACTGCGATGTATTTTACCACAGCTGATATCAGATGACGGCTATGAGTGTGGGGTTGATTCAGACTTGAGTCATTCTCGCTTACCATTCACTCCCGCTCTTCAATCAGGCATCATCTCCCTAGACCAGTGAGAGTGTTGGGAACAGAGCCAGCCGCCTAGTATCCAAGTAATGCTAATCAACTACGCTTGCCTACCTTCAACCGAAACTCACCATAATTGAGCTCCAACGGCCAATGTCGCCAGGCTGCCCGTAACTGGAACCATGCTTAACCTTTGGTGACTTACGAATTAGTAACGGCTTGAATCCCGTGACTGGTAGTGAAACACATCCTATAACTTCCTACGCTGGAACCCAAACTAAAGCTTAAGCCGTTACGGTGTTAGGTGACGTCGTACCATGACGTCTAAATTGCGTTCAATGTTGGTGCGACATTTGTGCCACTCTTTTTCTTCTTCTTTGATGCGCTAACTCATCAATTGAATATCACTGTCATTTGCCACATGACACTGTCCAAACAGTTCAATGTGTTTGGAATCACAGAAAGTCGTCTTAACGACAAAATAACCGACTCCGAAATCTCACTTAAGGGGTTTAAAGTAATTCGGAAAGATGCAAATAAAAAATTAGAGACAGGTATTGCTGTATACATTTCCAATTCCCTCAACTGTTCAAAACCGTTCAAGGATCATTCAAAGCTTAGCGGCTTTAGGATCATCACCCTTCAAAATAATGTGGGTAGGGTTTAGAGAAGATAGTCGCTGTCAAGCTGCAAGAGGTTTTGGAAAGGGGGAAGCTTCTTCCAAGAGGCCTGGGGAGCTACAGGCCAGGAAAAGATACCTCGTCAAATGCAGCCACTTTTGCCTTTGACGTTTATGAGAGGTTCCAGAGTAGACAAGAAACGATGGCGGCGGCGCTTGATCTCGAGGATGCGTACAATAGAGTTCGATATGATATTTTGATGACCGCACTGATGGAGAACGGGGTCAATCTCTGGTTAGTGAACTGGATAGCGGCCGTCCTACATTCTCGTCGGATTGCTCTCCGTCTGGGTGCATGGACCTCAGAGCCACATATTTTAACCCCGGGACTGCCACAGGGATCCGCAATCTCACCGGTGCTCTTTAACGTGTATACGAGCAAAATTGCAAACCTAGAAGCACCAGGGGTTGGAAGGATACTAACATTTGCAGATGATATTCTTGCATATAGGCAGGGGAGAGATAGGGAGAAAATAGCCCAGGAGCTACAGGCGACAGTAGACAAAGTGATTGACTGGTGCACTGAAATGGGTGCTGTCATCCACCCGGAAAAGGCAGCTGTTTTGTGGTGCTCTCTGGACAACAGGATTGTGAGAGCTGATGTTCCAAGCCTCACGATAGATGGTGGAAGCGTCAACAGAGAGAACAAACTGAAGTATCTGGGAATCACATTTGACAGGAGCCTGTCCTTCAAGGATCATGTGGAGACGGTTGTGACAAGATCTCAAAAGGGACTCAACGCACTTAAAACTATGGCTGCAATGGACATAGAGCAGAGAATGCTTTTCAGACTATACCAGCACTTGATCCTCTCAGCGATTGATTATGGACTAGGACTGCTCACTGTCTCAAAGAGTCAGCTGGTGAGATTGGAGCGCATACAGAACGAGGCTATGCGGGTCATTCTGGGATGCACCAGAGACACCCCAGTGGTGTGTATGCGGTACATCCTTGGTTTGCCGACTGTTGCTGGTAGGCTCAAGGTGATGCAGGCGAAGGCATACCTCAGAGTAGCTGCTGACACAGATCACCCGTTGCATGAGGCGCTGGACGCAGTTAAGGGCCAGCGACTGATAAGAGGGAAATCATGGATGGCTCAGGCGGAGGATACGATCAGACAGGTGTGCCCCTTGGAGAACATTAGGCGAGGAGAGGAGTGGGTCAGAGTGCCAGCGGAGCAGTCAGACTTGTGCAGAGTTATAATCACATTGAGCCGGGAGTGCAGGGAGTGGCCAGCAGGGGCCACGGAAGTGGAAATCCAGCAACTAATTCAGGATAATGCTCGCCCGGGTGATGTGATTATCTACACAGATGGTTCGGTGTTGAGAGGTAGTAGAAGTGCCTGGGGTTTCTTGGCAAAGGCTAATGGTCGACGTTTGGTGCAGGAGAGCCTGGCATATGATACCACAACATCTAGCTTAAGAATGGAGGTGGAGGCAGTCAGTGCAGCTTTCCGCTGGATGGAGAATACGATACACACACACATCGTGATTGTAACTGACTCAGAAAGCATGCTGAGTAGGGTGAGGACAGGCAAGCTTCGTGCCGAGTGGCTTGCTTCGCTTCGGAAGTCATGGGTGGCAAGCATCGTCTGGATCTTTTCTCCGGGGCATGCTGGTGTGCTGGGGAATGAACAGGCAGACAGATTGGCTGGCTCTACAAAACTTGGTGGAGTATTGATGCATGATCAGGCAGACGTGGTTGCGGACTTGTGGGAACATGTGTACACCACGGAGGAGCAAATGGATCACCATGGTCTGGCAAGAATGCGGCAGCGTGGAGTGACGCGGGGATCTGGCCGATGCTCGATGCTTAGAGGAAAAGTGAGACGCACATATAATCAGATTGCTACTGGTACTATTGGGGTTGGAACTCTTCGCTGGCTTCTGAGGATGGGGACGGAGTGCTTATGGGAATGCCCCGAATGCTGTGATGTCGGTTCTTAAATCAATAAATCAATCAATCAATCAATCAATCATAGGAATCCTTGTGCCGGGTACAGCTGGTATGACTGCTTCACTACAATGATGGATAGAGTGTTTACAGCAGGTAGAGAAGTTATGATACTAGGTGACTTCAACATAGATATTAGTAAATCCAACCAGACATGGGACGATATCATTCTATCTTACAACTTCAAATAACTAATAAACCGTCCCAGAAGGGTTACTGACACATCCTCAACTATAATTGAATATGTTACTTGTCCAGATAATATTATTGAATGTTCTGTTCCTGTTAGTACAGTTAGTGACCATTACCCAGTATGTTGTACATGGTCAAGAATTGGTTTCAAATCTCTTAAAAATAAACATGTAAGTATCAAATTTAGAAATTTTAAAGCATGCAACCAATATTTATTTTTGCAAGACTTAAGAAAAGCAGCCATTGATCACGTTTACCAACTTCCTGACCCGGACGATGCATTAGCTTTCTGGACGAAGACAGTCTACAATGTATTCGATAAACACGTGCCAGTCAAAGAAGCTCGAGTCAAAAATCAACATAAATCCTCATGGGTCACTAGTGAAGTTCTGGAAATCATGAGACAGCGAGATACAGCACACAAAAATAAAGACTTCATCAATTACCGTAGACTAAGGAATAACGTTAAATATGAAATTCGTAGGATAAAAAAGATCATTTAAAAAATTTGATTGTAGATAATTCAAACAGTACAAATATATGGAAGTCTATTAACTTGCTAACCAATAAGAAACGCTCTACAGAATCAGCAATACAAAATTCTATAACATGTGGTGAATTCAGTTGGTTCTTTCAATCATAAATATAGAATCTAAAGTCTTCAATACCAGACTCATCGTGTAATTTAAGTTCACTGGCAGCATTCTGTGAGGAGAAGTACACCAGAAATATTCCCTCTGAGATTCCCTTAATGTCTGTTGCAGAAGTTTATAAATATCTCTTAAACCTCAAGTCAACAAATTCACACGGCCTAGATGGTATCAGTAATAGAATTCTTCGTTGTGCTGCACTAGTCATTAGTGAGTCCTTAACGTTCATATATAACCAGTGCCTGGCCAAAAACTACTTTCCATCTGCATTTAAAATTGCTAAAGTGTTTCCTCTACTTAAAATTGGTTCAATCGATAATAGCGTTTTGGGTAATTATAGACCTATCTCCTTACTATCGTCGCTATCAAAACCACTACAAAAACACATTCATAAAATAACGTTACACCATTTAATTAACACCGATCTAATAATTAACAGTCAATCTGGATTTCGACCTAAATATTCTTGCCATAGTGCTATACTAGTCTACTAGTCAAGAAAACCGTAGTGAATTAGAGAATTATTTACCAAAAGAACTTGATAATCTTACTAGATGGAGCAATGAAAACCGCATGCAAATTAACATCGACAAAACCAAATCCATGCTAATAACGACCAGACAAAAACTACAGACACTAGCCATAACTGGAGCACCTCTCGAACTCCGCATGGACACGTTACCTATAGTCAATGTGAATGAACATAAAACACTAGGTCTTTTAATTGACAACCATTTGAGCTGGAGCTCTTATGTTCACTTTCTTACCAAGAAAATAGCACAAAAAGTTTACCAACTTGCTAACATCCAGCACTTCCTGGAAGAAAGCACACAAAAAATATTTTATACATGCTATATCCAATCACATCTCGATTACTGTTCCACAGTTTGGGATGGTTGCCCTCAATCTAATTTAAAACGACTATGTTCTCTACAAAACCACGCTATTCGTCTGGTTTCTATCATAAAGCACGTTGAAAGTAATAATTTATACAGTCATCTAAGAATTCTACCACTTCGAAAGCGCTTCCTTTTTAACAAAGTCAAATTAGTGAATAAAATTATATCTCAAAACACCCCAGAGTATTTTCTGCCGCAGATTCAATCTAATGCAATGAACAGCAAGCGCCTAAATTTGTTACATGTCCCAAAGCCTAGATTTGACCTATACAAAACATGTTTCGCCTATATGGTGCTCACTTATGGAATAATCTTCCTCCAGATCTGAAAACTCCAATGAGTCCCTACACATTTAACCGAAAACTATTTCAATACTTAATCCATACCGACTATATGCCACCATAATTCATTTACTGGTATAATTGTTCATTATAATTGTTTAACTATAACTGTTAACTATATATGTGTGTGCGTGTGGGGGAAAAAAAAAAAAGAGAGAGAGAGAGAGAGAGAGAGAGAGAGAGAGAGAGAGAGAGAGAGAGAGACAGACAGACAGAGAGAGAGACAGAGAGAGACAGAGAGAGAGAGAGAGAGAGAGAGAGAGAGAGAGAGAGAGAGAGAGAGAAAGTGGGTGTCAGAGAACGAACGAACGAACGAACAAACAGACTTTATTTTCAAAGGGTAACAAATTGGGCACGCAGGCCCGTCTTACATTCGGCCCTTCCAATCACTCATCTTTCTTTCATCAACAGTGCATAGGAAAAAAAAAAACATTGTCACGTGAATTTTGTAAACATAAACAATGCATATTACTATGTTATAAGACACATCCACCACCCACCCACACATCCCCCATTCACTCCAACTAACCCACCCAACCACACACACATACAATACATTCCCCCACCCATCCACCACATCCCTACACCTACACATCTCCCCGCCCACACACACCTCTCACCCACCACACATCCCATCCACCCACACCCCAAGCACACATACATTCAATAACCCACACATCCCCCACCTACACACATCTCCCCACCCACTCACATATCCTCTACCCGTCCCATTTCCCACCAACAATCACTCATCCAATATCCTCCTCCACCCACACACCTCCAACCACTCAACCAAACACATATTCCTCAGCCACACACACATCTCCCCGTCAACTCACATATTCCGCACCTACCCACACACAAATTCCGCACTCACCCACATAATCTCCCATCTCCCCCAGCCCACTCACAGATCCCGAGCCCACACCTGCAAACATCCCCCACCATCTCCTAACCTGCACACACTCACCCACCCACATATCCTCTACCCACCCACACATCCTCTACCCAACCACACATCCTCCATCCACCCATTCCCCCAGCCACACATCCCTTAACCACACACCCCTACCCATATACACACACATCCCCACCCACGCACAATCTCCCCACCCATACAAACATCCCTCACACACATCCCCACCCACCAACACATTCCCCATTCACAAACACACACCTCCCATCCACGCACACACAACCCATACATTCATCCCCTCACACATCCCTAGACACACGTACTTATCCCTCAACTAACACCCACACATCCCTTACCCACTCATCAACACATACATCTCCTATCTACCCACCCATACTCACACATCCTAACCACCCATCCCCCACCCTCACACACATCCTTCACCCACCCACAAACCCAACCACACCTGCACCCACCCACACAAACATCATTTATCCACACCCAGCTCCCCTCCCACTCAATACCACACACACACACACATCCCAAAGACACATCCCTCACCCACACACACACATCTATCCACACATCTCTTACCCATCCACACATCCCCCAACTACAATCACCCTCACTACCCACACATACATCCTCCATCCAGCCACACACACCCCCACCCAGCCAGACATATCCCCCACCCACACACACATCTCCAAATCCATCACCCACACCCATCACGCACCCTCCCCCAACCCACACACATCCCCCACACACATTCACCCACACATCTCTCACCCACACACACTCCCCACCCATCCTCCCAAACATCCCACACCCATACACATCCCTCACCCACACACACATCCCCAAACCCACAACCACCCCCACCTGCACACATCTGCCACCCACCACATATCTCCCCACCCACACATATACCCCCACCCATCCCATAACCCACCATCAATCATCCACCAACATAACCTCCTCCACCCACTCACCCACAACCACCTAGACAAACACACATCCCCACCCAAAAACACATCTCCCCATACACCGATACATCTCGCACGCACCCACACACAAATTCCCACACCCACCCACACATACATCCCCCACCCACCCACACAAACCCACCCCGCCCACCCACACATCTTGAGCCCACCCACACACATCACGAATCCACCCACACACACATCCCCCGATCCCCCCAATCTACTATTATGATCAAACTCCCACACTTTACACACACATACAGTGACGATTGTCGTGAGCATTGTCGTAAAATTGTAAAGAAAATGGAGAAAAATTGTACATGTACATTTTGTAACTTAAAAATTAGTGATGCAATTCAACTCTCTCTCTCTCTCTCTCTCTCTCTCTCTCTCTCTCTCTCTCTCTCTCTCTCTCTCTCTCTCTCTCTCTCACACACACACACACACACACACTCACTAACGCTCTCACTCACATTAGAGTAATGTTATATTATACATGATAAAATCAAGTGTCATACATACAAAATGATAATGTGAAAGATGAAAATACACAAAAAATATAGAATGGCATGTTACAGGACATGCGAGCACTGAATTCTCTCTCTCTCTCTCTCTCTCTCTCTCTCTCTCTCTCTCTCTCTCTCTTACACAGGCACACACACATTCCCTCCCCTCCCCACACACACACACATATCCCTCACAAACACACCCATACATACATCCTCACATCTAGACAAATACATGATGCCTCACATGATAACTGAAACTAATAAGAACAAACTCCCCACTTTACACACAATTGAGACACTGACGATTGTCGTGAGAATTCTCGCAATTGCAAGAAGTGGAGGAAAAATTGTACATATACATTATGTAGCGTAAAAATTAGTGATGTAATTCAACTCTCTTTTTTTTCTTCTGTCTCTCTCTCTCTCTCTCTCTCTCTCTCTCTCTCTCTCTCTCTCTCTCTCTCTCTCTTCTCTCTCTCTCTCTCTCTCTCTCTCTCTCTCTCTCTCTCTCTATCTCTCTCTCTCACTAATTCTCTCACTCACATCACAGTAATGTTGTATTATACATGATAAAATCAAGTGGCATACAAAATGATAAGATGAGAATTAAAAAACAAATATGGAATGGCATGTTACAGGACAATCGGGTGGCATTAAACGATACCTCGTAATATGAAAGATGAGACTACATAAAAAATATGGAATAGCATGTTACATGACATGCGTGGGCTCAACTCTCTCTCTCTCTCACTCTCTCTCTCTCTCTATCTCTCTCTCTCTCTCTTTACATATACACACTCTCACACTCATTCACTCTCTCTCTCTCTCTCTCTCTCTCTCTCTCTCTCTCTCTCTCTCTCTCTCTCACTTACACTCACTAACTCTCTCACTTGCTTTACAGTAATTTACATGAATTCATTTTATGCATGTTAAAATCAAGTGCATCAAATTGATAATATGAAAAAAAATGAGAATACACAAAACATATGGATCAGCATGTTAGATGACATGCGTGCGCTCAACTCTCTCTCTCTCTCTCTCTCTCTCTCTCTCTCTCTCTCTCTCTCTCTCTCTCTCTCTCTCTCTCTCTCTTCTCTCTCACACACATGTACATACACACACCCACACACATCATACCCACGCAATACACACACCTGCACACATCCATATACTTACTCACACGTACTCACATAACACCCGAATATACACTCCCTCGCATACACTGCATGCATGCACACTTACACATACAAAGATATACAATACATACACGAGCACACACACACACACTCATCCATACACACATACACACACGCACATGCATATAAACGCATATAAACACATGAACGCACACCTTAACACACGTACAGACATATACACAGAGTCACACACAGATACACACATGTACACACATATACACCCATCAAGACATGCACACATACATCACACTTTCTCATGCACTCTCTCATTCAGCCACGCTCTCTCTCTCTCTTTTACACACTCACTCGCTCTCACACTCACGCATTCGCGCACATACAGGCATACCCACAAATTCTCTCTCACTCACTCACGCTCCCTTACTCACTCATTTACTCGATGACTCTCTAACTCACACTCACTCACTAGCTTTCACACTCTATCACTCAGACAGGCAGACACACAACACACCCACTCTCTCAGATTCACTCATTCTCTAACTAAATCTCTCACACATATGTCCACACACTCACTCACTTTTACACTCACTCAGTCACACGCGCATGCATACTCTCTCACTCTCACTCATACTAATTCTTCCACTCACACTCTTTCTCACTCACTCTCTCACCCACTGTCTCGTTCACACACATACAGTGAAGAATGATAGTGGAAAAATGATACTAGTAGGTGACTTATGGAGGCATATAGTCGGTATGAAGTAAGTATTGAAAGAGTTCTCGGTTGAATGTGTAGGGACTCATTGGTGTTTTCAGTTCTGGTGGAAGGCTATTCCACAAGTGAGCACCAGAATATGCGAAACAAGTTTTGTATAAGTCCAATCTAGGCTTAGGAAGCTGTAATAAATTTAAGCGCTTACTGTTCATTGCATTAGATTGAATTAACGGTAGAAGATACTCTGGGGTATTTTCAGATATAATTTTATTCACTAATTTGGCTTTGTTAAAAAGGAAGCGCTTTTGAAGTGGTAGAAGTCTTAGATGGCTGTATAATTTATTACTTTCAACGTGCTTTATGCTAGAAACTAGACGTATAGCGCGGTTTTGAAGCGAACACAATCGTTTCATATTAGATTTAGGGCAGCCATCCCAGACTGTGGAACAATAATCGAGAGGTGATTGGATATAGGATGCATAGAATATTTTACGTGTGCTTTCATCCAAAAAGTGTTGAATTTTAGCAAGTTGGTAAACTTTTTGTGCTATTCTCTTGGTAAGGGACGTGAACATGAGGGCTCCAGTTTAAATGTCTGTCAATTAAAAGACCTAATGTTTTATGTTCATTTACATTAATTATAGGTAACGTGTCCACGTGGAGCTCGAGCGGTGTCCCAGTTATGGCTAGGGTCTGTAGTTTTTGTCTGGTCGTTATTAGCATGGATTTGGTTTTGTCGATGTTAATTAACATGCGATTTTCATTGCTCCATCTACTAAGGTTGTCAAGATCGTTTTGTAAAGAGCTCTCTAAGTCACAAAGGCTCTCTTGACTTGTGTAAATAGTGCAGTCGTCCGCAAATAGATCACACGAAGTATTGAGGTATAAAGGAAGATCGTTAATATACACTGCAAAAAGCAGCGGACCTAGTATTGAGCCCTGAGGCACCCCAAAATTAAGTTGTGTGGGTCTTGATAGACAGTTATTGAAGGACACTACTTGTTGTCTGTCTGATAAAAATGACGTAATTAGGTTCACCATATTGGTGCTAGTCTTCATGTGTTTTAATTTTCTAATTAAAATATCATGATCTACCATATCAAAGGCCTTTTTAAAGTCTACAAATACTGCTCCACAAATGTTGCCATTGTTGATACAAAGATGCCAGTTATCGGTCATTTTTGTAAGGGCACTATGGCAAGAATATTTATGTCGAAACCCAGATTGACTGTCAATTATTAGATCGTTGTTAATTAAATGATGCAGTGTTATTTTATGCATGTGTTTTTCTAATGGCTTTGAAAGCGACGATAGTAAGGAAATCATCATCATCATCAAGTGCCGTGCCGGCTGGCGTAGGCGTTCATGGCTCTCCATAGATCTCGGTCTTTGGTTTTCTGGATCAACTCTGGTGCTGATATTCCTCCATGCCACCGTCTCAATCCATCCAGCATCACTTCTCTTGGTCTACCTCTGCCTCTCTTCCCCTCGATCTTTCCAGTTGTTACGATGTTCTCCAATGCCTCTCTTCTCATCACGTGACCGAAGAAAGATGTTTGTCTCTGTCTTATTGTTGTATATAATGTTCTAGTTTCATTAGCCTGTTTCAGGCAGTCGTCGTTAGTTACTCTGGCAGTCCAAGGAATTCGCAACATTCGTCTCAGGAACCACATCTCTGTTGCTTCTAATTTCTTCTTAATTTGTTCATTTACGTTCCAAGATTCACTGCCATACAGCAAAACTGGTTCTACATAGCATTTCAGCACTCTCTTTCTTACATTCAGTGATAGTGACTTATTGCATAAGATACTCTTCATTTTCTGAAAAGCGGCTTTTGCCTGCCCTATTCTACTCCTAATCTCTGTTGTACATCTTCCATCTGATGTTATAAATGCCCCTAGGTATCTAAAATTATCAACTTGGTTAAGGATTTTCCCTTCTATTTCTATGTCACATTTTGGTGTCACCATTTTCTTTGATATTACCATTGTTACTGTTTTCTTGATATTCAAGGAGAGTCCTTTCCTTGCACTCTCTGTTACTACAACGTCTAATAATTGTTGTAGGTCTGTTGAATTATCCGCCACCAATACTGTGTCATCTGCATAGCGTATATTATTTATATTATAACCTCCAACTAGTATTCCTGGCATCTCTTTGATCTCTCTCATTATTACTTCGCTATACAGGGAGAAAAGATCTGGTGACAAGACACACCCTTGTCGTACTCCTAGCTTTATCTGTTCGTAACTACCCTCTTTATTTCCCATTTTAATTGCTGCTACTTGGTTCCAGTAAACATTCTTTATTATTCTTAAATCTTTTCCATCAATGTTGATATCTTCCAACATTTTAATCAGTTCATCATGTTTTACTTTATCAAATGCCTTAGTATAATCTATGAAGCACAAATATATGTCTCTCTGTTTCTCTATTGACCTTTCTATTAGTGTCCGTAATGTATAAATTGCATTGTTTGTGCCCTTTCCTTCCACAAATCCATACTGTTCTTCACTAATTTCCATTTTTATTTTCTTTTTGATTCTTCTCATTATGATTCTGAGTAGAAGCTTAGTGATATGGTTTATAAGGTTAATTGTACGAAAATCTTCACAATCAATTGCTCCTGGTCTTTTTGGTATAGCTATAAATAAAGATTTCAGCATATCACTGGGTAAATATCCACTGCTGTAAATATCATTCAACATTTTGGTTAATATATCTACTCCAAATTCTCCCAATACTTCTAATTCTTCTATTGTGATTTCATCTGGCCCAGCTGTTTTTCCTTTCTTCATACGTTTCATAGCGTCAGCGACTTCTTCTTTCAGAATAGGTGGACCTTCTAAGTTACTATCTTCTGTTAATTCTCCCCTTTCTCCTTCATATAATTCTCTTATATACTCATTCCACCTCTTCATTATAGCATCTTCCTCTAATATTATCTTTCCTGTTTTTGATTTCAAACACCCTGTATTTATTCTTATTTTTCTTCCTGTAAGCTCACTGATTTGTCTGTGCATATTTTTTGTATCTTTAATGGAATTTAATTCAATTTTTTTGCATTGCTCGTTTAACCAAGTTTCTTTAGCCTTCCCACATTTATCTTTTATTTCTTTATTTATCTTAGCGTATTCTTGTTTGTCATTTTTACTCTGTTTTCTTATGTCCATCAGTTTTAAGATATCTTCATTCATCCATTTTTTCTTAGCTATTTTGCCTCTCTCCGGTAATACTTCTTTGCTAGTTTGATGAATGGAGTCCCTTAACATTTCCCATTGTTCATCTATACTCTGTATTTTAGTTATTGCATTGTACCTATTTTTCACAGTCACTCTGTATTGTTCTTGCATTTCTTTATCTATTTTCAGAACCTCTTTATTAAGTCTCATGTTCTTAACCATTTTTTTCCCTCTCTTTAATCTTACTTTTATTTGTCCACATAGTGGTACATGATCACTATTACAGTCAGCACCAGGCATTGTCTTTACATTAATTAAAGCATTTCTAAATCTTTTATTAATTAGTATGTAGTCAATTTGGTTGCGTATTTTCTTATCAGGGCTTATCCATGTGTACAGTCGTCTTTTATGGTGTTTAAACCATGTGTTTCCAATTATCATCTCATTGATATTTGCCCATTCTATTAGCTTTTCCCCTCTTTCATTTCTTGTACCTAAACCATAATTCCCCACTACATCCTCCATTTTTCCCTTTCCTACTTTTGCATTAAAATCACCAAGTATTATTTTTATTTCTTGTGATCCAATTTGAGCCATCGCCATTTCTATTTCGTCGTAAAAGTGTTGTATTTCTTCATCACTACTGCTTGCTGTTGGTGCATATACTTGTATAATATTTATGTCTATTGGTTTGCCTTTGATTTTTACCATAATAACTCTATCTGAAATACACCAGTATCCATTAATTGACTTGGCTGTTTTTTCGTCTAATATTATTCCTACACCTTTTTCATGTGTATCCCCTCCAGAATAAATTATTGTATGATTGTCAGCTATAATTTTGCCCGATCCCTTCCATCTCATCTCACTAACGCCTAGTATATTCATTTTCATGCTATCCATCTCTCCTAGAACATTGGTCAACTTTCCTAGCTCATTTAATGTCCTAACATTCCATGTTCCTACTCTAAATTTATTTATTTTAGTTATGATTTTGCCATCAGTAGCTGGATGACGGTCTGGTGTCACCTGTGGCTCATGACTGTCCCTACCGGACGAGGATGCCCTAAGACAGCCATTAACGTCCTTCACTAACTTTGATTTATGTTTTGCCATGAAGTCTTGGGAAGATAATGTGGTGGTTTCCCCTTGCCTTCCACATCCACATGGTGGTCTTTTACCTCTGCCTTTGACAGCCATTTCCGACTGTAAGGACAAGTGAGTGCCCTGCCCTGCTCAGCTGCAGAGTTGTCCACTTATTCCGGTGGATACTCGGTCCCCAGAGCTGTGTTAGCCACACCGTAGTGTGTTTCCATCCTCTACCGCGGGGAGGTGCAGTTGGGATTTTCCCTTCATAAAGTTATGGTCTCTGACCAAAACTCTCCAGTACTTTTTAGAGGACTAAATAGGTCTATAATTACCCAAGATGCTAATATCAGTTGAGCCATTTTTAAGTAGAGGATACACTTTAGCAACTTTAAAGGCAGATGGAAAGTAGTTTTTGGATAGGCACTGGTTATATATGAACGTTAAGGACTCACTAATAATAGGTGCAGCACACCGAAGAATTCTATTACTGATACCATCTAGGCCTTCTGAATTTGTTGCTTTGAGATTCGAGAGATATTTATATACTTCTGCAACAGACATCAAGGGAATCTCAGGGGGAATATTTCTAGAGCACTTCCTTTCACAGAATGATGACAGTGAGCTTAAATTACATACTGAGTCTGGTATTGAGGACTTTAGATTCTCTATTTCTGATTGAAAGAAGTAACTGAAATCCTCGCATGTTATAGAGTTTGGTATTGCTGACTCTGAAGCGTGTTTCTTGTTGGTTAGCGAGTTAATAGCCTTCCATATATTTGTATTATTTGATTTATCTACAATCAAATTTTTGAAATGATCTTTCTTTATCCTACGAATTTCATATTTAACTTTATTTCTTAGTCTGCGGTAATTGATAAAATCTTTATTTTTGTGTGCTGTATCTCGTTCTCTCATGATTTTGAGAACTTCGCTAGTGACCCACGGGGACTTATGTTGATTCTTGACTCGAACTTCTTTGACTGGCACATGTTTATCAAATACATTGTAGACTGTCTTTGTCCAGTAAGCTAGTGCATCATCCGGATCAGGAAGTTGGTAAACATGTTCAAGGGCTGCATTTTTTAAGTCTTCTAAAAATAAATTTTGGTTGAGAGCTTTAAAGTTTCTAAATTTTATGCTTAAATGTTTATTTTTAGGAGTTTTGAACCCAATTTTCGACCATGTACAACATATTGGGTAATGGTCACTAACTGCACTAACAGGAACAGAACATTCGGTAATATTAACTGGACAAGTAACATATATATGATCAATTACAGTTGAGGAGGTGTCTGTAACTCTTGTGGGACGATTTATTAGTTGTTTGAAATTGTAAGATAAAATGATATCTTCCCATGTCTGGTTAGTTAGTTAGTTAGTCTTTCCTCTTGAGCCTAAGGCGGCGCATAGGGCAGAAGTCCTGTCTCTCCATGCCTGGCGGTTCGCTGCTATCTGTTGTAGATCTTGGATATTTACTTGGCCATTGAATGAGCCTTCTCTAATGATGGTTCTACGCAGGGTCTCTCTTGGTCTTCCCCGTTTTCTTTTCCCTACCGGTGACCATATGAGGGCTTGGTAGGGGAGTCTTGTCTTGTCCATTCTGAGTACATGGCCGATGTAGTTCCAACGGCGTCTTCTTATGAAATTGGATACTGTATCTTGCTTAGTCTCTTGTCTTATTTGCGAATTGGTTCTGAAGTCTGTCCAGTGGATGTTTAGAAGTCTTCTAAGACATTTGTTCTCAAAATTGTCTAATTTTTTATCTAAAGCTACCGTTGATTTCCAACTTTCACATCCATACGTTAACACTGGAATCACACAAGAGTTGAAGATTTTAAGTTTTGTGTGTTTGCTGAGTGTCTTTGACTTCCAGATGTTTGACAGTTTATTGAAGGCACTAGATGCCAGTGCGATTCTAGATGATATTTCTGGTGTTGAGTCCCCTGTAGATGTCATTTTGCTTCCTAGGTATGTGAAGCTGTTGACTTTTTCAAGAACGTAGCTGTTCAATTTGGTCTCATCTGAACTGTTGGTAAGATCAATAGTCTTTGTTTTTGTGGTGTTAATTTGGAGACCAATTTGCCCTGAAACATTTTGGAGGTGGTTTATTTTCTCTTGGGCATCCGGATGTGTTGAACTCAAAAGCACTATGTCGTCGGCAAAGTCCAGGTCTTCTAGAATTTTGTCAACCCAATGGATACCCATATTTGTGTTGCTTGTGCATTTGCGCATGACCCAATCGATAGCTATTCCAAAAAGCATCGGTGATAAGACACAACCCTGTTTCACTCCTGTTTCGACTGAGAACCAGTCAGAGTTGCCTGTTTCTGTTCTTACGCAGCAACGTGTCTCTTTGTAGAAAGATTTTATGACGTTGGTATATTTGGTAGGAAAACCATAGATGTTAAGTAGATTCCAAAGTGAAGGACGGTGGATGCTGTCGAAGGCTTTTTGAAAGTCGACAAAGTTTGTGATTAATTTCGACTGGAATTCTACGGAGTCTTCAATGATTATTCTGAGGGTGAAAATGTGGTCTATGCATGACCGTTTTGGTCTGAAGCCTGCTTGTTCTTCTCTGAGCCTTTCATCTATCGCCTTTTTCAATCTCTCAAGTAACATGCTACAAAAAAGTTTTCCTGGTACTGACAATAGAGTGATACCACGCCAATTATTGCAATCAGACATATCGCCCTTTTTAGGCAGTTTGAAAATTACACCATCTTTCCACTGTTGTGGTGGGGATTCGCTTTGCCAGATTTCATTGATCAGCTGTAACAAACGTTGTAAGGTGTTCTCATCTGCTGCTTTGAGCATTTCTCCTGAGATTTCATCTTCACCAACAGCTTTGTTGTTCTTCAATTTTTTGGTGGCTGCTTTAATCTCTTCCATGGTGAATGACTCGCAGGAGGCATCCAGTGGGGGCATAGTAATTTCTCCATCTAGGTTCGGAACAGTGTCAGGCTGCGGTCTATTTAATATTTCTTTGAAATGTTCTG
>JACEFZ010026033.1:295000-347208 GCA_014155875.1 Cepaea nemoralis | reverse complement strand
CCCTTTCTTCTCCTCACCGTGCTAACATTCACTCCTGGCCTACTCCTCACTTCAAACACATTCACCCTACTCTGCCGTACCTCCTCCTCATCTTCTTACCTCCTACTCCCTCCTCTCCTTACATTTCTTGTCATTCTCTTTTCCCTCCCTTCTCCTGCTCTCCTAGCAGTTCCCTCATCACTCGTTACTCTCATACGTAACTCATACCTCCTACTCCTTCTACCCAGTCCCCCACTTTTGCTCTTAATCACTCCCCCTCCCTCCCTCCTAATACGATTACTCCATACTACTACTCATTCCTACCCTCCGAATTCTAAATACTCATCATAATCCATAATAACAAATCTCTCCTCCCGAGCTATTAGAACCGTACTCCTAACTCCTCAAACTCCGTCCTCCTCACCTCCTGCCTCCCTCTTCCTCTCATCGTCCCACTCCTCCTACTCCTCGCCCTCCTCTCCTTCCTCCTTCGCCCGCCTCCTCCCTTCTCGCCTCTTCTCCTCCTCTACCTACGCCCTCCCTCGCTCCCCCTCATCCTTCCTCCTCCCTCCTACTTCTTCTCCGTCCTCCTCCCTCCTCCCCTCCTCCTCGTCCTCTCCCTAAAGCTCCTCCGAATCACCTTCTCTCATCACTCCATCATACCCTCCTACTCACACTCATACTGACTCCTCCCTTAACATCCTCCTAACTCATCACTCTTCCGCTCTCCCTCAACACTCATCCTCCTCCTCACCTACGCTCCTCTAAAGTCTAATGCTCGCTGCCTCTCTCCTCCTCCTCCTCCTCCTCTCACACTACCTCACCTCATCCCCTCTCCTCCTTCACATTCCTACCTCACACTCTTCCTCCTCCTCTCATACTCATCACCTCCTTCTTCCTAATCCCTCCTCTAGTCCCTCTTCGACTATTCCTTCTCCTCCGCACTCTCCCTACAGTCTCATCCAGCCTCCTACTACTTTCCCTCATACTCTCTCTCTCCTCCTCCCTGCGTTCTCCTCCTCCCTCCTTCTCTCTCTCCTCCCTCTTCCTCCTCCCTCCTCCTTCTCCTCCCCTCCTCCCTCCTCCTTCTTTCCTCTTCCTCCTCCCCTCTTCCTCCCCTCTTCCTGCTCTCTCCGCCTCCTCCCTCCTCCTACTCTCTCCTCCTCCTCCCTCCTCCTCCCTCTCTCTCCTCCTCCCTCTCCTCCTCCTCCTCCCTCCTCCTCCTGCGTTCTCCTCCTCCCTCCTTCTCCCTCTTCCTCCTCCCTCCTCCTCCCCCTCCTCCTCCACCCTACTCCACCCTACTCCTCCCTCCTCTTCCTAATCCCTCCGCCTCCCTCCTCCTTCTCCCTCTTCCTCCTCCCTCTTCCTCTCTCTTCCTGCTCCCTCCGCCTCCTCCCTCCTCCTACTCTCTCCTCCTCCTCCCTCCTCCTCCCTCTCCCTCCTCCTCCCTCTCCTCCTCCTCCTCCCTCCTCCTCCTGCGTTCTCCTCCTCCCTCCTTCTCCCTCTTCCTCCTCCCTCCTCCTCCCCCTCCTCCTCCACCCTACTCCTCCCTCCTCTTCCTAATCCCTCCTCCTCCCTCCTATTCCTCTCTTTTCCTCCTGTCTCCTGTCTCCTCCTCCCTCCTCCTCCCTCCTCTTCCCTCCTCCACCTCCCTCTTCCTCCTCCCTCCTCCATTTACCCAAGACAGACAGACAGACAGATAGTCGGGAACGGGATCTTATATGACTACTTATATGATTTAAATGAGATGCTCTCCACCATGGGCTGGGCCGGGTCAGACAGACAGACAGACAGATAGACAGACAGACAGACAGATTGTCGGTAACGGGAACGGGGACTTATATGACTACTTATATGAATTAAATGAGATGCTCCCCACCAGGAGTCGGGCGATGCCGGGCCGGGTCAGACAGACAGACAGATAGATAGTCGGGAACGGGAACTTATATTACTACTTATATGAATTAAATGAGATGCTCCCCATCAGGGTCTTGGCGAAGCCGGGCCGGGTCAAACAGACAGACAGACAGACAGACAGACAGACAGACAGACAGATTGTCGGTAACGGGAACGAGAACTTATATGACTACTTATATGAATTAAATGAGATGCTCCCCACCAGGGTCTGGGCGAAGCCGGGCCGGGTCAGCTAGTGTGTGTGTATATATATATATATATGGTTGCGTTATCTATTGTGTCCTTTTCTGAGGCGCAGAATAATGACTTGTTCTGGTCTTTCCATAACGTTGTAGTCGTTCTGAGAAGGTTTTGGTGGCCTTCTGAATAATTTGATCATTCTCTTCCTTTGGTGGTATGTAATGGGCACATCAGGGTTATTCATTTTTTTGCTCCCTTTTAGCCAATCGATCAGCTCTGTCGTTTCCTGGCACTCCACGGTGGGATGGTATCCACTGCATGGTGATCTTATGCTGACTGCTAGGTTTAGAAAGCAGTGTCCTTAGTACTGGCAATTTCCTAGACAGGAGCGCCTCGAGTACTGATTTTTCATCTGTCAATAGCACTACATATTGTGTACCATGGCAGATATTTAGTAATGTCTCTGTTGCTATGTTGATTGCCTCAATTTCAGGAACATAGTTATGGCAGTACTTTCCTGTTGGAACTCTGGCCGTGCCCCTAGTATTATTTGAGTATTCTATGTACACTTCCGCTCCTCCATTTCGAACAGCATTTTGTGCTGACCCATCTGTGTAGACTCGGATCCAGGGGTCCTGTGGGATTCCAAGTTTACATCCAACTAGTCAGAAAATGCAGACAGGAAAATCCGGCTGCTGTAGAGATGGAAGTACAGGCTTTGATCTTCGAGAATTCTTTGAAGGGTGATTCTGTCATTTACACAAATGGGTCGGTCGTTCGACGAGTGCGAATTTCATGGGCTTTTATGGCTCAGGCCGGAATTAGAGTTGTGAAGTAAGATTCTGGTGCTTTTGCTTTGATCACATGTAGCCTGACTAGGGAAGTCATGGCAGTAAGTAAGCAACAACATAGCCCGAGACACAGATATTCACTTGGGCATTTTTCCTTAGTGACTCAATGAACATGCTCAAGAAGATAGAGATGGGGTGGGTCCGAAGAGAATGGCTGCTGTCTCTGGATCGGTCTCGGCTGGCAAATATTAGCCCCATTAACACCTAACTAACTAACTAACTAAATAACTAACTAACTAACTAACTAACTAACTAACTAACTAATTAACTAACTAGCTAACACTACTAGTAGTATTACAACTATTACTTATGCTACCAACTAAC
The DNA here is from genome assembly GCA_014155875.1 of Cepaea nemoralis. Classification (NCBI taxonomy): domain Eukaryota; kingdom Metazoa; phylum Mollusca; class Gastropoda; order Stylommatophora; family Helicidae; genus Cepaea; species Cepaea nemoralis. Next base: position 343,957 of record JACEFZ010026033.1, on the reverse strand, counting down.
TAACTAACTAACTAACTAACTAACTAACTAACTCTTAACTAACTAAGTAACCAAATAACTAACTAACTAACTAACTAACCAACTAACTAACTAACTAACTAACTAACCAGCTAACACCACTACTAGTAGTATCACAACTATTACACTACTACTTCTGCTACTAAGGCTATTACTACTAATACTACTAGTACCATTGCTGCAGCAAATACTACCAGCAATACCATTACTATTTCTATTGCTGTCAGTGCTAATACAACTAATACTTCACTAACACCAACAAAAACTGCTGAAACAACAAATAATAACGCAACCACTATTATTGCTAACATTGCTACATCTACTGCTGGTTGCGGGCGTTGAAGATGCACTACACAAAATGAAGAACGAAAAGGCGCCAGGTGCAGACAAACTTACGCTGGAGGATATTGGGGCCCCATGAGACTTTGACATCGCAATATTTACGCAAATTCTAAATAACTTCTATAATATTTATAATACATTCCCTGTGATCTATTCTTATTCTTTTCATTATTATATTCAGTAACATACATTGGCACCTTGCCATCTTGACAGACGATAGTGTGTGCTTTAAAAAGACATAATAACTTGTAACTTTTACCTATGGCGGTAGCGAATGTGACTGATAAGGTTAATTCGCGCTGTAAATGTTCGTTCACACTGGGTGCATGTGAACACGTGGTCATTTCCACCATCATGTACCATCCTACGTCTCACACGCTCGGCGTGTGACTTATCTGCAATAATGTTCTCCTTTGTCTTTACTTCATTTCTGATGTTTGCCCTCCATACAACACGTTCAGCGGCGACATGTGCATTATCAATGCCTGTATCAATTATGTCCCGCTTACACACATCTTTGTACCGTAGTAGAGGCCGACCCTGAGCTCTCTTACTCATCTGTAATTCACCAAAAAAGATGTCCTTTGATATTCTACCGTCATCCATCCTCCTAAGATGCCCTATCCATCTATGTCTACGAAGACAGCATGGAATAAACCGTCACACAACCTGATCTTTCCAATACTTCAGTATTTGTGATTTTGTCTTGCCACTTAATACCAAGAATTCTTCACAGACATTGCATATGAAAGCTTTTTAAACGTTTCTCTTGGTGTGAGTAAGTTGTCCAGGTTTCACTGCCATAAAGAAGGGTACTAAGGACACAGGCTTGATAGACAAGGACTTTTGTTTTGGCTGTAAGCTTCCTGTTCTTCCAGACTCTTTTTGTTAACCTGTTCATTGTTGTTGCTGCCTTACCAATCCAGATGTTGATTTCTTGATTTAGGGATAATTTGCTATTTACCACTGATTCTAGATATGTAAAATGGCGTCGTCGATAAGGATTGCTGGTACCCCATGTGCACCTAGTGACATAATATGTGTGTTCTTTTTGTTAATTGTTGAACCAAATTCAGAACAAGCATTGGAGAATGCAGATAGCGACATTGCAATTCTTCCTCAGAGTGGGTCGTAACTGCAGCATCATCTGCAAAAAGCAACTCTCTGATCATATACACCTTTCTAATTTTGGTCTTGGCCTTCAATCTCTGAGCATTGTAGAGGCCGCCATCTGAGCGTGAGTGAATGTATATACCACCATCCTGATCACAAAAGGCATATTTCAGTATAAGGTAAAAGTATATTCAAAAGAGGGTGGGAGTTAATACACAACCTTGCTTAACTTCACTCTTTATTTAAAATTCTTCAGAAGTTGGTTGCACCATCAACCTTGATTATACCCTTCATGTCTGTGTGGAACGATTCCAAAATGGACAGAAGAGTTGGTGGGCAGCCAATCTTCTTTAGTGCCTTGAACAGACCCTCACGACTGACAAATCAAATGCCTTCGTGAGGTCGATGAAGGCAATAAACAGTGGTTGATTCTGTTCACGGAATTTTTCTTGCATTTGTCGCAATGAGAATATAATATCAATAGTAGACCGGTTCTGTCGAAAGCCACACTGTGATTCGGGGTAGACTTGATCTCCGAGAACTTGAAGTCTGCGCAGAACAATTCTGGCAAATACTTTTCCGACAATACACAGAAGTGTATATAGTTATTGTAGTCCCTCCGATCGCCCTTGTTCTTGTACAGTGTTATGATGCTTGAATCTTTGAAATTCGTGGGACTTGTCCTTCTCGCCAGCATAGCTCTATTAGCTGGTGGATCTCTAGAGTGAGTGTGTCTTGCGCACACCTGATAACCTCTATTGGAATCGCATCCTTACCTGGAGCCTTGCAAGATACAAGTTTATTTATAGCAGACTTAACTTCTGTTACGGTTTGTATCAAGAGAGCAACACTGGCCTGGTTCTCGGTGGTTGCCCATATATTTCACTTGGGTTCGTTTTTACCTTCTGTCTACCCGCTTACTAGATCGTCCCCAGGACGGTTCACGGATGACACTACCCATATGACGACTGTGGGACACAAGAAGACACCTAACTGACTATAATAAAATAACTTTATAAAAAGGCAAATCTAGAATCTTTATTGGAGATTCTGACTTGAACACAAAACCAACAGACAGACATACAGCTATGAACAGTCAATTGGGTGAGATTAGTCTGCTTGACATTTTCCTCATCCCACATAGGTATGTCAGTGTAGTATATTGTTAGTGTGTAGAACCAGGTGGTAAAACACATTCACCTGATCCTGTATGATGCCTCCTGGAACCTCGAAATTGGACCAATTAATATTCACCAGCCACTAGCCACTTGGCTTTTAGCACAATCGAAAGTCACTGCACACAGGTCCACAGCAAATAGGCAAACAAGTTCAATGTGTCAACAGCACACAGGCCACTGCAAATAGGCAGCCGCCCACATGATACAGTACTGAATACAGCACACAGCAAAGGGTACTCGCCCACAGCAACATGAAAGGAGTTTCTGTAAAGCAAGAACAGGCCAGGTGTACCCATCCACCACACCCTTGCACAATACACACTACATCAACATGCATCCACACTAACATTCCCTTTATTGTGGTCAGTTCCTCCAGCTCAGACCACAATAGTATTATGTCTGACTTTCCAGACATGTCTCACCGACGGGTTAAGTTACAACTCCTGGTAATCTCAACGGAAGTCAGTAGCTTTCCAGCCGCAAGTCTCATACCTAATTGATAGTAGATATGATGAAAGGTTCCATTCATGAGGATGGCAGAAATCCATACCTCCAATGAAAATCATCAAGTGTTATGGCCAGGATCCTCCTTCCCAATAACCATTTTGTCCCATCAGGAAAGTAGATAAGCCTATCAGGATACCTCAGGTCAGTACTCTATTACACCTCCAAGGTTAATGGAAGATACTCAAGCTACATTGATAACTAACCTGAAATACTGAATGAAAAACCAGACAAACAACAGAAGAGTTTCGGGTTCTTGTGTTCGTCACTTCCCACCTTTCTGCCTCGAATACCTTGATTTCTGTTATGTGTGGGTGTATGAATATAGACACATATCACCTGAATAAATTCCTTTGGCTGCCTAGGAATTGTGTCAACTCAAACATCCCATACAATCTGGTTCCGATGAATGTATAGAGGCAATAGAAAGATAGCCCCGCCTGACAGATCATTCCTTTCTCATTAAAGGAAGTATAGAGTCAAACAAAACAGATGAAATATCCACGCGATACATCAGTGGGTGTTTCCCCATCTCTATACTGGCCCACGGTTCAGTCCCTAGTAGGTGTGAAGATATGTTTCCCTTTCTGACTAAGCCCAGTTACATAACAAAAGGGCTATAGGTCGATAACAACTTCCCAGCTTATAGCCTCCTACATATTTGGGTTTCACCGTAATGAGAAACGCATATGGTTCTCGCTCGTCACATGAGTGATTGACAAGTACTGGTTTCAACCACGCCACCTGATGATGATTGAAACGTACCAATATCAACCGCGTCCATTAAGGGAATCAAATTAAAGCTCTGTTCAAGAGAAAGTTCTCTGTCTGAACAAGAATTCCCTAAGATACTCCATTATTGAGATAGGGCGTCGAATGTATGGTTAATTTGCTTTCACCAGACTACTCCACTGATCTGGCTAGCAAAATACATCCCGCCATGTTCGCTGCACTAGCTTTAACTTAATCTAGGTCATAGTACACACACAGGCTTACTACACTGTTAGCATGCCTTGTCGAGACTCAACCAACAGCGCAACTGGCCGGCCTGGTTGATAATTAACCCACAACTGTAATACAACCTTTAGTTAAGCGACGCCAAGTATACAAGTGTTTTACCTTTAAAGTTTAGGAACAACTATGCAACAGACATCGGCCCGGTAGATTCATCAAGCTCTGGGCTTTAGGTTCCTTCTGCAACCCCACAAGGTATATCATGATACAGCTGGTCAAAGACACGGCCTCTCGTCTCAAGGACAACAATGTCACCACTGTAGATCACTCTATAATTCCATCTGAATTGAATAGATTACAGCTGGCGGACACGGCCGTGAAAGGATAGCTTCAACAACAACCCCTGTAGAACATTCTCCGGCTCCCCGTGATGCAAATTACACAGCTAGCCACAGAAGCGGCTTCCCTTCTTGATGACTGTCTAGCGAATGGCCTTTTCGTGTCAGCTCCGGAAGAAAACACTCACCGGATTCTGCCGAATACTTCCGAGCATTACCCAACAAAAGTGAAGTCAACCTCGCATTCCCCGAGTTTTAGCCGAGTGTGCGATTTACAACAGAGACGATGTACGCACACTCAAAGAGTTGAGTTATGATTCTAGGGACCCTCGTGAAGTTCATGACAATCCCGATTCATAACATCTCTAGGACCCAGAAAACGGTCCCAACACATTGTAACTCGGAAATCCCCCTCTCAACCACCGTAAAATGTAGCCTAGCCGCCGGCACGGGGTAGGGTAGAGTGGGTACTGTGTTGTCCCGTCGGAGACGCACTTGCGTTTCGCGACAGTGGGAAGTGTGTCTGGGTGGTCAAGAGTTGGTAGAGCCTCTATGGCGTTGAGGGCATCATCCGCTAGTTTGGTCTCACTTGAGTAAAGCTCCAAATAGTGCTCTACCCATCTGTCCATCTGCTTTTCTTATCAGTTATGATTTCTCCAGTCAAGGTTTTCAATGGTGCACTTCTTTTGATCATTGGACCACAGGCTTTCTTTATCCCTTCATACATGCTTCTGATGTTTCCCTTATCACTTGCGATTTGAATCGACTCACATAACTTGATCCAATAATCATTTGCACACTGCCTGGCAGCCTTTTGCACATCCTTCCTAGCTTGCTTTACCTCACTCAGAGTGATACGCGTTGGCCTTTCCTTGTTTCTTAAGAGAGCTATCTTCTTCTTATCAATCAAGGGCTGCAGAGTCTGGCTGTTTGCCGCAAACCAGTCTTGCCTCTTATGATCCACAGTGCCGTAAACCCCTACGGCAGGTTGATAAAGAGTTTCCTAAAGTTGACCCCACGTTTCACTTACTGTATAATTTTCTGGTGTATCAGTGAAAGCGTCTTCAAGTTGCTGTTGAAACTGAAAGCACTTTTCAGGATCGTGAGTGTTAATAATATTAATCCGGGGGCTAGATTTGTGTTTAGCTGTGTAGATTCTCGTTGGTCTCAGTCTAACCCTTGAAACAACCAAAGAATAATCCGTATCAGAGTTAGCGCTGTGGTAACTTCGAGTCAATGATGTATGGTTCAGATACTGTCTCCGTGTGATGATGAAGACCAGCTGATGCCAATGACCGGATCTTGGATGTTTCCATGTGACCTTATGCAGCTCTTTTGTTTTAAAAAAGGAGTTTGTAATACATAGGTCATTTCTGGTGCAATGCTCCAGCAGCCTTTGCCAATTTTCATTCATGCGACCGATGTAGTATTTTCCAAGGTACACTGGCCATGAACTCAAGTCCTTGCCCACACGAGCATTGAAATCACCGAACATATAACTGTACTCACATTTTGGAACTGCCTTGATCACGGAGCCTAACTCTTTATAGAACGAATCCTTCACATCATCATAGGAATCGAGTGTCGGTGTACATGCAGTAATAATGGTGGCAAAACCACAAGAGGTTGCCAAGCGCAGGGATAATAGTCTTTCATTTCCTGCTGCTGGATATTCAATCATTCCCAGTAGCGAATTCTTCACTGCAAAGCCCACACCGTGTTGCCTTTTTTTCTGCTTGCCCTCTACCCTTCCAAAAAAAGGTGTAATTGTTTTCCCTAAGTGACCCTTCCTCAGCGAGGCGAGTCTCTTGCAGGCCAGCAATATCAATGTTAAGACGATTGAGTTGGGCATCAATCACAGCCTTTTTCTCACAACGTCAATATTGGTCAAGTCAGAAATCCTGGGCACATGGTTCTCACGTTCCAGGTTGCAAGCCGTAGCTTGAGGTTTCTATTTTACTTTTTATTAGTACCTGTTGCATTGGTTTTACAGCCTGCGATTCAGATTTTTTTCTTAGCCTCAAGCACCCATTGAAGCAGACAGGCTGTGCCGGATCAGCACCCATCTGGCCCGGGGCTGCCCAGCTTGAGGCGGGCGATAGCTGATCAGTGACACCTGTAGGTTTCTCCCACCGTCAGAGGCAACGCGTGGCGCCCCATGTCTACGCCAGTTGACAGGGACTTATAACCCGTAACAGTTGCCTCTTGTTTTATTCCGAGACCGGTTAAGACCAGGGATGGAGTTATTTAAAATATACAGATCATGTGTTGCCCATGCAGCATGATCCCTCTTTCAGCCTGCCTAGTTCACTCCAGAGGAAAGGTATCACCCCTACATCTGGAACAAGACAAGCTGCAAAGCAATGCTCTAACTGTCCGCGTGTCGGAGCTTCGATCCTAGACCAGCCGCCAACCAAAGCTTAGAGCCTGGTCTGCCCTGCCATGACATTTTGTCTTTAGGTTGCATTTCCTCGCACTAGGGTTAGGCTTGTACCCTCCCAACTGCGCTATTTCGCCCGAAGCCGTTGACACAATGTGGGGTGTCGGGTTTAGTAAGCGCCGCCCAACGTTCGGCGCTAACAGAAAGCAGGTAGTACCGTCTACTGTTATACGGTAGCTCAGTCATATCTGACTAAGACCTGACACCATCAGTAACATATTTGTCGTGTAACTAATAAGAATCATTGTACAATTATCTTGACATTGTTAATGATATTTTTTTTTGTTGCAAAGCTATAAAAATAGATTTTTGTTTAAACAATCGGTCACTAGGAGAAAACGTCGAATGTTAAGCGACTTTTTCTCCTAGTGACCTATTAAAATACATTTATATTTATAGCGTTGCAAAAGAAACAATATGATTAAAAATGTCAAGATAATCCCACAATTAGTCTTATTAGTCACACGACAAAGATGTTACTGAGCATAATTATAAAAAGAATAAAAAACATGATTAAACCGAAAATTAGTGATGAACAATGCGGTTTAGTTGCGTGTAAGGGCGCAAACAATAATGCAATATATATTTTCAGGAAATCAAACGTAAGACCAACATAAGTCACAAACAGATCTGTAATTATTATTGATAGACTACACAAAAGCTTTTGACAATGTTAAACATGAGAATATAATCAAAGTACAAGAACAACTAAACAAGGCGAAGATCTGCTAATAAAAATGTACATATACTGGTACTAAACAGCAGCATTAAGGATCAAGAACCTTTCAAGAACATATCAATTCATACAAAGGGCGTCAAACAAAAATGCGTCATGTCTGCTGTTTTGTTTTCATTTTACAGTGAATATAAAAAGAGATCCACAGAAAATATGCCAAGGATCCATGTTTTTGGACATAATATAAATAACTTACTGTATGACATGTATAAATAACTTACTGTTTGCTGATAGAAGCACGTCAGATGGAACTACAGGATATGATAGATGCAGTGAGTTGTAGAAAGTGAAAAGAATGGAACTTAGCTGGAATAATAGGAAGCGATAACTCATTGTGTTATTAAAGATACAGATTCTGCTTAATTATACAATTAAAGTAAATGTTGTTATTTTAGGTAAATGCAGAAATTATCTAGGCACATTGATAACATCACGTGGAAAGTGCATCGCAGAATAGGACAAGCAAAAATTGTATACTATCAAATGAAGCACATGTTTTGGACGTTTGAAAAATAATTATTTCGTGTTAAACAGAACCAGTTGTTACATGTGACTACGACATCTGGATAATTAGTAACGAAGCGAAAACATCCTTTCCTTGATGTTGTTTTATGGGGGAAATGCTGAAAAAGTCATGGACAGCTAACATGAGTATTCTGGACATTGTGGTGTAGGCTACGTCGCACGACAATTTATCACAAACATCAGAAAAAGGCAGCCTTTATTTTTTGGCCACATTAAGCGAAGGCGTGACAACTATACTGATTTGTGAAAAGAGAGGTGGAGGAAGATAATGAGATATCATGGCACGGAAGGGATAACTGGATAAGCACTATTGCCTACACCAGTCGACAAGGCACTTGATGATGATGATGATAATCTTTGTCTAATCTAAAAGAGCTACTATGCGAGTCGCAGTAGGTTTATTGCTGGACACTCGCCTTCCTGCTCGGTTACCATGGGATCGAATCCGCATCGGAGTATATTTTTGCAGTTGACACAGTCTACTACACAGTCTAACGTGGGTACCTTGAATTGTCTCGGGCAGTAAAGGTGACCGGTGCGATACTGACTATATCCCAACTCCAGTCGAACGGTGTATAAAAGTAAGCATTAAGTACCATACGCTGGGTACGCGCTAGTCGTGAAATAGGGACGTCTTTTTTTAACAGGGATTCTTTAGCTTAATCCTGTACACAAAATGTATGCTAATATTTCATTGCACATGATGTGGAATTTCATTTGCAGTATTACAATTCTTATTGTTCTGATTGTTATAGCGACCACAGATTACTTACAGGAACACTGAGGATAAAGTTTAAGAAAGTCAAGTATATAACAGGAAACACTAAATATGATTTGTGTACATTGTGTAATGACAAGGAAATACAAAACAAATTCAACATAGAAGTACAGAACAGATTTGATATATTGTCTGATCTAGAGATATTATTCAAGGATGTGGATGATCAATGGGAAATGTAAAAGAATTCAATCAGTTTGGCTGCAGAAACAACTATTCCAAAATTAAAGAAGGTGGTCGTAAGAAATGGATGACAGAAGAAATTCTACACCTAATGGAAACAAGAAGACTCAACAAAAATAATCCTGCCAAATATGAAGAAATTCACAAAGTCAGAATATTATATAAGCAGGCAAAAGAGGCAGGGCTTGAAGAAAAGTGCTTAGACATTGAAAAACAACACAACAGTCAAAATACCAAATTAATGCACAAAAAATTTCAAGAACTTACTAATAAAAGAACAAGTACATCAACAGGCTGTCTAACAACTAAAGATGGCAAAATCATAATAGAAAAGGATCTGATTCTACATGTATGATCAGACTATGAGAAAAACATTTATGATGGTAACAGAGATGAACAGTATGATATTAGATGTAATAATGAAGGTCCGCCAATTTTGGAGATGGTGGTTAGAAATGTTCTTATGTATATGAAAGCTGGCAAGTTCACTGTGCAGATAACATCACAACAGGAATGATTAAAGCTTTAGAAGAATTTGGACTAGATCAGTTCACCAGACTGCTGAACACATTATATGATACTGGAGATATACCTTCTGAATTATGTAACTCTGTATTTATTGCAGCTGGGGTTGGAATTAAATTGTAAGAAGACACCGTTTATGGTCGTCACTAGGTAGAACGAAGTACCACAATGTAATATACAAGTAAATGGGAATACTCTTCAACTAGTGATTCGGTACAATTATCTCGTAACGATCATAATATCTGATGGGAGATGCCTTGAAGAGATTAGAACAAGAATCGCCATAGCGAAAGTAGCCTTTAGCAAGATGAAAAACATTCTGACCAATAAAAAGATGTCAATTGAAACGAGAAAAAGAGTGTTGAGGGGATACATAGAGGTTCTTTTGTATAGATGTGAAACTTGTACAATGTGCAGTCAAGCTGAAAAACATCTGATGGCTGTAGAAATGTGGTTTCTGAGAAAAATGCAAAGAATACCATGGACAGACAGAAAAACCAATGACCAAGTACTCCATCCATCCATCATGTGCCATGCCGGTAAGCGTTGGCGGTCATGTTCTGCCATCTCACTCGATCACCAGAGTCGTGGATCAGCTCCGTGTTTCTGCCTCGACAATGCCACAAGGCCAAGCCTATCGAGGTACTTGCTTCTAGGTCTTTCACTTGGTCTGTTCCCCTCGATCTTACCAGTTGTCACCAAGTTCTCCATATCATTTCTTCTCATAACATGCCCCAAAAATTGTGACTGTCTACGTCTAATGTCTCTAATCAGTTTACGATCCTCATTTGTTTCTTGAAGAACTTGTTCATTGGTACTGGTGGGTACATTGGTTCATTCATACTTGTATATTACATTGTGGTACTTCGTTCTTCCTAGTGACGACCATAACCTGTGTCTTCTTACACATTTAATTCTAACCCTAGTTGTTTACTGTGTGTAACAACCGCATTTACTAAATTTTGCAGATCCTGTTCATTGTCTGCATTCAAGACTCTATCATCTGCATATCTAATGTTATTGATGCATCGTCCCCCAATGTTGATTCCATCCATATCTTCAATTTTTTTGAATATACTTTCGCTGTACAGGGAAAACAGATCTGGAGACATTACATCCCTGTCTCACACCTCTCTTAATAGGCTGAAATTGGCTTACTTCATTATCAACTCTTAAGGCAGCTTGTTGTTTCCAATGTATGTTTTTTACAAGTCGAAGGTCTTTTCCATCAATCTGTAGATCCTCAAGCATCCTTATCATGTTGACATGTCTCACTTTATCGAAAGCCTTTGTGTGGTCAATAAAGCAAAGGTTTTAAACCAAGTACTACAGGAGACACATTAAAATCGTAAATTGTTTAGAGATATTAGACGTAGACAGTCAATATTTTTGGACATGTTATGAGAAGAAATGGATTGGAGAACTTAGTGACAACTCGCAAGATCGAAGGGAACAGACCAAGAGGAAGACCGAGAGGAAAATTTCTGGATGGCTTGGCCACATCTGTGGGCGAGACAGGAACACTGAGGTGATCCACGACGCTGGTGATCGAGTGAAATGGCGAGTCATGACCGCCCACGCTTTCCGGCATGAAACATGATTGATTGATTGATTGATTACAATTCTTGCTTCCAGACATTCCGGACAAATAATAAAGAATAAATGGAAACAGTGCATTTATCTCATCTCCTTTTACTTTATAGCATTCCTATCAACTGTTTTTTTTTTTAATTTGGATAATTAATGTGAATATCTAAATTGAGAATTAGGTTTTCAAAGGAGCTACGAGCAAGCATCAAGAGATGTCAAATGTCCAAGAAAATCCTGTGGATGAGGAAGCGTCCTTGGTCATGGAATTGACTGTGGCCGATCTGGAATGCTCTGTTGATCGATACTTATACTGTTGTTCTTAATAGTTTCCAGAATCCAGCTTATATAGTAACTAACATTTGTATACATAGCAGGAACATTAGGCAGGTGGCATCCATGTCCTCCAGATACTATTCCATACTGAATGTAAATACCTGGAGAATACAAACATTTAACACAGTTTATTTGATAAGTTAATGATTGATGATTTATCATAATTTTTTTTTTTTTTTATTTCAAATTAAATAAAAATAATAATGAAAACGGATGATGGTGATCTCTGTGAGGAAGTGGTTAAACTGCTTGCCTCACGCTGTGCAGGTCATAGGTTCCTTTTCTATATTCGTTTCATGTGTGCAACAGAAATGATTAATGCTTTAGAAGAATATGGAATAGATAAAGTTACCAGTCTGCTTAATACAATATATGATACTGGAAATATACCTCATGAGTTATGTAATTCTGTATTTATTGCAATCCCAAAGAAATCAGGAGCCTTGGAATGTGATCAACATCGAACAATTAGTATAATGAGTCACATCACGAAGATTTTGCTAAGAATTATCATGCAAAGAGTTAGGAGGAAAATACAACCTGAAATAGGTGAAGAACAATGTGGGTTTGTAGTAGGCAAGGGTACAGTAAATGCTGTGTATATACTGAGAACCGTAATCGAACGTTCTATAGAAATAAACAAAGATCTACACCTTTGCTTTATTGACTACACAAAGGCTTTTGATAAAGTGAGACATGTCAACATGATAAGGATGCTTGAAGATCTACAAATTGATGGGAAAGACCTTAGACTTGTAAAAAACATATATTGGAAACAACAAGCTGCCATAAGAGTTGATAATGAAGAAAGCCAATATCAGCCTATTAAGAGAGGTGTGAGACAGGGATGTGTAATGTCTCCAGATCTGTTTTCCCTGTACAGTGAAAATATTTTCAGAAATATTGAAAATATGGAAGGAATCAACATTGGGGGACGATGCATCAATAACATTAGATATGCAGATGATACAGTCTTGATTGCAGACAATGAACAGGATCTGCAAAATTTAGTAGATGCGGTTGTTACACACAGTGAACAACAAAGGTTAGAATTAAATTGTAAAAAGACACAGATTATGGTCGTCACTAGGAAGAACGAAATACCACAGTGTAATATACAAGTAAATGGGAATATTCTTCAACAAGTGAATAGGTACAATTATCTCGGAACAGTAATAACATCTGATGGGAGATGCCTTGAAGAGATTAGAACAAGGATCGCCATGGCAAAAGTAGCCGTTAGCAAGATGAAAAACATACTGACCAATAAAAAGATGTCAATTGAAACGAGAAAAAGAGTGTTGAGATGCTACATAGAACCTGTACTTTTATATGGATGTGAAGCTAGGCAATGAGCAGCCAGGCTGAAAAACATCTGATGGCTGTAGAAATGTGGTTTCTGAGGAAAATGCAAAGAATACCATGGACAGCCAGAAAGACCAATGAACAAGTCCTTCAAGAAACAAATGAAGATCGTAAACTGATCAGAGACATTAGACGTAGACAGTCACAATTTTTTGGGCATGTTATGAGAAGAAATGATTTGGAGAACTTGGTGACAACTGGTAAGATCGAGGGGAACAGACCAAGGGGAAGACCTAGAAACAAGTATCTGGATGGTTTGGCCTTGTGGCATGGTCGAGACAGAAACACGGAACTGATCCACGACTCTGTTGATCGAGTGAGATGGCAGAACATGACCGCCCACGCTTACCGGCATGGCACATGATGGATGGATGGTGCAATTACGTTTCGGACACCCTTGGAAACATTGGCCGGAACTGTGGATTGTGTGCTCTGTGCGACGCTTTCGACAGACCGTTCACCTACAAGAAGAAGAAGAAGAAGAAGAAGAAGAAGAAGAAGAAGAAGAAGAAGAAGAAGAAGAAGAAGAAGAAGAAGAAGAAGAAGAAGAAGAAGAAGAAGAAGAAGAAGAAGAAGAAGAAGATGAAGAAACAGACTGATTGATCTTTATTTTCAAAGGGTTATGAATTGGGCACACAACCCCGTCTTAGATTGGACCCTTCCAATCACTCCTTTTTCGTTCATCAATAGTGCATGATACATTGACATAGGAAAACAGCATACTACCATGATATGAGGCACAACCCCAACCCACCCACACATCCCCAACCCAGACACACACACCCACACACCAACACACATCCTCTCCCACATGAACTTACCAGGGAAAACATACATTCCACCACAACCAACCTGTCAAAGACTGAAGTATAGAAGATCACTCAAGTAGATTAGAGGTAACCCAGTGCCCCTACATGAGGGCAGGGTAGGTGATAGGGAGGGGAACTATTAACTAGTTCTCTCATGAGACACGGAGATGTCAACCACAGAGAGTAAGCACTCTGATCACGGCAGAATCACGCCTACGTGATAGTCACGGAGAAGTGGAATGCCACTCAAGAGTAAACGGCTACTCTAAGCGTGCTGAGTGTCGCAGCACGCAGAAAGCCGAAGGACGCACAAGGTCCTTCCGCGTGGTGTGTAGCAACGCGAGTAAACTAGTCAGACGGGGGACTGACTTTCATAGTGAGCGCATCGATTAGTGTCGATGCGCGTTTCCTTAGCCAAATAGATTGAGTTAGCTATAGGGTTAGGATATTGACTAGATAGGGAATTCTGTGTCTTTATGTGTAATTTAATAGCGACCGTTTTGTGCAGTAATCCATTGTTAAAGAGCCAGTGATAATAAAATGCATCATCCATACCTCTCGTACGACTTGCAATATTTTTGTGTGGTACGGGAGAAGTTGATCCTGTAATGCCTGACGCATCGGTTGCTGACACAACCCATCTCCCACCCACCCACCCATCCCCCACTCACAATCACACCTCCACCCACGCACATGTACTCACACACACAACATCCCATGCCCACACACACCCACCCACCACACATTCTACACCCCTCACATGTCCTCACCCATACACCATCCCCCAGCCCACACAAACCCACCCACCACACATCCTCCATCCATCCACCCGCACCCACACACCCCCAACCACACAGCCAAATACACATCCTCCAACCAAAAACACTTCCCCAACCAACCCACACATTCTGCAGCCACCCACACATCCCCACCCACCCATACACACTTCCCTCCCCACACACCTATCTCTCACCCACTTACACACATATCCCCCACCCACACACATCTTCCACTAACACACACACACACACATCTCCCAATCCACACACACATCCTCAACCCACCCATACATCTCCAAAACACACACATACCCACAACCTACACATTCATCCCCGACCACCAATGTGGATTTAATTACATAAGAGAATTTAACAGTCTAATGTCAGATGTATCGATAATTGACATCATACCTTCCTTTATGTAAGCAAGGGGACTCCCACTGTCCCCTGGACATGGTTCAGACGGTCCATTATGTTTCCCAGCGCAAAATCTTTCTGGAGGTGTAAAGAACGGGCAACCCTTCTGGCCAATGAGTGGCATGTTTGCTAGCTTCATGATATCTGAGAAACCTTGGAGATACACATAAATAGCAAACATGTCGGTGTTCAGGAAGTAGTCAATAGCTATATCAATAATAAGAATGCTATTGATTTTGCAGTTGAACAACTACATGACCAATACAAGGTAAAGGGAAATGCCATCAACACTTAAACAAAGAAATATGCTGACGACTAAAAGCGAAGAAGATGAGAATTGAAATGTTCGAATAAATGATGAAGCTTTAAATAAATAAGGAGTACTTACGTTATATGCAGTAATAATTTGGGAACAGTAATTAAGCAACATGTGTTTATTATGAAGTGATGAAAGCATATAGAAATTTAAAATATGGTATTTCAGGAGAGAAACTGGATCTTAAGCAATTGGACGTGTGTGTGTCGTAAAGATCGAGAAGTTTGAGTATGCGCAACTACAAATACAAAATGATTGCCTCACAATCGAATTGCACCGTGGAAGAACATCGAGGCTTTATTCTGTGTGTATGTGTGTGTGTGTGTGTGTGTGTGTGTGTGTGTGTGTGTGTGTGTGTGTGTGTGTGTGTGTGACGGGAGGAGGGGAGGGTTTGGGATCTGGGATGACTGGTATTGATAGTATCTTTTGTAAGGATGTCACGCCCTTTCACAACCCTTTACCCACTAGCCCAAGCCTGACATCCAGCTCACGCCATTGACTCCTAGTAGCTATCAGAATGTGACAGGGGCTGTAACAAACTTGCAAAAACAGGTGAGAGTAACCTATTCGGTTTCAAACCAATCGGTAAACTATGACAGTTCAAGGCAAGATGTGGTGAGTAAAATAAGGTGCAACAAGCGCAGGAATCATCATGGCAGGAAAAACAAAAAGAGGGAGCAGCTATCTTGGTGGAATTGTGAGGTGGAAAAGGCATGGACCGATAAGCATGGTGTTATAAGGAAATGGCAAAACCCTAACAAGAACAGAGTTGCCCACCCTAGTCTTATCGTGCAGTTGGAAAGAAATATAATCACAAAAGTTAGCTATTTCAAAACACTGGTTACAGTTGTTAAAAATCATAAGTGGTCAGAGCCGTGTCAAAGAATAACCATAGACAAGTCACTGAAATTGTTCTCGCGACTACATAAAAGCATGAATGGGGCAGTCAAGAGTAAGAGTGTTCCTGACTTACAAAGTGCTGACCTTATTTGGCAGAGGTCTGACGAGAATAAGGGCAAAGCCCTTTTTTAAATGCTAACTAGAGCAGAGCAACTGTCAACGTGTTAGGTAGGACTGAGATAGGACAAGAGACAGAAGAGAGTTAAGGACAGATAGGACGTAGGTAAGGACCACTACAAGGGAGTAGTTAGAATAGAGACAGAACACAAGCTATAACTAAGAACAGTCAGATGACAGGACTTAGATGGGGACACAGACGTGTCATATCTAGGACAACCGCGGCACCAACCCCTAGTACAGGGTGGGGAACGCTAGTTCACGGGAGAACACCCGTAAACAGAGTAAACAGTAGGACAACCCAAGGTTGACGTGAGCAAGACTACTGGACTACGTGACGGACAAGACAGCACGGAGTTTTGCTGACCGCATGTGATTAAGACGACAAGACTACCCAACCGAATGAACTTGGTGAGAAGGCGACCGGACATCTTCCAGACAGGACGTGTGTGTTTTCCAAATGCCAATGTGTAGTTTCTGAGGGCGCATGTTACAGATAGCGAGAGTTGAGTAATATCTGAAGACGAATGGGTTTTGTGTGAGAAAGGCGATCACTGTATATTGTGTCAGGCAGCTACCGCCTGAGTGTGCGTGTATGAATATATCAGGTTCGCCTGAAATAAAGTAGATCTGTTCCATCCACATAATTACTGTGTCGTTGAGATGTGGATGAATATATCAGGTTCGCCTGAAATAAAGTAGATCTGTTCCATCCACATAATTACTGTGTCGTTGAGATGTGGATGAATATATCAGGTTCGCCTGAAATAAAGTAGATCTGTTCCATCCACATAATTACTGTGTCGTTGAGATGTGGATGAATATATCAGGTTCGCCTGAAATAAAGTAGATCTGTTCCATCCACATAATTACTGTGTCGTTGAGATGTGGATGAATATATCAGGTTCGCCTGAAATAAAGTAGATCTGTTCCATCCACATAATTACTGTGTCGTTGAGATGTGGATGAAGATGCGAGAGTTCCTGTATGTAAAGTGGTTGTTGACAGCAACCAGACAATTATGAGAGGCCGAAATTTTGCCAAGGTCGTTACTTCAGATAGGTGTAAGGCCCAGGAAAACACAGTGACAGTGAAAGAGATTAGGGCTGTGCTTCAACGGGAAAAACAACAGCGCAACAGGGCCAGATGATATAAGGTATGACGACATCAATATGTGTACCGAAAACGAGCTAGAGGAACTAGCAGATATGTACAACAGCATAGGGAGTGGTAAATCAAGGAAGAGTGGTTAAATAGCTATCTTGTCACCCTTGCCGAAGCCTGGCAAAAGCCACACAAACATTCAGGTATATCGATTAATAACCATGCAAAATTACAATAAGCAAGCTGCTAAAGAAGTTAATTGCCAGGAAAATATCAAGTCAGCTAGAGAGGCAAGGATGTTACCGTCCATGCAGAGAAATCTGGATCAACGCAGCAGTATTTGCCCATGATGTCTATGAAGATTTCCACTCAGGCTTTGAAACATATGCTGTGGCGATTGATCTTGAGGATGCGTACAACAGAGGACTATTGGATTTCTTAATGTTTCAGCTTCCTTCTTGAACTCAAGATATGTTCATTCCTTCTTAGTTGGATCGCCGCAGCTCTCTTCCAACGGAAAGTAGTTTTTAGATGTGGTAGTTGGACCTCTGAACCAACAACAATATATCTCGGTCTGCCACAGGGATCACCATTATCTTCGGTGCTGTTCAACGTTTACACTGTGAGAATCACCAACGAGCAGATCACAGGACCGAGGATGACACTGTCATATGCCATCGATATGCTAGTCTATGGTCAGGGTAAGGATAGAGATCGAGTGGCTGTGAATCTACAAACAGAACTAAATCGCATAAGCACTTGATATGTGAAATCTGAGGCAATGGTGAATCCAACGAAGACAGCACTGGCACGGTTCTCTTTGAATAACCATATTGTCAACATTCCAACACCAACTGTAAATCTGTATTCAGAGACTGTGGAAAGCACGCAGCCAATGAATTACCTGGGGATGCGTTATGATCGAAGCCTTGCTTATGATCAGCACATATCGGGTGATAACAAAGGCCATGCGAGGTTTGGATGCAGTGAGGGTGCTATCGGCGGCAAACTGTGAGCAGCGCCATTTATGCCTCCTGTACGAAGGTCTGGTCCTTTCTGTTTTGGAGTAGTGATCCTGACTATCAGCCGTAAGCAGATAGAAAGGATGAAAAGTAAACAGAACGAAGCTATTCGTATTATTCTTGGATACACAAGAGATACGGTATGCAGGGCGATGCGCTATCTTTTTGATTTTACAACCACTGGGAACAGACTACAAATGTGCCGAGCACGCACCTACCTCAGAGTTAAGGCAAACACACAACGCCCACTGCACAGTGACATTAAGAAGGTAAGGGACAGCAGGTTAAAAAGAGAAAGTCTTGGATGGGTCAAGCCGAAGACATTCTTCAACAAGTGTGATCACTTGAGGACATAGAGCCTGGCGAGGAGTCGGTACGATTGTCACCAGATTTATGTACGACTTTTTTCAGTTTGCATGCTTCTACTTCTTTCGTTCGCTTGAAATATGTCTATAACTGCAATGTTAGTCTCTTGAATAAATGTAACAGTCTCTTTTAGTTCATTCAGCGGTTCATAGAATTTATCTTCCACTGTTGTCTCTCTAGGCCAGAGGGTTTGCCTGGATATGTTATAGTTTGGGCAGTCCTGGAGTATGTGCTCTGCTGTCTGCGGCGCCAAACCACATGTGCACGTGGCTGAGTCACCAATCTTAAATTTTATATACACGTGGTTGCGGTATCTATTGTGTCCTGTTCTGAGGCGCAGAATAATGACTTGTTCTGGTCTGTCCATAACGTGGTAGTCGTTTTGAGCAGGATTTGGTGGCCTTTGAATGATTTGATCATTCTCTTCCTTTGGTGGTATGTAATGGGCACATCAGGTTGTTCATATTTTGCTCCTTCCTTAGCCAATCGATCAACTATGACTTTTCCGGGTTCTCCACGGTGGAATGGTATCCACTGCATGGTGACCATATGCTGACTGCTATGTTCAGAAAGTAGTGTCCTTAGTACTGGCAATTTCCCAGACATGAGAGTCTCGAGTACTGATTTTTCATCTGTCAATAGCACAACAGATTGTGCACCATGGCAGATATTTAGTAATTTCTCTGCTGCTATCTTGATTGCCTCAATTTCAGCATCATAGTTATGGCAGTACTTTACTATTGGAACTCTGGCCGTGCCCTAGTATTATTTTGGTATTCAATGTACACTCCTGCTCCTCCATTTCGAACAGCATTTTGTGCTGACCTATCTGTGTACACTCGGATCCATAGGTCCTGTGGGAGTCCAAGTGTGCATCCAGCTAGACAGAAAATGCAGACAAGAACTTTCGGCTGCTGTGGAGATGGAAGTACAGGCTTGGATCTTCGAGAATTCTTAGAAGGGTGATTCTATCATTTATACAGATGGGTCGCTCGTTCGACGAATGCGAAGTTCATGGACTTTTACGGCTCAGGCCGGAGGGAGAATTGTGAAGTAAGATTCTGGTGCTTTTGCTTTGACCACAAGTAGCCTGACTATGGAAGTCGTGGCAGTAAGTAAAGCAATAACATGGCTCGAGTCACAGACATTCACTTGGGCATGTTTCCTTAGTAACTCAATGAGCATGCCCAAGTAGATAGAGATGGGGTGGGTCCGAAGAGAGTGGCTGCTGTTTCGGGAGCGGTCTCGGCTGGCAATTATTAGCTCCATTAACAACTAACTATCTAACTAACTAACTAACTAACTAACTAACTAACTAACTAACTAACTAACTAACTAACTAACTAACTAACTAACTAACTAATTAACTAACTAACTAATTAACTAACTAACTAACTAACTGTGAGTGGCACCTTGAAGTCTTGACAGACCAAAGTACGTGAGTTGGAATGTGGCCAAAATTCCATCACAATTCCTGGGCAGAGCTTAAGAGAATCATGTGGTGTCCAAAGGACATGTTCCCTCTCTCGATCTCGCCTTGTGATTTACAAAGGAATGGGTAACCAATACGTCTGACACAAGGTAGGCTGCAGACGCTGGCGGCACAGCGTCAGCCTCCGAGACCTCGCCTCCACGAGCAGGTAGCGAGTGGTGGCCAGACCCTGGAACCAAAGGGACCCGACTTAGAGGCGTTCAGCCAAGTCCCACGGGTGAGGGCTTCGTACGCGTCTAAACCGTAGGACGCGCACATCTGTCAAACACAAGTGTTCAGACCTGTGTGACGCGTGCACTATCGTCAGACTCCCCGCCTGACCTTTGCGGATCCCGCGAGAACCGGAAATAGGCCAACCGGAAATATCGCCGGAGATTTTGCTCGTCTGTTGCGGGCAAATCTCCACGACTGAATAAGTAAAGAAATGATAAAACTAACTAACTAATCAACTATCACCACTACTAGTAGTATTTCAACTATTACACTACTACTTCTGCTAGTACGGCTATCACTACTAATATTACTGCTGCTACAAAGACTACTAGCAATATCATTACTACTATTTCTATTGCTGTCATCACTACTACTACTAATACAACATTAACAGCAACAAAAACTGCTACAACAACAAATAATAACGCAACCACTATTATTGCTACGATTGCTACATCTACTGCTGCTGCTACTACCATCTCTGCTAACAACTTGTTTTGCTTCTTCGTCTATTACTTCTACTGATACTGCTGTAGCTGTTACTGCCGCTGCTGCTGTCACTACTAAAACACCACTGCTAGTAGTACTATACCTATTACACTACTAATTCTGCTAGTACGACTGTTACTACCGATACTACTACTACTTCTGCTTCTATGATGGCTGTTGTGTTGATGAAGCTGATACAGAAACGCTTGGTAATGGACGATACAGAAGCTTGTGTGGACAACCATGATCACCATCGTCACACGGCATATGCTATGCCCCACACTGGTCTATTATTAACATAATTATAAAAAGTATCCATCCATCTATTCATCCCTCCATCATGTCCTATGCTGATAAGCGTAGGTGGTCATGTTTCACCAAATCTCACCAAATCACGAGAGTCGTGGATCAGCTCCGTTTTTCTGTCTCGACCATGCCACATGGCCAAACCATCCAGGTATTTACTTCTCGGTCTTTCCCTTGGTCCCTTTCCTTTGATCTTGCCAGTCGTCACCAAGTTCTCCAATTCATTTCTTCTCATAACTAAAAAAATGTTGACTGTCTACTTCTAATGTCTCTAATCAGTTTACGATCTTCAATTGTTTCATTGTAAGGACTTGTTCATTGGATTTTCTGTATGTCCATGGTATTCTTTGCATTTTCCTCAGAAACCACATTTCAACAGCCATCAAATGTTTTTTTCAGCTTGTCTTCTCATTGTCCACGTATCACATCCAAACAAAAGTATAGGTTCTATATAGCACTTTAACACACTTTTTCTCGTTTCAATTGATATGTTTTTATTGGTCAGTATGTTTTTCATCTTGCAAAAGGCTCTCTTCGCAATGGCAATTCTTGTTCTAATCTCTTAAAGGCATCTCCCATAGGATGTTATGACTGTTTCGAGATAACTATACCGATTCACTTATTTAAGAATATGCCCATTTGCTTGAATATTACGTTATGGTATTTCCTTTTTTCCTGTGACGACCATAATTTGTGAATTCTTACAATTCAATTCTAACGCTAGTTTTTCACTATGTGCAACAACATCATCTACTAAATGTTGCAGGTTATGTTCATTGTCTGCAATCAAAACTGTATCATCTGCATATCTAATGTTATCGATCTTATCAGTTATCATTTATCAGTTGGGGTATCTTCATTGCACTCCGGACAGGTCCACAGGTGCTCAGATCCTCCCCCCAGCATAAGCATCAGCGTTCGGTGGCTAATAGTGCCATTTCTGTGTTGGTTGACGAGGCACGTTCGTGTTTCCGATGTACCTCTCGTATCTGGCCGTGCCAATTCTTACTCCCAAGTCTTTCATCCTGGACAGCGATGTGGATTCACTGACGTCAAAGTCCTCTGTTCTCGACATGTCTTTAAGGACGCTAATAACATCAGCACGATCCATGGGCTGGCCATCTGCAGGGGGGTGCAGAGCCAGCCAATTTATCAGCTCGTTCATTTCCCTCAACTCCCGCATGTCCCGGGACAAAGATGAAGGTGACATTACGTACAACAGACTTCCTCAGTGACTCAGTCCACTGTCTACGTACAGATCCAGCTTCGACCTTCCGAATCATGCTCATTGAATCACTTAGTACACACACGTTGGTATAATGCTGTGCTTCTAGCCATAGGAAAGCCTGTGTTACTGCCATTACCTCCATCGTCATGCTGCTTGTGGGCATAGTGTGGGCACCACAGGATTCTTGGACGGTTCGGCCCACTGAACGGGCTGTAAATGCCCATGCACTTCTCTGCTTCTTTACAACAGATCCATCTGTATAGATGAGCACTTGGGGGTTGTCTGTGTGTTCATTGATGAGCGCGTTGACCTCTGCATTGACAGTGACAGGATTCTGTTCTCTGCACCGCCTGTTAAGTGTGATAAAACAGGAGAAGGTGCATTTAAAAGTTGGAGGCACAGGCACCCATTCCTTGCCGGGGTTGATGCTGTCTGATGATATCCTCCGCCCGATCCATCCATGATGTGCCCCTCTTTAGCCTGTTGACCTTTTCTCTGAATATATCTTCATGAAGAGGGTGCTGCTCATCCGCACTTATTTTCAAGTATGCACGAGCTCTCCAGATCTTGATCCTGTGGTTCATTGTCGGGAAGTCAAGGAGGTATCTCATCACTACACAGCTGGTGTCTCTCGTTCAGCCCAAATCGATGCGAATGCCTCGTTTTGTACCTTTTCAAGTCTTCCAATCTGTGTAAGGCTGACAGTAAGGATGGCCAGGGCATACTCGATGGGTGAAAGCACCAGTCCTTGGAACAGAAGTATTAGCAGTCTTTGCTCGATATTGGTAGTAGCCATGATTCTCATTGCTGACAAACCTTTTCGAGCTTTCGTTATGACATAATCGACATGATCTCTGAAAGACAGGCTACGATCAAGCCTCACGCCAAGATATGTCATCGACTGGGTTCTACTCAAGATGATCCCATCCATTCTTACTTCCGGCAGGTCTGTGTTCACAATATGGTTGTTTAGGGAGAACCATGTAACCGATACCTTTGCAGGGCTGACAATGGTGCTGGCATCCACACACCATGAGGAAATTCGATCTAGTTCGCCCTGCATATCATTGGCAACCGCCCGTCTATCTCTACCCTGTCGATACAGGAGAATGTTGTCAGTAAATGACAGAGTCCTATCCCTCCCGTCTAACTGTTTATCAGTGATCGGCACCGTATACACGTTGAATAGTACTGGTGACAGTGGTGAACCCTGCGGCAATCCTGGACATATCGTTGTCGGCTCAGAAGACTAACTCCCACATCTTAGCAACACCTTCCTTAGGAGCAGGCCTGCAGATATCCATCGTACAAGGTGAGGGGAAACTTTCAGTCTGAGAAGGGTTTGCATCAAATGCTCGAAGGATAATTTTTTGCATGCGTCCTCTAAGTCTATGGCGGCTGCACATATCTCTTCTCTGACCTGAAATCCTTCGTAAAATCTTAAGCAAAGACTGCCGCATTCAGCCATGACTCTTTGTTACGTCTGTATCCTCTAAGTGTGGGCGGGAAGCAGCCGAGTTGTTCCAAGTCACAAGAAAGTCTGTGTTCTATAATTTTCTCCAGTAGCTTGCCAGCAGTATTCTGCATCGTAATGATTCTGTAGCCGCTTATCTTGGAATGGTCGTTGTTCGGTATTGGCAGCCGGCAGCAAGTAGCTGTGTAGCCATTCCTCTTTGATCTGACCCCCCTGGATACTGGTGTTGAATTCTCTGGCCAGTTCTTCCATGTCATCATCTGACATCACCAGTAGGTCACGATATCGAATGCCGTCTGGGCCCGAGGCGGTGTTAGGTGATTTCTTGAACATCGCACGTATTGTCTCAACTGTGATTATGTATTCGTCTGTCACGACCCCATCGCACAACCGAGAGAGTGTCGTTGTGGTCCTCTGGCTGGCGGGCGCGTCTTTCTGGTCAATCTGCTCTATGTGGCGTGCAAGAAGGGACTTTCCTTTATCCGCATCCGACGTTTTCCATGTGAGGTCTGTGCCTTGAAAATCTGGAATACCCCTACGTTGTGCAGCATCGTTTATGCTCTTATGGAGGCACCAGAATGTCATAAGAGATCGCTCGGAGCACACCTTCATGCAGAACTCGCCCCATTTCTCGGCCTTGGCCTGTTTGGTGCAGGATTTGAATAAGGTCATTGTCCTATGGACCTCAGTCTTCAGGTTTGCCAACTCACCTTGTGGCATGTTAGCCTTTCTGGCTTTTTGAAGTCTTTGACAGCCTGCCTCTTTCCCAGCCATGCCTTCTCGACCTCTCCATTCCACCATGGTAATTGCAACCATCTTTCTTGTCTCCTACGGTAGGACGTTAGTTTTCTTCTGATCTTGCTTATGGCGTCTTGACCAGTGTTGTCGTACGGGCAGGCATTTGTCTTGTTTCCTTGACTCCTGGTCCTGTCTTTCTTGATCAGGATGATACAAGGGTAGTGGTCACTGTCGGGATATCCCAGTGTGCCCCACCGGCGCCTTGGTGCGATGGAGGGCGATACCAGAGCCAAGTCAATGACGCTGTCAGAATCACCTGGTCGAGTGGCCATCCCTGTGACCTTCCCATCATTCAGACAGACTAGGGCAGCAGATGCCAGGACGTCATCCAGATCTTCACCCTGTCTATTAATGATGATATTCCCCCATTGACTACCTCTGGCTTTGAAGTCCGCACAGTAGATGGTATGCCTTTCATCCATATCGAACACACTTTGCCATTGTCGAACGTAGGCCTTCCCATTACACGCATAAACGTTCACGATTACAAGCTGCACTGGTGTCATTATTCTTAATGCCTGCACTTGCAGTGCATCACTGTTCCAGGCGGACATATCGATCTCAGACACCAGTATGTTGTCGTGGACCAGAATGGCCTGTCCGAGGTGCCGCCTGTTATAGAAGCCCTGAATCCCCGCGACATTGACTGTTCCGCCGCCGAGCTGTGTTTCTTGTAAGACCACAATATCGTTTCCGTAGAGTAGTTTTTCGAGAATGGGTCGGCGTTTACTAAATGATGCACAGTTCCAGTACAGTACTCGAACGTGTCCGAATGCCAAATCCGTCACACTTTAACCGCTTCCTGGGTGCGTCTGCTCTTTTCCCAAGCTGTGTCCTTGCCGTTCGTCGCCAGGTTGTCGTTTTTGGCTTAAATAGCGCCACCGGGCGCCGATGATATGTTGAAGGGAGTCCGGGGGCGCGTGCACGATCTCCGTTGCTCTGTCCGAACTCCATTCCACCACGAAAAACACACTTAAACTACAAACATTTAGGCAAATACACGTTCCGTTCTAAGAGACGAAAAAATGTCCCTCCATCTTGCTCCAAGGAAGTTACGTCACCCATGTTATCGATGTATCGTCCCCCAGTGATGATTCCTTCCATATCTTTCACTGTACAGGGAAAACATATCTGGAGACATTATACATTCCTGTCTCACGTTGCCGGGAAGAATGTGCTGTCTCGACCAAGGCAGATGACATAAACTGGGGCGAGCTGCAATATTGATGTTGCCCGCCGTCATGAGTTTTTACGCCATGAGTTTTTCATCTCGTTGAATCAATCACGCTAGGTGCTAGCTCTCCGCTATGCATATTCTTATGGTTGAAAGTTCTCCTTGCGGCGCCCATACACATATATGTTTCTGTGTGCATCCAGAATGTCCTATGAGCTCCGGCATTGTGGAATTGACAACAGCTACTTCCCTAGGTCAACACAACGCAACTCAATGAACCAACCGAACACAGTTAAATGCACATCTTCTTTTGACTCTAGGCGTTTAATAACATGTACTAATATTGACGCCACAAACGATACCTAGAGTCCACAGTGACTTCACAACAATAATTACATAACCTAATCACAGGTGTAGCGGCATAATTGTTGGCCGTGGTACGAAGTTAAGAACCACGTTGCAGCTCGACGGTAGCTGAAAAACAACTGCCTTTCTGCAGGGGAAATTGTCTTCTGCTTAGCTACCTGCCTCGCTATTTACATGTGAGGCAAGGTTCTCAATCTTCTCATCTTTATGCTGGGCTGCGTGAAGCTGTGGGTTGTCTGTACCGAATGACCATGACCTGACCTAGGTCTATGGCACACACCTCTCTTAATAGGCTGATATTGACCTACTTCATTATCATTCTGACGGCAGCTTGTTGTTTCCAATATATGTTTGTTTCATATGTCTCCCTGTATCAAAAGCCTTTGTGCAGTCACTAAAGCAAAGGTATATCTTTGTTTACTTCTAAGGAACGTGAAATTACTGTTCTCAGTATATACACCGCATTTACTCTACCCTTGCTTTCTACAAACCCGCATTGTTCTTCTCCTATCCCAGGTTGTATTTTCTCCCTAACTCTTTGCATGATAATTCTTAGCAAAATCTTCTTGATGTGACACATTATACTAACTGTTCGGTGGTGATCACATTTCAAGTCTCCTGAAAAGTATAGTACGTCACAAATTAATTAATAACTTAACAACACTAGGTATCTCCCTTAGCGGGGGAAAACCAGTCAACAATCAGTAGTTTCTGTAGGAGTATTTTACTACACAGGGGTGCCTTGAGAGATGGAACCTCCGCTGGAAGTGCTTGTCTGTAACGCCACCCGGATATTTTTACTTTATACATATGTGAGGTGCAGTTTTGACAGAGGTGCAGCCAATCATTACTCAAGATGGACAATTGATAAAATTGTTAATATTATATATTTCAACACACAATAACTTAATAACACGATCTCAATTACCTACGAAACCGGAATTACGTATCGATCTTAAACTGCGACGTTATAATTTTTAAAAAAAATGAGGAGCCTTTTTGAAAACAAATTGATTCACATTTGCGAGCGCTATCAAGAACCAGTTATCTTAACAGTTCCAGAAGCCTGATACGGAGGAGGAAAATATCAAGTGGCAAGTTCAACAACAAGAAACAACAGACGCACAAGATGTGCAGCGTGCGACCAGCCAAGACCGGAAAGAAGACGCACGTGGATAGCCTGCCTGCGAGCTGCAAACAACCTGAAATTACACTTACTACTGAAGCCACCACAAGAGAGACCGTCGACAACCCACCACAGACAAGAGCCAAAACAGCTGAGAAAGAGGAGAAAGACACCAGAGTCGGAACCACCGACTCAAAAACAGTCCGATGTGTTGTCAAGAGGATTCAAGTGGAGCTGTCAGACGAACACATCATGAAGCAACTACAGGAAGAAAATTTCCACATCGGAATCTTGAAGGTGGAGTGGATCCTGACGTAATCAAAGATCCCAACGAGGCTGGCGGTGGTGACGACTAAAGGCAGCGAGATACCATGCCAGGTATCGGTAAACCAGAAAATACAACAGCCCGAAGGATCCATACCAAGGATCACCCAATGTTCCAGATGCCAGAGGGCCAGCCACAACATAGCAGCATGTCGCAGTAAGACGGAAATCTGATGCTACTGCACCGATCACCACGCCTTCAAGGATTGTCCGCTGGCCAAGCTGGACACGGCCTATCGTGCACCCAACAACGAAAGAAAGTGCGCCAACTACCTGGGCAAACATGGAGCAAAACACTTGGTCTGTCCGTACCTCCAAAGACACAGAACCGTCTTAAAGCTCGCCATTACCACAAAGACACTATTTTATGAAGCAATGCGGAGATGCGAGACAGCCACGGGTAAATCACAAGCTGAAAAAGATCAACTGCAAAACCAGATAGACGAGCTGAAGAAGCTAGTCAAGACACTGCTAACGGTGGCACCAACTAGCGAAATGAAAGACTCCTTGCTGAAATAAAGGAGATCCAGCGAGACATAAAACAAGAGGTGGAGAACATGGACTAGACAACAAAAAAAAGAAGAAGAACGAGAAGTCGGAGAGAGAAATGCACAATAACTAAAAGGGAATTAACGCAAAACAAACCAGCAGAAGTCACAGAGAAGCCGCAAGATGAAACCCAACATCGAAAAACTGCTAAAGATCAATACGCAAAAAAGGAGGCAAAGAGACGCAAGCTGGAGCCGAAACCAAAGAACAACCGGAAACTGCAAGTTAACACCAGCAGTCCTAACCACGATGTCCAAGCAACTCAGGGGGAAATAAGTATCCTGCCAGATACATGAATTTAGCCTAGAGGAGCTTTCTGACACACCTGAAGATAATTGGAGCGAAAGTGAAGAGGAAAAAGCATCAAAGGCAGAGTGGAAGAAAGTTCAAGCAGAATTCTACGAGATGTTAAGTCAAAGAGGCATAGACACAACACCATATACAAAGTCCTTATTAAGGACTAATACCAGTCAAACCAGACGAGGCTGGAGCCTTCAACAACCAAATAAACCACCAGGACACAAACGGCAGCAGCCGACGTATCGCCCAGCTGACGTCACAGACACAAACGCTTACATAACCAGTCCGAGTCAGGACTAACTTGTAAGAGCGCACGAGACAGAAACAGGGTAAAAAACCACAAAAGAACACGGACCCCTAACTCTAACCACGGCTGAAAGAAGCAGGTTGAAAGAGGCCTAAATTTGGAATTTTTGTTTTGGAATAAAGTCAAGTCAAGACTTCTTGAAACACGAGAAGCATGAAAGTTACGTAACACCAATAACTAATATTCCGACAGAAGGGGAAGCATTGATGAGCAGCTCCTCAACAAATATCCCAATACCGCTAACATACTACTTCTGTGTGTCAGTGTGTGTGTGTATGTGTGTGTGTGTGTGTGTAGGCAGGCAGGCAGGCAGGCAGGCAGGCAGGTATGCATGCATGCATGCATGTATGCATGTATTATGTATGTATGTATGTATGTATGTATGTATGTATGTATGTATGTATGTATGTATGTATGTATGTATGTATGTATGTATGTATGTATGTATGTATGTATGTATGTATGTATGTATGTATGACAGGTTTGCCTTGGGTATTGAGAGTTAACCAAGCCCAAGGGGTCCTTAGCACACCCGTGTATTCTAACCCCAGGGGTTGGACAGGTAGATACACTATTTTCTCTGTGGTTGACCTCAAATGGTTTAAATATGTCTACAAACCCCTCCAGATTGTAGACCCCCACTCTCTACCTTCTCCCTTGGGACAATGAACCCTGAGGCATCGTCCGTGACCACACTCAATCACTGTACAAAGAATCAGTCAACATCAAATAAGTTTATTCTACCTGAAAGACAATAGGTAGTAAATGAACACCCTGATAGTATAAACTATTTACAATAGCAGAGGATAGGGTAGAGACAGAATCAGAGTTAGAGATGCTACTGATATTCATCAATAGGCTGACGTGCAGGTTTGAGGCAGATGTTCCGTCCAGTCGGTCCGACACTCACCCGGCTCTCTTCCAGACTGATGACTGGAACCTTTGGAGACCACTCCGTCCCCAGAGCTAAGATCAGGATGTCAGAGGAACTACCTCTTCGGACCACAGACTGCTGGATGAACTTCTCGTCTGCTCTGTCCCAATGAGTCGCTGTGACCACCTTTCACAGTTCTCGACGTACAGCCTGGTATGAGGACCCTCCTCCTTGAGGCGACCCCAGTTGATCTCTAGGTGTCCCTAGACGTAACACATGACCAATCCAATGGTCCCGTAGTAGAATTGTTTACCCCTGATTGGGCAATGAATCAGTACTGCAATAAGTCAACACAGTCACAAGAAAAACACCAATGTTCCTGTAAATGAGTTCAATAGTCTCTACACAGTCACATGTTCAGACTCACTCGGAGTCCAGCACATATCTTGAAACATGGTTGAGCTTGGTAACAAAACACATAGTCTCTATTTCTATGACTCGGTTGTTCGAATGATTGAGTAAGAACTATTCATATTCAGCATACAAGGTTCATAAAGGGCCAGGATGAGTTGACCTGTCTACCATCACGAGTTCTAGTAAGAAAATACGCAAGCTGGTGTGGGTCTAGTCATGACCGAACACTAGTGCCAACGTAGTTACAGCCCCTTGGTTTGGGCCAATCTTTGCCTGGACTTTCCGACGTTTAGGCGGAAACACATTGACTTGGAATTGATGAGCTCCCAGAGCTGCGCCTACCCCACCTTGGTAAGTCTCTCTGGAGTGAGCCTGCCATCATAACTCCTTAGTAAATCAACCTTCAGTATACCCCGGCAAGATTGCTCAGGTAGATGAACTCTATTCTGAAATAGTCTTAATCACAGTTCTAATATGGAAAAACAAACCATCTGGTTCCACTAGTGCTGCTGTAGGGCTCTAGAATCACGTGGTGAGTATGAGTCATGCATGGTGATTCTCCCTCTTGCATAATGTAGCACAGTCAGGCGTGGTAAGGTAGGTATCGTGACCCTTCGCCATGGATCACGTAGTAGTTTCCGGCAACTTAGTAATAGGCTGGTTCTAACAGGCAACACCTGAAAGTAAGAGCGATCGGTGAAACTATTCGGCCCAAACATTGGCTCATGTGCATCAACTCCATGACAAATCAACCTTCAGTCTTAGCTACCTAGTTATACAACTAAGTAGAGTAACATCTCTAAGTTGATAGTATTAATGCATCAAGCTCAGTCCAATGTCAGCTGGCCTTTCAGAGAACAGCCCGTCAAACAGATTGAGAATCAAGAATGGCGAGTCTGATCTAACGTTTCACCTATCCCTATTCACATAACGGTTGTCGCTAAAGTAATTCTGTAGTTGTTCAAGAGTTAACTGGAACTAAACATCAAGGTAAGGTGTCCCTGGACCCCCCCCCCCCCCTTTACAGTTATACATCTAATCATAAACAACCAATGATGAAGGCACCATCACTTGGGATATAGTAACAATACATGATCATATAACATATCTATAGTCTCCATTTCGCTAGTGGGACCTCCTGCCCACTCTATAGCGAAACTCTTCTTGTTAGACTCTTCCTTAGAGTCAAGAAGTCTTTCCAGCGAAAACATGCTTCCCGCATGTTCAAGGTTCTCTCCAGTTCTGCCTTTCCAAACGGATTAGCCTTGGCCGTGGCCGAACTTCATAGCTGGCCTGGTTATACCAGTCTCATACCAGAATAACTCACACGCAGTCCCCATATCCCATTCGTCCCCGAATCTCATTCGTCCTCCATTTGTTCCTCCATACTTTCCTCACATCAGCACTAACGTACCCACGCAAGTATGAATAGAACAGGACAGGAAAGAATCGCATGAAGAACGCATGTGTACATCGCGACGGTAAAGCCGTGTTATCTCGCGTCGACCCACTTCGGCGGTCGGTACATTATTCATAGAAGCAGTACTCACCATGACCTAGTATATACGTGATAACAACATCGTATATCTCTCTAGCACCACTGAAGAACTTACCTTCGTCTGAATTCCCAGTTCCTCGAATGAATTCACTATTTAGTTCACACACAAAATAGTTACATCACTTCTTAGTGTTAATCACTACGTACTCTATTTCCCTATCACATGAGTGATTCACTAACTCACTCTTCATCTACCAACTTACCTTGTCTAATTTCAGCGCTCGGCTAACGTAATTACTTGACTGACATAAATAAGTTCATTCTATACAACAGTTTACTGTTCCTACTACAGTCCAACAAACATAGTACATGCCACTACCAACTATAATCAATAAATAACATTTGAACACAATTTGCCAATGTAATGGACTCAATTCTAAGCAGTTGACAAACATCAGCGGTTCACGACGGCTTGTAAACACAATTACACACACAGCTGTGCGCTGCCCTCGTTCTCAACTGGCTTATCGATCGGTCAATTCATTAGCGATGCAAGTCGCCCGCATATTTAATTAGCTATGAACTATCGCAATTTATGCTCAATTTACCACGTTAAATTAATTAATAAGAGTTAGTACCTGAATTCGGTGAATGATGTCCAGTCAGCTTCAATGACTAGTCTAAGCCAGCAGGCCATGAAATATCGACAGTCAGCTGCAACTTGGTTGAGTGTGAAGAAATGGTTTCACTGCCTACCCAAAAGCAGTACCTTCTCACACGAGAGATAGAAAGCGAATGAGCTGTGCCAGCCGCATTTCTCCTTCGTGCGTACGAATGCGCCCGAGAAATAAGTGCTTCACGAAGTGTGGCAACTCCACGAGAAACTCTATTTTCCACAATGGAATTCTAGGTTCTAGCCGCACGGGAAGTTGGTGCTGTGCTAAACAAGCCTGGTCATCAGATTCCAGGTGTTTCTCGAACCTTCCAGATGGAAAATTCCTGCTGGGCTATCCCCGATCTATTTATAGCCGGGAAAGTCCCGGATGACGCCGAATAAAGTGGAATCTCGCCCGACGAGGCACAAATGAATTGCCGTTCTGTCACATAGACCCCCACTTTAAGAGGATCGACCCCGTCGTTCCACTTCTTAGCAAGAAGTTGTCTGAGTCGTTCTATCTTCTTTCTGAGACCGGATGGCGGGTGAGGAAGTCTAACCCGACAATATTTCATGGGATACTTTTACCACCATTGGTGAGGATGCAAGTTATCCAGTGTCACGGGTGATCAACGCCTACTCCGCTACTGTGATTGGACAAGTCACAGTATCTTGCGGACCAGAGCTCCCGTCTCGATCTGATTTAACGATCGTCCTGCCAGAGTTTGCTGGACTTCTGCAACTCCAGCTTCCCCTTTCGAGGACCCAGCTGGACTGCAGTCGGTCGGTTTGTGGAACCAGTGGTCTGTGTACGATCCGACACAACCCACCTCTTCCGACCACGGTTCTTAGTGTAACTAGCATTGCGGGTGTTCTTTTGGCAGGTCATGTTCCCCCGATCACCGGGCTGAACCGAAGAAGGTACCTGCACATACATATAGGACTGCCTACGGTGTGACAGGCTTTCCGCTACCTGAACTGAACCCCGAACCGCGTTCTCAGCGAAACTTTGCGCCCTTTTGTGTGCAGACTCATCGGGCTTCCCCTCATAGCGCATGAGGAGAGCGGAATGGAAAGTAACAGACTTTCCCAGGATCGCCACTCCATAGTGCTTGTGGAGCCCCACGTTATCCACTAGGAATGGGCCCTGCCACCAGATTTCGAATTAGTTCCCCTCGATTGGGAGGAGTACTAGAACTCGGTCTCCCACCACAAAGGATATCTTCGTCTTCGTCTTCTCAGGTGTGCATTTACGGCACTCAGGACAAGACCTGATATATCTGCGCACGTCGCCTGTCATTCCCGGCCACGTATAGTACCGGGAAAGACACTTACCGGTTGTCCCTACAGTCAGATGTCCGGTTGGGGACCTGACATGTACCTTCTGCAGCAGATTAGCTCTATAGATCTCAGGAACCAACTTACGTTCCCTCTGCCCCTTCTCTGATCCGGTGCGGATTACCTGCGACCGGTTGCCAGAGCCTGAACTTACCCTGATTTAACGGGCTCACATCGTTGGACAACATGTTCGAACAAGGACACAGCGTCGCATCCTTGCTCCGAGCAGTACTCATCACATCCGGTTGAGGTTTCCGGAGACTTACCTTCTCTAGACCCTCTTCCTCTGTATCTCCGACCTGCCTAGACTTATGGATGCTAGGGTGTTTTGGTTCGCCCAAAAACACATGCTTCTGGCCGAGAATTAGGGGATAGATTGGGTCAGGTACTACTGCCGCCTGAATGCGTCCAGTAACGTACTTGCTCCGAATCTCCACATTGGCAATCGGGCAACGTAACGCTGCAGCACTCCTACTGGCCGGCTGTATCTCCGTTATCTCCCCGGTGAGTTGCTCTGGGCCTGTCAGGTGGGATGCAATTACAGCAGGAAATTGCAATTCTGTGTCGTAGAGGCACATCACCTGTTGCCCGTTCACTTCTACTCTCTCAACCACTGGAGGTCTCTTTGGTTCCCGATTCCCATCACCCAACTTCACTTTCCTGCAGGGTCTATCCCTAACCTCTGCAAGACAAGCAAAGTGCAAGTCCTTCGGTTTACTTTTACACTCACTGGTATGGTGAGTGCTGGACTTACAGAATTTAAACCACCGCTCCGTCCACTTCCTCTTTGGAGAGTTAGGTGGGCTATTCTTACCTGGGTTGATGTTAGAGTCCTTCTCTGAAGTGTTTACCTGTTTCCTCGTTTCACTCAAAACTTTGGCCTTCTTGGATGCCTTACCTGACTTACCTTGACCCTTATCTTTCGATCTCGGATCTGTTGGACTGGTGTCTCCAGTCTCGCCATAGACTTCAACATACCTTTCAGCTAACTTGGTGACTAAATCCAAT
Organism: Cepaea nemoralis; assembly: GCA_014155875.1. NCBI lineage: Eukaryota > Metazoa > Mollusca > Gastropoda > Stylommatophora > Helicidae > Cepaea > Cepaea nemoralis. Next base: position 309,272 of record JACEFZ010026033.1, on the reverse strand, counting down.
CTCTCAGCTCCATTCTCACCTAAGAAGTTTCGCAAGGGTTTCGACATTTGCATGCGCATCTGATCTACAACCATCAACTCACGCAAACTTTCATACTCTTCTTTAAATCCGGCCAAGGCCATCCATTTCAGAAGGTATGAGTTTAACCTCACACTGTATGCTGAAAACAATTCACCAGGTTCCCGCTTAGAAGTTCTGAACTTCCGTCGGAATGAGTGCGCTGTGATTTCAAATCTCTTCAGCAGTGCAGCTTTTAATGCCAGGTAATCATTCTGCATTCCCGGTGGCAAGCGTGCATAGACTTCGTACCCTGCGCCACGGAGTCCCTGGGAGAGTTTCAAACACCATTTCTGTTTGTCTAGCCCTATTGCAATAGACATTACCTCATACTTCTCTAAGTACTGGTCTATATGTTCTTTCTCGGGTTCGAACGGCATTAAAGGCCATTTCCTAGCCTGGTAGTCACGTCTACTGGTTGACCCTGAGCCAGGAGGTTCATTTCCTCCCACAGCTTCCCCAGTTACACCATTAGCTGGCGCTTGTGCCTCAAGTAGCTTCATACGATACTCGTGGTCACGTCTCTCTCGGTCTGCTTCAAATTCGAGCCGTTTCATTTCGCTGTCAGCAGTAATCTTCTTTTCCTCTAAAGCCACTTTACTAGCTTCAAGTTCTCTTTCTGCTCTCCTCCTCTCTCTCTCTCTCTCCTCTTGGCGAAAATCTCTTTCCACCGCTTGCACATAGGATTTCAATGCCTCACCTTCTAGACCTAACTTATGCCCAGTTGCCTGAACTTTGGCTAAGTCTAACACTTGGGTAGACATGTTGACTATGAGATGTGGTTATCTACGTGTATGGGTATGCAAAGCAATACAATCACTACTAATCAATGGTATTAACTAAGCAACACCACAACACATACGTCCGTCAGACAGTTATGAGATAGGTAAAAGTAGGAGAATCTTAAGTAGACTGATGGTATAGGATATAGACAAAGTCAGTATCCCTACGAGAGGTTGTAACAACACACAGAGGTCTGTCAAATATCCCGGACGAGCCCCAAATATCTCTGGAGTGTGACAGGTTGCCTTGGGTATTGAGAGTTAACCAAGCCAAGGGGTCCTTAGCACTCCCGTGTATTCTAACCCCAGGGGTTGGACAGGTAGATACACTATTTTCTCTGTGGTTGACCTCAAATGGTTTAAATATGTCTACAAACCTCTCCAGATCCTAGACCCCCACTCTCTACCTTCTCCCTTGGGACAATGAACCCTGAGGCATCGTCCGAGACCACACTCAATCACTGTACAAAGAATCAGTCAACATCAACAAAGTTTATTCTACCCTAAAGACAATAGGTAGGAAATGAACACCCTGATAGTATAAACTATTTACAATAGCAGAGGATAGGTTAGAGACAGAATCAGAGTACAGAGATGCTACTTGATATCATCAATGAGGCTGACGTGCAGGTTTGAGACAGATGTTCCGTCCAGTCGGTCCGACACTCACCCGGCTCTCTTCCAGACTGATGACTGGAACCTTTGGAGACCACTCCGTCCCCAGAGCTAAGATCAGATGTCAGAGGAACTACCTCTTCGGACCACAGACTGCTGGATGAACTTCTCGTCTACTCTGTCCCAATGAGTCGCTGTGACCAACTTTCACAGTTATCTAAGTACAGCCTGGTAGGAGACCCTCCTCCTAGAGGCGACCCCAATTGATCTCTGGACGTACCTAGTACGTAACACATGACCAATCTAATGGTCCCGTAGTAGAATGGTTTACCCCTGATTGGGCAATGAATCAGTACTGCAATATGTCAACACAGTCACAAGAAAAACACCAATGTTCCTGTAAATGAGTTCAATAGTCCCTACACAGTCACATGTTCAGACTCCCTCGGAGTCCAGCACATATCTTGAAACCTGGTTGAGCTTGATAACAAAACACATTGTCTCAATTGCTATGACTCGGTTGTTCGAAAGATTGAGTAAGAACTAATTCATATTCAGCATACAAGGTTCATAAAGGCCAGGATGAGTTGACCTGTCTACCATCACGAGTTCTAGTAAGAAAATACGCAAGCTGGTGTGGGTCTAGTCATGACCGAACACTAGTGCCAACGTAGTTACAGCCCCTTTGGTTTGGGCCAATCTTTGCCTGGACTTTCGGACGTTTAGGCGGAAACACATTGATTTGGACTTGATGAGCTTCCAGAGCTGCGCCTACCCCACCTTGGTAAGTCTCTCTGGAGTGAGCCTGCCATCATAACTCCTTAGTAAATCAACCTTCAGTATACGCCGGCAAGATTGCTCAGGTAGATGAACTCTATTCTGAAATAGTCTTAATCACAGTTCTAATATGGAAAAACAAACCATCTAGTTCCACTAGTGCTGCTGCCGAGCTCTAGAATCACGTGGTGAGTATGAGTCATGCATAGTGATTCTCCCTCTTGCATAATGTAGCACAGTCAGGCGTGGTAGGTAGGTATCGTGACCCTTCGCCATGGATCACGTAGTAGTTTCCGGCAACTTAGTAATAGGCTGGTTCTAACAGGCAACACCTGAAAGTAAGAGCGATCGGTGAAAGTATTCGGCCCAAACATTGGCTCATGTGCATCAACTCCATGACTAATCAACCTTCAGTCTAGCTACGTAGTTATACAACTAAGTAGAGTAACATCTCTAAGTTGATAGTATTAATGCATAAAGCTCAGTCCAACGTCAGCTGGCCTTTCAGAGAACAGCCCGTCAAACAGATTGAAAATCAAGAATGGCGAGTTTGATCTAACGTTTCACCTATCCCTATTCACATAACGGTTGTCGCTAAAGTCATTCTGTAGTTGTTCAAGAGTTAACTGGAACTAAACATCAAGGTAAGGTGTCCCTGGACCCCCCTTTTACAGTATACATCTAATCATAAACAACCAATGATCAAGGCACCATCACTTGGGATATAGTAACAATACATGATCATATAACATATCTATAGTCTCCATTTCACTAGTGGGACCTCCTGCCCACTCTATAGCGAAACTCTTCTTGTTAGGCTCTTCCTTAGAGTCAAGAAGTCTTTCCAGCGAAAACAAGCTCCCCGCATGTTCAAGGTTCTCTCCAGTTCTGCCTTTCCAAGCGGATTAGCCTTGGCCGTGGCCGAACTTCATAGCTGGCCTGGTTATACCAGTCTCATACCAGAATAACTCACACGCAGTCCCCATATCCCATTCGTCCCCGAATCTCATTCGTCCTCCATTTGTTCCACCATACTTTCCTCACATCAGCACTAACGTACCACGCAAGTATGAATAGAACAGGACAGGAAAAAATCGCATGAAGAGTGCATGTGTACATCGCGACGGTAAAGCCGTGTTATCTCGCGTCGACCCACTTCGGCGGTCGGTACATTATTCATAGAAGCAGTACTCACCACGACCTAGTATATACGTGATAACAACATCGTATATCTCTCTAGCACCACTGAAGAACTTACCTTCATCTGAATTCCCAGTTGTTCGAATGAATTCACTATTTAGTTCACACACAAAATAGCTACATCACTTATAAGAGTTAATCACTACGTACTCTGTTTCCCTATCACATGAGTGATTCACTAACTTACTCTTCATCTACCAACTTGCCGTGTCTAATTTCAGCGTTCGGCGAACGTAATTACTGACTGACATAAATAAGTTCATTCTATACAACAGTTTACTGTTCCTACTACAGTCCAGCAAACATAGTACATGCCACTACCAACTATAATCAATCAATAACATTTGAACACAATTAGCCAATGTAATGGATTCAATTCTAAGCAGTTGACAATCATCAGCGGTTCACGACGGCTTGTAACCACAATGACACACACAGCTGTGCGCTGCCCTCGTTCTCAACTAGCTTATCGATCGGTCAATTCATTAGCGATGCAAGTCGCCAGCATATTTAATTAGCTATGAACGATTGCAATTTATGCTCAATTTACCACGTTAACTTAATTAATAGAGTTAGTACCTGATTCTGTGAATGATGTCCAGTCAGCTTCAATTACTGTCTAAGCCAGCAGGCCCTAAAATATCGACAGTCAGTGGCAACTTGGTTGAGTGTGAAGAAATGGTTTCACTGCCACCCAAACGCAGTACCTTCTCACACGAGAGATAGAAAGTGAATGAGCTGTGCCAGCCGCATTTCTCCTTCGTGCGTACGAATGCGCCCGAGAAATAAGTGCTTCACGAAGTGTGGCAACTCCACGAGAAACTCTATTTTCCACAATGGAATTCTAGGTTCTAGCCTCACGGGAAGTTGGTGCTATGCTAAACAAGCCTGGTCATCCGAATCGATGTGTTTCTCGAACCTTCCAGATGGAAAATTCCTGCTGGGCTATCCCCGATCTATTTATAGCCGGGAAAGTCCCGGATGACGCCGAATAAAGTGGAATCTCGCCCGACGAGGCACAAATGAATTGCCGTTCCGTCACAGTATGTATGTATGTATGTATGTATGTATGTATGTATGTATGTATGTATGTATGTATGTATGTATGTATGTATGTATGTATGTATGTGTGTGTGTGTGTGTGTGTATGTGTATGTATGTATGTATGTATGTATGTATGTATGTATGTATAAATGTATGTATGTATGTATGTATGTATGTATGTATGTATGTATGTATGTATGTATGTATGTATAAATGTATAAATGTATGTATGTATGTATGTGTGTATGTATGTATGTATGTATGTATGTATGTATGTATAAATGTATGTATAAATGTATGTATAAATGTATGTATGTATGTATGTATGTATGTATGTATGTATGTATGTATGTATGTGTGTGTGTGTGTGTGTGTGTGTGTGTGTGTGTGTGTGTGTGTGTGTGTGTGTGTGTGTGTGTATCATGTACAAGCGCTGTTTGGTTGTTTTAGTTCTGACGTTTTGTTGTGAATCTTCAGGGTAACTCATTTATAACTTTTTTAATATACATTGACATTGAGCACTGACATGGTCTTCTATCTACGTTAATTTACTATTTTTCTGTTAAAGAAATATCGTCAGAGCAAGAACTATTTTGCAGTGTTATATTTTTTCGCTCCTTTTATTAGAGCAATAGTTGTGTGCAATTTGTTACATGCTGTGTTCACATTTTAATATTTAAACAGTATCACTTAGACACATGTGATAGGTAATATGGCATACATAATCGGAAATACTTACGAGTTTGATCTATACCAAAGCCAGTCACAATCATGTTTGTGCCAGCGCTGGGAGAACTATCAGAAATTGGCAAACAGATGGGTTGAACATATTTTCCAAATGTGATTCCTCTTCCATTAGATTGAGGTTTAATCTTGACCAATCCAATGTCATTAAAAGGGACTTTGCGGGCATGTAAAAGTTATAAAGTAAATCAGTGAATATAATCATTTTAGTAAGATAATACTCTCTATAAAGACATTTGCTCATTCGGACACAAACGCACAGTAATTAACATGTATAGATTTCGAAGTGCTAGGGCATCTCACACAGACCTTAAAATAGGACAAGCATACAATAATCACTGATTTCGTACTTTCCATAAATATTCACGTCTTTGTGACATTTTATAGTCCGACATTTGCAGCAGAATTAGGATTTATCCATTCATTATACATTCATACTCATAAATTCAAATGTCATCACATTTAAAAGAAAAGATCAAGCAATAACATCATAGATTATATCTTAATTCACATATGTGATCGCAACTTTGTAAAATTTGATATTATGACACATAGATTCGAATAAAATTTGGCAAATTATACACTCAATATCACAAACTCTGGAGTCATCGAAATTTGCGGACGCGTCTATCTATCTATCTATCTATCTATCTATCTATCTATCTATCTATCTATCTATCTATCTATCTATCTATCTATCTATCTATCTATCTATCTATCTATCTATATCTATCTATCTATCTATCTATCTATCTATCTATCTGTCTATCTGTTTGTCTGTCTGTCTGTCTATATATCTATCTATATATCTATCTAACTATCTATCTATCTATCTACCTATCTATCTATAAGATAAACAACAACAAGCAGTCTACCCCATTGACGTCAAAATAAGCAATAGGTTCCAAGTACTTCAAGAAAAGTCACCAGAAAACCTACAGTACTCTAACATGCTGCCAACGGGCAAGACAAGCCTACAAGATACATCGGGAGAACCACATGGAGACATAAAGACTGCTGATAATCGGAAATGGATGAAACAACGGGCTTGACGTGCTGAAAACCAACATGTACAGACAGCACGACCTGACTGTACACATATTATACTAGGCGATTCCTTAATGAAAGGTTTATACAGCGACAGGATGGCCACGTCAGACAAAGACATTGTTTCAATAATCCCACTGCCTGGGGCTGGTGTAGACCGGCTAACAGACAAGATTAGCAGGTTGGCTGTTAATCATAGCGTTAGAAGGGCAACCGTACATATTGTTATCACCGACACCATGAACAACCAACAAATCGCAGGGTCTCAACTGCTGGCACTCTTGAACGGATTACGTCACACTTTTCCTAACTCATCCAATTTCTTCTCCTTCATCATATCACCAAGTTATGGACAGCAGCACCGTCTAGCTGACATAAATAACAACATTTTGCAGAAGTTCTGTTCTGAAAACATGATACAATTCATCAACAACACAGCATCATTCACTTCACAAGCTGGTGCACCAAAAAAGAGTCTTTATAAGGATCAAATACATTTGTCTACATTGGGCACCAGTTTTCTCGCCAAGAATATCAAATATCCTGAACGGACATACCATACATCCAATACGGGATCGCGCCGGACACTTTTAGCTACTCCTGAAACTCAAGCCAGACGACATACTCCCGTCACATCAAGTACCAATAGGACAGAAGTGTGCAGACCACTCATAACCACTGCACCTGAAATCCAAACCAGACGGGACACTGCCACTACACCAAGTCCGTTAAATACTTTCACACAGGAGGGTAATAATTACGAAGATATTTTTTTCTATTCTCCCCAGAAAGGAACCAACTCTCAACAACAACGATGTGCCACCACAACCTCCTGTTAGCTACCAACCAGTCATTACATACCCATGAGACATCAGCAGTACCCATTTCATTGTAACCCAGAATGGTTGCACCTCACACGTTATAGCCCAGCTACACTTCGTCAAGCACTTATAATGTCGCTATACCAACAACCAACACAACCTGGTATTTACTAGCAACTTAGCACAAAGCTACACCCAATCTCGGTACAAGAAAGAGCCTCTCCTAGAACGTTTATCTGCATATTTGGTTACTACTTGATCTAGTAACGTATTAGGTTATAAGCAACTACAAACATTGACTTGTTTTGACTTTATATTAATTGATAGTACTTAGCTGTATAGCTTTTATAATACTGTTCATTGTGTTTTTACTGTGAGTGAGGGGGTCTTCACTGTTCTTCCTTCTGCTTACTGTTTAACGTTTTATTTCCCGTATGGGATACTCCGCTTTAAACAGAGACATTCACTTGTATAGTCATTTATTAATTCTTTTGGATAACAGTTGGTTACTTAGCTTGTGAAGTAGTTTTTTTTTTTTTTTCAGGTAATTATTTGTTGTATGTTCTTTAATTCGTTTTGTTCCGTGTTTGCATTATGTTCGTTGGTCTAATTAGTTATATCGTTATAATATTGTCATTTACATATCGATTTGTATTACTGATATTTTGTAAGTTAATGTAATTGTGATTTTTTTATGATCTTGTATTTTTGCTTAACTTTGACTAATTTACACTTTCTTCATGGATGAAATGTCTGAGAAGTGGCAACACTGGCTCAATAAGTCAGGAATACGCCTTGGACACTTAAACATTTGCAGCTTATTTAACAAGCTACCAGAGTTATCTTCTATTCTTAATCAAAATTTTCATTTTTTCGGCCTTAGTGAAAGTAGACTTAATGATAACATTTCAGATGAGGACATATCTATTAAAGGGTACAAAGTTTTTAGAAGGGATTCCTGTACGAAACAAGACACAGGCATAGTAACCTATGTTTCTAATTTACTAAATGCTCACCGTAGGCTAGACTCTGAAACTTGCGAAATAGAATGTGGTTAGAGCTAAAACTTCAAAACCGCACACCCCTGATAATTGGCTACCTATATCGAAATCCCAGTGCTGGACACGTCTGGTACTAAAACTTCACTACCGTGATGGATGTGGTTTTCGCTTCCGGGAAGGAAATTATACTACTCGGAGACTTTAACATTGACACCAACAAATCCAACATAATATGGGGAAATATAATTGCATTATACAATTTCCAACAAATAGTATAACAGGCTACTAGAGTAACAAAGTCATCTTCAACAGTCATAGATCACATTTATGTAACTTGCTCAGACAACATCATAGAATGCGCTGTACCCAATTTTGCAATGAGCGATCACTACCCAATATGCTGCACGTGGTCTAAACAAGGAATTAAAACTCCTAAACATAAACACATAAGTGTAAAATATAGAAGTTATAAACATTTCAACCAAAACGCATTTTTACAGGACTTGCTCAGTTCACCTCTAGACAATGTTTATCAGCTTCCTGACCCGGATGATGCTCTGGAATTCTAGATGAAAACATTTATTGATGTTTTTGATAGACATGTGCCAATCAAGGATGTTCGAGTAAAACACCAAGTCAAGCCACCTTGGATCACCAAGGAAATAATTGAAATTATGAGAGACAGAGATAAAGCACATAAAAAGCGGGATCTCAGCGCATACCGTACTCTTAGAAACAAAGTTCAATATACCATACGACGGGTAAAGAAAAATTACTTTAAGAACTTAGTAATGGATAAAACAAATAGTAAGGATATATGGAAGGCAATTAACACCTTGACAAACAAGTATAACTTTTGAAATTCTTTACCATCAAATCAAATTACATGCGACCAATTCAGTAATTTTTTTCACACTGACATAGACCAGTTGAAGGCTTCAATACCTAATTCTCCTTGCAACTTATCTTTACTGTCATCGTTTTGCGAGAATAGATGCTCCGGCGATATTCTTTCCGACATACCGCTAATGACAATCACTGAGGTATTCACTGACCTCAGTAACCTAAAAAACACAACCTCATCTGGGTTAGATGGAATCAGCAACCGGATTCTCCGTGGTGCTGCGCCTGTGATCTGTATATCACTAACCTATGTATATAATCAGTGTCTCACCAAAGGCCACTTTCCATCAGCTCTCAAAATCGCTAAAGTGTACCCTCTTCTTAAATCTGGTTCATTGGACAATGATCTCCCGAACAATTACAGACCCATTTCTTTACTATCATCACTATCTAAGCCACTAGAAAAACACATCCATAAAGTAACATTACTGTATTTAGTTCGCAACAAGCTTATTGTTGACAACCAATCAGGATTTCGACCAAAATATTGTTGCCATACGGCCCTAACAAACATGATAGAAAATTGGCACCAGAATATAAACAACAACAGTCTATGGGGAACTGTGTTTATTGATTTCAAGAAAGCATTTGATATGATAGACCATGTTATTTTAATTAAAAAAACTTGAGACAATGAAAATTGGCCCTAATGTAGTCACTCTAATATCATCTTTTCTATCAAACAGAAAGCAAGTAGTATCACATAATAAATGTCTGTCTCATACCACTACCTTCAATATTGGAGTACCGCAAGGCTTTATTCTTGGCCCTCTATTGTTTGCCATATGTATTAACGATCTACCTTTGCATTTTTCGTCGTCCTGCGATCTATTTGCAGACGACTGTACAGTGTACACAAATGCTGAAAACTGTATTTTATTGGAGTCGTCTTTACAACAAGAATTAAATAATGTAGTTAGGTGGAGCTATTCAAACCGTATGCAAATTAACATCATTAAAACAAAATCAATGTAACTAACAACCAGACAAAGACTTCAAACTCTAAGCTCACACACATCACTTCAACTACACATCGATAACATGCCAGTAGAGAGTGTAATTGAGCACAAAACATTAGGCATAGTCATTGATAGAAACCTAACCTTTAATTCCCACGTTCAAGCGCTTATTAAACAAACAGCGAAAAAAGTCTACCAACTCGCCAAAATTAACAATTTCCTTGATGAGGACACAAGGAAACTATTCTATACTTCTCATATACAGACACACTTTGACTACTGCTCTACAATCTGGGACGGTTGTTCTAATTCAAACACCAAACGACTTTACTCACTCCGGAAACGGGCCACGAGTCTAATTTATAACAAACATTTATCTGACAATCCTAGCCTGTATAAACGCCTTCAGTTACTACCATTCCGCAAACGCCTGCTTTTCAATAAAGCTAAACTAATTCACAAAATCCTGCATCGGAATGCCCCAAATTACCTTTGGCCATTGTTTAAATATAATGCTAGACACAGTAAACGTTTAAATATATTACACATTCCGAAGCCTAGGATTGACTTATACAAAACAAGCTTAACGTACTCCGCAGCTCAGCTGTGGAACAATCTTCCACAAGAAATCAAAGACATCACCAATCCCTATTCATATAATCGCAAATTACTCGAACACTATCTCAGTATGGATGATCTTCCCCCTTAATAATAGAGATAATAATAATAATAACAAAACCCTAGTATAACAGCCAGTCTCCTTTTGGTAGGCTAGTATATTCCACATGGCTAATAACAAGTGTCAGACCATTATCTAATTTTACTGTGTCGTGTAGTTTTGATGTTCGCATTTTGCCCATGTCTTTATAATGCATATCTTTTATATTGTTGCTGTTCTCTGTTAGCCTTGAATGATGTGTGAATGAAATAATGTATGAAAGAGAGTGATAGAAGGGCAGAATGTTAGACGGGCCTGCGTGCCCAATTCTTAACCCTTTGAAAATAAAGTTTGTTCTATCTATCTATCTATCTATCTATCTATCTATCTATCTATCTATCTATCTATCTATCTATCTATCTATCTATCTATGTCTGTCTGTCTGTCTGTCTGTCTGTCTGTCTGTCTCCATTGGCACCTTGCCGTCTTGACAGACGATAGTTTGTGCTTTAAAAAGGCATAACTTTTACCCATTGCGGTAGTGAATGTCACTGATAAGGTCAATTTGCGCTGTAAATGTCCGTTCACACTCGGTGCATGTGAACACATGGTCATTTCTACCATCATGCACTATCTTGCATCTCCCACGCTCGGTGTGTGACTTATCTGCAATAATTTTCTCCTTTGTCTTTATTCCATTTCTGATGTTTGCCCTCCATGCAACACGTTCAGCGGCGACCTGCTCCCAATGTGCATTATCAATGCCTGTATCATTCATATCCCGCTTACACACATCTTTATATCGTAGTAGAGGCCGACCCTGAGATCTCTTACCCATCTGTAATTCACGAAAGAAAAAGTTGTCCTTTGGTATTCTACCATCATCCATCCTCCTAACATGTCCTATCCATCTAAGTCTGTGAAGACTGAGCATGGAATAAACCGTCACACAACATGATCTTTCCAATACTTCAGTATTTGTGATTGTGTCTTGCCACTTAATACCAATGAATAAAATTAGGTGGAACTGCGGTAAAGCTGTGAAAGTGTAAACAATATAAAATGACACAAAGTAGTGCAGCTTTACATAAGAGAGTTAAGACACATACAGAACGTTGCGGCGATTAGCCTTCATCAGCAAACAAACACATTCACAAACACCACATACAGTCAAGGAGAACTCCTGTGACTACATTAGAAGGTGATGACAGGACGAGAGGAACAAATGCATGGAAAAGTAGAAGCAATGAAGAGAAAATGAGAATTGAAAAAATGTTAATTGAAAAGAATGTTAGTTGAAGAAAATGTTTAATAGTAAAAATGTTAATAGAGAAAAAAACCTGTATACTCACCTCACGTACGGATCTGTAAGTGACTGAGAAAATCTCGGGTGTAGTTATATCCGGTGCTGGGTGTTACTGTTCAGTGAGCACATAGAAAGAAGGGGGCGGGGTAGGAGGCGTGTAAAATTGAAGGTGGTATCAACTAAGACCTAATTGTGTCACCGCAGGGGCGAGTCCCAAGGTCCGGGCGGACCGATGCGCATGAACACGCGTACACACACAGACACACCCCAACAGACCAAATGCCAGTGCATGTGGACACACGCAAAGTATATGCAAGAAGAGAGAGAGAGAGAGAGAGAGAGAGAGAGAGAGAGAGAGAGAGAGAGAGAGAGAGAGACAGACAGACAGAGAGACAGACAGAGAGAGACAGAGAGAGACAGAGAGAGGAAAAGTGCCCGCGACACACCACATGGGGCGCACTGCACCCCACGAAACAGTCAGCCTGGCTGACTGTCATGCAACACGCTCCAGGAGCCACCCGCCCAGTGCTCGAGCTGCCGGGGCTATGCAAAACCCAACCACCAGCAATACACGCGAAGAAGGTATGCACAGAGAAGCCAGATGTAAGGGGAGAGAGAGAGGGAGAGGGAGAGAGAGAGTGAGAGAGAGCAAAAGGGATTGAGAGGGAGAGAGAGAGTGGGAGAGCGAGCGAGAGAGAGAGGGAGAGAGAGAGAGGGAGAGAGAGGCAGAGAGAGATAGAGAGAAAGGGAGAGAGAGGGGTTGCGAAAGAGGGAGAGAGAGAGGGAGAGAGAGGGAGAGAGAGAGGGGAGAGAGAGTGAGAGAGAGAGAGGGAGAGGGGAGAGAGCGAGAGGGAGAGGGGGAAGAGCGAGAGAGGGTGAGAGCGAGAGAGGGGGAGAGCGAGAGAGAGATCAAGAGAGGGAGAGAGAGTGAGAGAGAGATGGAGAGAGTGAAAGAGAGAGAGGGCGAGAGAGAGAGAGAGCGAGAGAGAGAGTGAGAGAGCGAGAGAGAGAGAGAGAGAGAGAGAGAGAGAGAAAGAGAGAGAGGAAAAGTGCCTGTGATACACGACATGAGGCATGTGGGGCGCGTCAGTCTACACGTACGACGTTTCCCTCGTACTGTATGAAATAGTCAGTATGGTTGATTGTTACACAGCATACTTCAGGAGCCACTCGCCCAGTGTTCGAGTTGTTGATGCTGTGTGAGACCCAACCACTGGTAATACACGTGAAGTAGGTAGGCACAGAGACGCAAGACGGGCCTCATGCTAGCCGACAGATTCCGCCAACATCTGATGGACATCAACACCAACCAGCGCAAGCCTGTCTCCACCCACTTCAACAGCGCCAACCATCAAGGTGCTTCCTGGGCCAGGTCATTGTCATCCAGTCCTGCTCCTCTGGTCCGCAACATCGTAAGAATACATAAAACCGGCTCATATTCACTATGGGGTGCCTAACACCACACGGCCTAAACACCCAACATAGTTCCCTCTAATCGTAGTCATTTCCCCTCCCCACTCTGTTGCTTCTACACCCTCCTGATATCACCCTCTTCCGGCCTCCAACTTATCCTCTATCCTGTCAACCTCGGCCCGATTCCCAGTGACCTTACCATTAGTTACCTAGGCATTTCACATTACCATTCTCGACACTCCTGACGTACGCAAGTCAGCGCGCACCAGCAATGTTATCACTACTCCCCCCGGACCAATAATTCCCCCCACTTGTTAGCGACCACACTGCATGTGCGATCGTGAATGCGTGCACTTAGATACTAGTTCAGATGTGTATGTGTGTGTGTGGGTACACACACACACACACACACACACACACACACATATATATATATATATATATATATATATATATATATATATATATATATATATATATATATATATATATATATATATATATTTCTCGCTCTCTTACCCTCTCTCAACAACCTCGCTTCTCTGTGCCTACCTATGCCATGTGTGGCGTGTCGTAGGCTCTTTTCCAATCTCTCTCTCTCTCCTCTCTCTCTCCTCATTCTCTCTCAACAATCGTGCTTCTCTGTGCCTACCTAGGCCATGTGTGGCGTGTCGTAGTCTCTTTTCCAATCTCTGTCTCTCTCTCTCTCTCTCTCTCTCTCTCCATCATTCTCTCTCAACAATCGGGCTTCTCTGTGCCTACCTATGCCATGTGTGGCGTGTCGTAGGCTCTCTTCCAATCTCTCTCTCAATCTCTCTCACTCAATCTCTCTCTCATTCTCTCTCAACAATCGGGGTTCTCTATGCCTACCTATGCGATGTGTGGCGTGTCGTAGGCTCTTTTCCAATCTCTCTCTCTCTCTCAATCTCTCTCTCTCTCTCTTTC
>JACEFZ010026033.1:285000-287500 GCA_014155875.1 Cepaea nemoralis | reverse complement strand
GAGTGATTGTTGGTGGGTAATGGGACGGGTAGAGGATATGTGAGTGGGTGGGGGATTGTGTAGGTGGGTGGATGTGTGTGGGTGGGGGATGTGTGGGTTGGGGAATGTATGTGTGTCTGGGGTGTGGGTGGATGGGATGTGTGGTGGGTGAGAGGTGTGTGTGGGTAGGGAGATGTGTAGGTGTAGGGATGTGGTGAATGTGTGGGGGAATGTATGTGTGTGTGGATTATGTGTGTTGTTGGTGGGGGAGTAGGAGTGAATGGGGGATGTGTGGGTGGGTGGTGGATGTGTCTCATAACATAGTAATATGCATTATCATGTTTACACAATTCATGTGACAATGTTTTTTCCTGTGCACTGTTGACGAAAGAAAGATGAGTGATTGGAAGGGCCGAATGTAAGACGGGACTGCGTGCCAAATTTGTTACCCTTTGAAAATAAAGTCTGTTCGTTCGTTCTATCTATCTATCTATCTATCAATCTATCTATCCATCAATCTATCTATCTATCTATCTATCTATCTATCTATCTATCTATCTATCTATCTATCTATCTATCTATCTATCTATCTATCTGTCTGTCTGTCTGTCTGTCTGTCTGTCTGTCTGTCTATCTACCTATCTATCACATATTATCCAATAGGCCAGCCCCCCCCCCCTCTCTCTCTCTCCCCCCTTGCCTCAATCTATGCCTGTGTAGTTAGAGTTGCAGGTTTTCTTTTCTGCTTGACTGATTGGTTGTTTTCCCCACCAATGTTTGTGACAGTGACCATGACAGTAATTATGTTGTTGGGTAGGTTGTAACATTTGTCCCAGTCAGCCTCTGTACACGGGTGTCCTGTGTTGGTACTGAGGGTCCCCTTAGGCTCAACTGAACAAGGTTGAGGCCTCATTGTCATCTGGAAACCACCTCTGTGGTTGGTGCTATGTAACAGTTGTCTCCAACTGTGAGATTTTTGAGTTCCATTTTCTGCATGGTACCACCTATTGGCGAGTTCTGGGGTGGGATCAATAGAGAAGTCCATCCTTATCATCATTATTGTCAGCCCTGAAATTCCTTTGTTATGTTCTTATTGATCTGTGGGATGGGTACTCAGTCGAGTGACCATGGGTGTTAGGCAGCAGTGACACTCACTGTGGGAACAGAGGTTCCCTCCTCTGTAATCACATCAGCCATGTGTTGTGCCGGTGTGTCCATTTAACTTCAGATTATGAGAGTCATCCAATACAGATTTCATTACTTGTTAATTGAGTATTTTGTTCAGTTTATAGTTTGTTGTGCAAACTCATTAATCCTGCTACAGTCCAACATTGTGATCTTATGTCTGGGGTATACAACAGTATACTCCCCGCCTGAAGAACTCCTGAAATTTTCTGTCTAACTCTTTATCCTTTATCTTGTTAGCTGAGGGAAATGTATGAAGTCCTCTTTCTCTCTATCTTCTTATTATCCTTTTCTTCTCTGGCCCACAAGAAGTCAGTGTTGCGCTTCTTCGCCTTTGAGCACCTAAGTATACATCTTCCTGATCCCGTACACTCCTTCTTCTGTTACAGACAGACAGACAGACAGACAGAGATAGATAGATAGACAGATAGATAGATAGATAGATAGATAGATAGATAGATAGATAGATAGATAGATAGATAGATAGATAGATAGATAGAACAGACTTTATTTTCAAAGGGTAACAAATTGGGCACGCAGGCCCGTCTTACATTCGGCCCTTCCACTCACTCAGCTTTCTTTCATCAACAGTGCATAGGAAAAAACATTGTCACATGAATTTTGTAAACATAAACAATGCATATTACTATGTTATGAGACACATCCACCACCCACCCACACATCCCCCATTCACTCCAACTCCCCCACCCAACCACACACATAACCCACACACACATACATTCCCCCACCCATCCACCACATCCCTACACCTACACATCTCCCCACCCACACACACCTCTCACCCACCACACATCCCATCCACCCACACCCCAAGCACACATACATTCAATAACCCACACATCCCCCACCTACACACATCTCCCCACCCACTCACATATCCTCTACCCGTCCCATTACCCACCAACAATCACTCACCCACATATCCTCCTCCACCCACACACCTCCACCCACCCAGCCAAACACACATTCCTCAGCCACACACACATCTCCCCGTCAACTCACATATTCCGCACCTACCCACACACAAATTCCGCACCCACCCACATAATCTCCCATCTCCCCCAGCCCACTCACAGATCCCGAGCCCACACCTACAAACATCCCCCACCATCTCCTAACCTGCACACACTCACCCACCCACATATCCTCTACCCACCCACACATCCTCTACCCACCCATCCCCCAACCAAACATCCCTTAACCACACACCCTTACTCATATACAATCACCCACCCACACATCCTCTACCCAACCACACATCCTCCATCCACCCATCCCCCAGCCACACATCCCTTAACCACACATCCCTACCCAT
>JACEFZ010026033.1:162500-280000 GCA_014155875.1 Cepaea nemoralis | reverse complement strand
TACCCAAAACGCTAATATCAGTTGAGCCATTTTTAAGTAGAGGATACACTTTAGCAACTTTAAAGGCAGATGGAAAGTAGTTTTTGGACAGGCACTGGTTATATATGAACGTTAAGGACTCACTAATAATAGGTGCATCACACCAAAGAATTCTATTACTGATACCATCTAGGCCTTCTGAACTTGTTGCTTTGAGATTCGAGAGATAATTATATACTTCTGCAACAGACATCAAGGGAATCTCAGGGGGAATATTTCTAGAGCACTTCCCTTCACAGAATGATGACAGTTAGCTTAAATTACAAGCTGAGTCTGGTATTGTGGACTTTAGATTCTCTATTTCTGATTGAAAGAAGCAACTGAAATCCTCGCATGTTATAGTGCTCGGTATTGCTGACTCTGAAGAGTGTTTCTTGTTGGTTAGCGAGTTAATAGCCTTCCATATATTTGCGTTATTTTATTTATCTACAATCACATTTTTGAAATGATCTTTCTTTATCCTACGAATTTCATATTTATCTTTATTTCTTAGTCTGCGGTAATTGATAAAATCTTTATTTTTGTGCGCTGTATCTCGTTCTCTCATGATTTCGAGAACTTCACGAGTCACCCATGTAGATGTATGTTGATTCTTCACTCGAACTTCTTTAACTGGCACATGTTTATCAAACACACTGCAGACTGTCTTTGTCCAGTAAGCTAGTGCATCATCCGGATCAGGAAGTTGGTAAACATGTTCAAGGGCTGCATTTTTTAAGTCATCTAAAAATAAACTTTGGTTGAGAGCTTTTAGAGTTCTAAATTTGTAGTTGAAGAGGTGACTGTAACCCTTGTGGGACGGTTTATTAGTTGTTTCAAATTGTAAGATAGAATGATATCGTCCCATGTCTGGTTGGATTTAGTAATATCTATGTTAAAGTCACCTATTATCATGACTTCTCTACCTTCTGTAACCACTCTATCCATCATTGTAGTGAAACAGTCATACCAATTGTACCCAGCACACGGATTCCGATATATGTATCCAATTAGAAACGGTTGCTGACTGG
This sequence comes from Cepaea nemoralis, assembly GCA_014155875.1. Taxonomy (NCBI): domain Eukaryota; kingdom Metazoa; phylum Mollusca; class Gastropoda; order Stylommatophora; family Helicidae; genus Cepaea; species Cepaea nemoralis. The sequence goes on along the minus strand of JACEFZ010026033.1, from coordinate 278,951 downwards.
CTGGCTTCACCTCTAACCAAACACATTCTATCTCTACTGACTCGAGATCACTTCTACGGGAACAGTTGAGAGAATTGGAAATGTATACAGCAATACCTGTCTCTAATTTTTGATTTCGAATTTATTTACACCCCTTAAGAGTGATTTCAGAGTCAGATATTTTGTCGTTGAGACGACTTTCTGTGATTCCAAACACATGGAATTGTTTGCACAGTGTTACCGAAAGCTCAGGTAATTTATTGAGCAAATGATAGATGTTGAGATGGCCTATACGTAGGCCATCTTTGTGAAGCCACTGATCGTGATTGGCGAACATTGCACGATGAAAGGGTGATGTCGCTTGCGGTAGAAATTTTCAGATGTTTTAAAACTTTATTTAGTAGTAGTTAAGACTAATAGATGGGGTAGGAAAATGTCTGTGCTGGAGTGACATCATGAAAGCTTGATGCAGGGCTGCAGGATTGTATTGCATTAGCTGTTGAAGTTGGCGGTTCCACTGATAGGAGTGTAGATTACCATCCAACGAGGGACCACTGCTGTGAGAGTTACTGGAAGTGCCTACATTAGAAGCATACATCGGGGGCACAGCAACATTGTTTAACGGTGTCCCCTTTGACATAATAGGGGGAGGCTGCTTTATGGTCAAGGGAGGAAACAAACCATCATAGTTAGCAACACTGGGATTGGAGCATGGGTTGCTATCCACGGCATTGTATTCCTGGGGTATAGGCAATGGTGGTGCAGGAAGAGAAGGAGCGTTTTCTGAACACTTAGAGGTGGCTGTCGCCGGGGGTGAAGTTCGGGTTACTCCTGTAACTGGTGCTGGTTGTTGTGCACGTTCGGGATATTTTATGTTCTTCGCTAGTATACTACTTCCTAGCTTGGAACAATGTATTTGATCCCTGTATAGTTTTTTCTTAGGAGCCCCGGACGACGAAGTAAAGTACGGGATGTTATTAATGAAACTAATGGCATTGTCTTTACAAAATTTATGCATAGTTAGATTGGCAGCATCGGCAGTCCGACGCTGGAATCCATAACATGGTGGAATGATGGATGAAATGAACATAGATGAGTTAGGAAATTTATTTCGTAACTGTACCTCCAGCGTAGATGGTTGTTAGGTGCTTATGATGTTATTATCCATTATGTCATTGACACCAATATGGACTGTCACTTTTTTAATTCTCTCATTCACTTGGAATTTTCGCAGTGTAGCGGTAAGCCTATCAATGTCAGCGCCTGGTAGAGGGAAGATTGAAGTTGACTCGCTGTCAGAAGATGACATGCGATCACTATAGATTCCCTTTAGCAGGGAGTCTCCAATGATAACATGAGTTGCACTGTCATCAATTGTAAGGTCACGCTGCTGGCGTGTCCGCTTGGGCTGTTGTTGCCACTGACCACTGTGGTCTTTCTTGTGTTCTTGATTATTATAGCTTGCTTGCGTTGGTTGTTGATGCCCAGTAGTGGTAACAATTGAACTTTGTGATTCCTGGTCTGCTGCTGGAGAGTCTACACTTAAGGCCTGAAACCTGTTGCTGATATGCACATCAATGGGGTAGATGGATGGTGTGCGTTCTACAGGTTTAGAAGTAGTTTTGTTTATTGTAGAAACTGTCTGTATGTCATTATGCGATGAACATTCACTGGTAGCACACGCATCTACAACACCAAGGGTAGTTTCTGTCTGTGCACATTTATTAAATGACTGTGCACTTTTTTTAGTTCTAAAGCATGTATGGATGCTTTGAAAGTTTCCTTCTCTTGTCCAAGGAGGCGGATTTCTTCTCGAAGAAGAAGGTTTTCGTTTTTAAGCACAGCAATAATATTAGTGGTGTTGCTGGTAATAAAATCTTTTAACCTCATCTCCAAAGCCTGAATAAGCTCACGACAATCATTGTGGCTCTGTGGTTCGGCCGAAGAAAGAGTGCTTGAATGTGATGTGCTGGTTTGATTAGATTGAGCTGGTCAATTCTGTTGTATGTCCAGCTGGAATTCAGTGTCTGATTGTTCACCAGACAACACGATTGAGGTTGGCGATGAAGATGATCGATTCATTCGCTGAGCTGGCGTGCTCGTCAAAATTTGTCCCGTCTTGCTTTTGTTTACATTATGCCGCCTGGACACAGTTGATGACCGCAAGTTGGAGGACATTTTGGCAACATAGGCAGCTCGATAAGGCAAGGAATAAAATAATATTGCAGGTTTTTCTGTAGGTCGTGCGTGACGTTTAACTTGCTAGCCATGCATGGTTAATTCTCACGTTGTCGTAAATCGATAATTAGTAAAATTCAAAAATGGGTGATCTTACCGTCACGATTCACAAAGAAATCCTCATTTAACTAAATACACATTCACATAAAGTTGACAGTTTGAGTTGTATGTAAATCCAGCTTTAAACGAACAAAATGATGGAGTAAATATACGCGCAGGCCTTTCTGTAGAAGGTGCGTGGTGTTTATCACTTGTTAGTCACGCATGGCAAATTCTCACGTTGTCGTGAATCGATAATTGGTAACATTCATAAATTGGTGCTCTTACGAACACATAAAATAAAGAAACGCTCATTTCATTAAATAAACAGTCGCTTAGACTTGAACTGTTGAGTAGTATGTAAATCCAGTTTAGAACGAACACAATGATATACACAGCATCGCGATTGAATTGAGTAAACTTGTAAAAATAATCAAAAATCGGGAGAATATGTGAAACCACGTCCTCTCGAAGCCGGAAACGAACTGAGACATATATAGATAGATAGATAGATAGATAGATATATAGATAGATAGATAGATAGATAGATAGATAGATAGATAAATAGATAGATAGATAGATAGATAGATAGATAGATAGATAGATAGATAGATAGATAGATAGATAGATAGATAGATAGATAGATAGATAGATAGATAGATAGATAGATAGATAGATAGACAAACAAACAAACAAACAAACAGACAGACAGATTGATATACAGACAGACAGACAGACAGAAAGACAGATAGAAAGAAAGAAAGACAGACAGACAGACAGACAGACAGACAGACAGACAGACAGACAGACAGACAGACAGACAGACAGACAGACAGACTGACTGTCCGACAGACCGACATACAGAGAGTCAGACAGACAGACAGACACACACAGATTTTAAATTAAACACGTAATTAGATCACGGATACTCACATGAGGACCTTTTATGTGGTATTGCTTTTTCTCCATCTAATACTTGCTCCCCAGGGTCTGTACGCGATCGCATGTAATCCCCAACGATCACTTTATAATTTCCTGTGCTTCAGAGCGTAATTTAAAAAAAAAGAAAAAAAATAATAATAATTTATTGCCTTAATGAAATAAAAGCCGGTCTCCCGGGTCTAGAGGTTACACGACTTTCCCTGTAATCTCGTATACTCTCGTAGGTAACGTGACGACGGCGAGAATCAGTAGTGGTTCTAATCGCGTCGGTAACTTATGGGGTATGTGAGCCGGTCGCTCAGAAAGCAATTGCAAACTACTGAGCGTAATCTTGCCAAGAAATCAACAATCAGCTGAAATATGCTGATGTTGACAGCGATGACCTGTAAAGGATATGCAAAAAAATAAAAATAAAAGACACAACTCAGTCTTCAACACATTAATATCAGCAATATTAAACTGCTTGTGCAAATCTATACCTTGATTTATATTACAAAATATTACTGGGACGATTGACAACAGGGATATACACGCATAGATGCATTTCCAGCGAGGTATATCAGTTATTAGTTGGGGTATCTTCATTGACTCAGAAGAGGTCCATAGGTGCTCAGATTTCCCCCACCCCTCCCCCAGCATGTGCATCAGCGTTCGGTGGCTAATAGTGCCAGTTCTGTGTTGGTTGACGATTGTTGGAGATTGTTGCCTGATAAAACATTTTCTTTCAAAAATGAAAAGTGTCATGGGGCGGGGGGGGGGGGGGGAATTTAAAAGAAAGAATAACTGTGGTTGCGTGTTCCAATATGGATGGTAGTGAAAAATGGACTTTACTTATGATCGGAAAAGTTAAAAATCCTTGTTGTTTCAAGTGCCTGAAAATATTGTGTGTAAATTACAGAGCCAATTCAAAGGTCTGGATGACATCAGAGCTGTTCAATGAGTTGCTTCAAGAATTTGATTATTCAATTATGTGTAAACAAAGGAAAGTTCTTTTAATTGTTGACAATTGTTCAGCCCACACAAAAATTAACAATCTGAAGGCAACATAACTTTTGTTTCTGCCACCTAATGCCACATCAACACTTCAGTCTTGTGATCAAGGTCTCATTCAAAATCTGAAAGTTCTTTATAGATCCACAATGTTGTCAAAACTTGTGGGTCATATGGGTGCTTACCTCATTTGTGATGATTTCAACATAACCCTTCTTGATGCTATTCTTATGTTAAAATCTTCATGGGACAGAGTTATACCAGCAACTATTGCAAACTGCTTTAGACAGGCTGGCTTCTTACCTGCAGTAGATGTCTCTCATCATCATCATCAAGTGCCGTGCCGGCTGGCGTAGGCGTTCATGGCTCTCCATAGATCTCGGTCTTTGGTTTTCTGGATCAACTCTGCTGCTGATATTCCTCCATGCCACCGTCTCAATCCATCCAGCATCATTTCTCTTGGTCTGCTTTGCCTCTCTTCCCCTCGATCTTTCCAGTTGTTACGATGTTCTCCAATGCTTCTCTTCTCATCACGTGACCGAAGAAAGATGTTTGTCTCTGTCTTATTGTTGTATATAATGTTCTAGTTTCATTAGCCTGTTTCAGGCAGTCGTCGTTAGTTACTCTGGCAGTCCAAGGAATTCGCAACATTCTTCTCAGGAACCACATCTCTGTTGCTTCTAATTTCTTCTTAATTTGTTCATTTACATTCCAAGTTTCACTGCCATACAGAAAAACTGGTTCTACATAGCATTTCAGCACTCTCTTTCTTACATTCAGTGATAGTGACTTATTGCATAAGATACTCTTCATTTTCTGAAATGCGGCTTTTTCCTGCCCTATTCTGCTCCTAATCTCTGGTGTACATCTTCCATCTGATGTTATAAATGCCTGTAGGCATCTAAAATTATCCACTTGGTTAAGGATTTTCCCTTCTATTTCTATGTCACATTTTGGTGTCACCATTTTCTTTGATATTACCATTGTTACTGTTTTCTTGATATTCAAGGAGAGTCCTTTCCTTGCACTCTCTGTTACTACAACGTATAATAATTGTTGTAGGTCTGTTGAATTATCCGCCACCAATACTGTGTCATCTGCATAGCGTATATTATTTATATTAATGAATAAATCACTGAAAAACGAGAAGTAGGTTGAGAGCTTTACCAAAGCACAACTACAAAAAAGAATGGACGTTGCGGCCAACGCCTTCGTCAGCACAGAACAAACAAACAAAAATAGACACATAACAAATACACGATCGACACTACAAGTATGTACAAATAACTTATCTGGGTCCTAGCTGGAATGGATATCCACGGGTGGAAAGAAACGGATGTTGTGTTTAACGGGGTCAACTGCCTTAAGGTCAGTACAGCCAGAAACTCGGTGATTGGTTAAGTCAACCGGTGAGGGAACACGCGCTAGGGGGATCGCGGTGCGCCCAGGAGAAGCGAATGGAAAAATATGGATGTGTAACTCTGGGGGGGGGGGGGGATGTCACGGATGCAGTTCGCAATTCCACACGCCAAGTTCGAAACGCTGCTGTGGGTAATATGGATGCAGACCAACAATCGTTTGCTATCAAAAAGTAGCACAACTGACGGTTGTTCAGAACGCAATGAGAAGCGACCCTAACGCAAACCAACGAGGAAGTCACAGAAAGCAGAGATAATGCTGGTGTTGACTACCACATCCTGCGAAGGACATGCAACTGGCTGGGAAGTGGACTATACGGATGCGGAGATTGGGGTGGGGGGTGGGGATAAGGGGCGTATTTGACTTAAATAAAACTGTTTTGAACATTGAGGCCCTGAGGGGAAAGTGAACCCAACTGGAAGATAAGACGGTTTTCCAGTGTCTTGCGATCGCGTTCGTGAGATTTGCACGATTTTATCGCCGTAACCCGTATGTCGGCAACCCCACAGTGGTCGGAACTGTTGAAGCGTAGAGGTACCGGTTTCTTGGCACCACTGTCGGTATCGGATAAATGTTGTCTAAATCTGTCCGCCAGACGAAGGCCCGTCGCCCCAAGATACCTTATGTCGCAACGTGTGCAGATGATCGCATAGATAACGTTGCGACTCGTACATGAGAAACCTTCCCGGATGTGGAAAGTAGTCTTGGGGAAAGTCAGACTTGTGGTTTGAAGGACATATGGACAAGTCTTAAAACGAGATCGAAGACATGCAGTCGTGCCAGGAAGAGACTGATGGGATTGTGATAGAGTGCTATGGACCAGCACATCCCTCAGGTTACGGTCCCGCCTGTATGCCACATGTGGGGCCTCTGAGAAGACATCGCGAGTGGCTGTCACGGGATACTGTGAGTTTAGCGATTCCACCATAAACTAAAATAGAAAAATTACTTGCAATATATGAGGATGGGAATTTGTTGACTTTAGTCAGAAAAAACAATCGAGCACTTCAGTCTGGAGTGAGGACAGAGTGAGGGTCATTGACCGAATGGTAAAGAAGTCAGATACAATTGTTATCAGGGGTCATTGACTGAAGATTTCACCGGACAAACAACGTTGAGACGATCGGGTTGTGGAAAACACGAAGTCATTGATCAAAGAGTTGGAAATGTTTGATGTACGGAGGAGTAGGGAAAACGGAGACGAGACGGAGCGGACAAGAGCGAATACGTGATTTCACAAACCTTTGATGGGGAATCACGGCAAATTCGATTGTTGATGTAGGAACATCAAAAAGGAACGGAGAATTGGAACCAAGGTATAAATAGTTGGGAACTTGGTTTTTTTTTCTTAGTGTGCGACCAAACTAGACGGAGAATGGTTCTATGCGTCCTTAATAAGAATAGAAATATAAGGTCCCTAATTGTTTAGAGGCGATGGGACAGTGGTGCTTATGTGCTTGTGTATTTCGATTCATGGACTACCATAGATAGTATAAGGTAATCAAGCTTTAGCTTAGTAATCTAGCATAGTGAACTTGGTGTCTGTGCTTTGCTGTTACCATTTCCTTCTTTTAGCTAATCGTCTAGAATTTAGTGAACTCATCTGTCTTATGTCAGAGTATCGTTCGGTAGCGTCTGAGTACGGCCGGAGGCATACTCTCACATAAGAATTAGTCTGAAGCAGGCTGATATCACCTGGTTATCTATCTCCCACAGGTTCTACGACAAAAACTCCTGACATACTCAGAGAAGATAACAAAGGCACTTCACTTGTGCAGAGATACATTGCTTCACCAGAGCAGCTAGGAACATATCTCTTTAATAATCGTGGGCAGAGATAACTAATTGCAAATAAGTGAACTCTGTATCCAGGTTAAGAAAGCAATGGAAAGGACTTTCATTCTATACAGGCTGAGGCACATAAGCTACATATATTTGACTTGTGTACTAACCTAAAAGAAACCATGGAGAACTCAAGAACAGTTTCTATGCATACAAAAAGTGTTAATTAACTAACTGGAGACAGGGTGTCGACCATATATAGTATATACACATACAGTGTTAGACAGTGGTGATGTGTTTTCAGTGATGGATTTTATTAACTTCCGAAAAGGGGAATCTGTCGAATTCAGAGACTTACCGTAAAATCATTATTTCATGGTGGTCAGACGTTGAACACTTTCTAAATATTGGAATACGCCCAGACTCAGTAGGAGAGGAGCATCCCCGGGTGAGAGCTGGTCCACATATGTGTGATGTATTGTTGCATGGCCGTACCCGGATGAGAGATGTGATACGGAACATAGACATACAGAGTTCTATCTCACACTCACAATAGAATACACTACAAATTACATATACACAGTCAATACATACAACTGACATAGTTTTCAGCATTAAATATTTTATTAATTGTTTGAGGAAACTGTTGTCGGGGTATGTTATGAAGGAATAAGAGAGAGAGAGATAGAAAGAAATAGTGAGTAGAAGACATAACGGGGGAGTGTAGACAAAGGTCTGACAATATTTCCAAAGTATAAGAAGTATTTTAAAGGTGTGCTTGTTGACTCCACTTTCCCCCAGGGACGACAAGTGACAGTGGTCGAGTCTGCCTGAAGGATGGGTAGATGCCTCATGAGAATATTTTTGGCAGCAATATTATGAGGGTGGTAGGTAAGTGAGAGAATAGGTCTATTATTACGTGGTTTCGGCCTGGAAGAGAGAGCCTCGGCACGACTAATAGACTGGCAGTGGTGAAGAGCTGTAGACAGAACATTCTCAGTTTAGCCTCGAAGGCGGATGAAATCCAACATTATTTATATTATAACCTCCAACTAGTATTCCTGGCATCTCTTTGATCTCTCTCATTATTACTTCGCTATACAGGGAGAAAAGATCTGGTGACAAGACACATCCTTGTCGTACTCCTAGCTTTATCTGTTCGTAACTACCCTCTTTATTTCCCATTTTAATTGCTGCTACTTGGTTCCAGTAAACATTCTTTATTATTCTTAAATCTTTTCCATCAATGTTGATATCTTCCAACATTTTAATCAGTTCATCATGTTTTACTTTATCAAATGCCTTAGTGTAATTTATGAAGCACAAATATGTGTCTCTCTGTTTCTCTATTGACCTTTCTATTAGTGTCCGTAATGTATAAATTGCATTGTTTGTGCCCTTTCCTTCCACAAATCCATACTGTTCTTCACTAATTTCCATTTTTATTTTCTTTTTGATTCTTCTCATTATAATTCAGAGTAGAAGCTTAGTGATATGGTTTATAAGGTTAATTGTACGAAAATCTTCACAATCAATTGCTCCTGGTCTTTTTGGTATAGCTATAAATACAGATTTCAGCATATCACTGGGTAAATATCCACTGCTGTAAATATCATTCAACATTTTGGTTAATATATCTACACCAAATTCTCCCAATACTTCTAATTCTTCTATTGTGATTTCATCTGGTCCAGCTCTTTTTCCTTTCTTCATACGTTTCATAGCGTCAGCGACTTCTTTTTTCAGAATAGGTGGACCTTCTAAATTCCTATCTTCTGTTAATTCTTCCCTTTCTCCATCATATTATTCTCTTATATACTCATTCCACCCATTCATTATAGCACCTGCCTCTAATAATATATTTCCTGTTTTTTATTTCAATCACCCTGTATTTATTCTGATTTTTCTTCCTCACTGATTTGTCTGTGCACATTTTTTGTATCTTTAATGGAATTTAATTCATTTTTTTTTGCATTGCTCGTTTAACCAACTTTCTTTAGCCTTCCCAGATTTAACTTTTATTTCTTTATTTCAGTTATCAGTTATCAGTTATCAGTTGGGGTATCTTCGTTGCACTCCGGACATGTCCATAGGTGCTCAGATCCTCCCCCCAGCATATGCATCAGCGTCCGGTGGCTAATAGTGCCAGTTCTGTGTTGGTTGACGAGGCGCTTTGTTTTCCCGATGTACCTCTCGCGTCTGGCTGTGCCGATTCTTACTCCCAGGTCTTTCATCCTGGAGAGCGATGTGGAATCACTGGCGTCAAAATCCTCTGTTCTCGCCATATCTTTAAGGGCGTTAATAACATCCGCACGATCCATGGGCTGGCCATCTACAGGGGGTGCAGAGCCAGCCAATTTATCAGCTCGTTCATTTCCCTCGACTCCTGCATGTCCCGGGACGAAGATGAAGGTGACTTTGCGGACAGCAGACTTCCGCAGCGACTCAGTCCACTGTCTACGTACAGATCCAGCTTCGACCTTCTGAATCATGCTCATTGAATCACTTAGTACACACACGTTGGTATAATGCTGTGATTCCAGCCATATGAAAGCCTGTGTAACTGCCATCACCTCCATCGTCATGCTACTCGTGGTCATAGAGTGGGCACCACTGGATTCTTGAACGGTTCGGCCCGCTGACCGGGCTGTAAATGCCCACGCACTTCTCTGCTGCTTTACAACAGATCCATCTGTATAGATGAGCACTTCGGGGCTATCTGAGTGATCATAGATGAGCGCGTTAACCTCTGCATTGACAGCCGCAGGGTTCTGCTCTCTGCACCGTCTGTCGAGTGTGATAATGCAGGAGATGGTACACTTAAAAGCTGGAGGCACCGGCACCCATTCCTTGCCGGGGTTGATACTGGTTAGACTGCAGACCTGTCCGACGACATCTTCCGCCCGACCCATCCATGATTTGCCCCTCTTTAGCCCTGTCACCCTTTTCTCTGAATACAGCGTCATGCAGAGGGTGCTGCTCATCTGCACTTATTTTTAAGTATGCACGAGCTCTCCAGATCTTGATCCTGTGTTCCATTGTCGGGAAGTCAAGGAGGTATCTCATTGCTACACAGCTGGTGTCTCTCGTGCAGCCCAAAATGATGCGCATGGCTTCGTTTTGTACCTTTTCAAGTCTTCCAATCTGTGTAGGGCTGACAGTGAGGATGGCCAGGGCATACTCGATGCGTGAAAGCACAAGTCCTTGGAACAGAAGTAATAGCAGTCTTTGCTCGATATTGGCAGTCGCCATGACTCTCATTGCTGCCAAACCTTTTCGAGCCTTCGTTATGACATAATCGACATGATCTCTGAAGGACAGGCTACGATCAAGCCTCACGCCAAGATATGTCATTGACTGGGTTCTACTCAGAATGCTCCCATCCATTCTTACTGCCGGCAGGTCTGTTTTCACAATATTGTTGTTTAGTGAGAACCATGTAACTGTTGCCTTTGCAGGGTTGACAAGGGCGTCGGCATCAGCACACCATGAGGAAATTCGATCTAGTTCGCCCTGCATATGGTTGGCAACCGCCTGTCTATCTCGACCCTGTCGATACACGAGGATGTCGTTAACGAATGATAGAGTCCTACCCCTCCCATCCAACTGTTGTTCAGTGATCGGCACCGTATACACGTTGAATAGTACTGGTGACAGTGGTGAACCCTGCGGCAATCCTGGACATATCGTTATCGGCTCAGAAGACCAACTCCCGCATCTTAGCACCACCTTCCTTTGGAGTAGAACTGCAGCTATCCATCGTACAAGGTGAGGGTGCACTTTCAGTCTGAGGAGGGTTTGCATCAAGTGCTCGAAAGATACTCTGTTATATGCGTCCTCTAAGTCTATGGCGGCCGCTCACATGTCTCTTTTCTGACCTGAAATCCTTCGTAAACATCTTGAGCAAAGACCGCCGCATTCAGCCATGACTCTTTGTTGCGTCTGTATCCTCCAAGTGTGGGCGGGAAGCAGCCGAGCTGTTCCAAGTCTCAGGCAAGTCTGTGTGCTACAATTTTCTCCAGTAGCTTGCCAACAGTATTCTGCATCGTAATGATTCTATAGCCGCTTATCTTGGAGTGGTCTTTGTTCGGTTTTGGCAGCGGCAGCAAGTAGCTGTGTAGCCATTCTTCTTTGACCTGACCCCTCTGGATACTGGTGTTGAATTCTCTGGCCAGTTCTTCCATGTATCATCTGATATCACCATTAGGTCACCATATCGGATGCCGTCTGGGCCTGGGGCGGTGTTAGGTGATTTCTTGAGCATCGCACGCAATATGTCAACTGTGATTGTCCATTCTTCGTCTGTCCCGACCCCTCGCACAACTGAGAGAGTGTTGTTGTGGTCCTCTGTCTGGCGGGCTCGTCTTTCTGGTCAGTCTGTTCTATGTAGCGTGCAAGAAGGGCCTTACCTTTATCCGCATCCGACTTTTTCCATGCGAGGTCTGTGCCTTGAAAGTCTGGAATACCCCTACGTTGTGCAGCACCGTTCATGCTCTTGTGGAGGCGCCAGAATGTCGTAAGAGATTGCTCGGAGCACACCTTCCTGCAGAACTCGTCCCATTTGTCGGCCTTGGCCTGTTTGGCGCAGGATTTGAATAAACCTGTGGTAAGTTAGCCTTTCTGGCCTTTTGCCAGTCTTTGACAGCCTGCCTCTTTCCCAGCCACACCTTCTCGACCTCTCCATTCCACCATGGTGGCTGCAGCCATCTTTCTTGTCTCCTACGGGAGGAAGTTAGTTTCCGTCTTCTGATCTTGCTTATGGCGTCTTGACCAGTGGTGTCGTACGGGAAGGCATTGGTCTTGTTTCTTTGACTCATGGCCCCGTCTTTCTTGATCAGGATGACACAAGGGTAGTGGTCACTATCGTGGTATCCCAGTGTGCCCCACCGGCACCTTGGTGCGATGGTGGGCGACACCAGAGCCAAGTCAATGATGCTGTCAGAGTCGCCTGGTCGAGTGGCCATTCTAGCGACCTTCCCATCATTCAGACAGATTAGGGCAGCAGATGCCAGGGCGTCCTCCAAATCTTCTCCCTGTCTATTGGTGATGTAATTCCCCCATTGACTGCCTCTGGCATTGAAGTCCCCGCAGTAGATGATATGCCTTTCATCCATATCGAACAAACTCTGCCATTGTCGCACGTTGACCTTCCCATTTCGCGCATAGACGTTAACGATTACAAGCTGCACTGGTGTCATTATTCTTAATGCCTGCACTTGCAGGGCATCGCTGTTCCTGGCGGACATACCGATCTCAGACACTAGTATGTTGTCGCGGACCAGAATGGCCTGTCCGAGGTGCCGCCTGTTAAGGAAAACCTGAAATCCCGCAACATTGACTGTTCCGTCGGTGAGCTGTGTTTCTTGCAAGACTACCATATCGTTCCCGTAGAGTAGTTTTTCAAGAATGGGTCGGCGTTGACTAAATGATGCACAGTTCCAGTACAGTACTCGAACATTTCCGATACCCAATCTGTCACATTTTAAGCGCCTTCTGCGCGCGCCCGCCCTTTTACCACGTTGTGTCCTAGCTGGTCGTCTGGCCGTCATGTTAGGCTTAACTATCGCCACCGGGCGCCGATGATACGCCGAAAGAAAACCGGACGCGCGTGCACGAACTCCGTTGCACGGTCCGAACTCCATTTCACCACGAAAAAACACTTAATCCATACACATTTCGGAAAAAACACGTTCCATTTTACGGGACGAAGAAATGTCCCGCCATCTTGCTCAAGGACGTCGACTTAGGGTAGTCTTGTTTGTCATTTTTACTCTGTTTTCTTTTGTCCATCAGTTTTTAAGATTTCTTCATACATCCATTTTTTCTTAGCTATTTTGCCTCTCTCCGGTAATACTTCTTTGCTAGTTTGATGAATGGAGTCCCTTAACATTTCCCATTGTTCATTTATACTCTGTATTTTAGCTATTGCATTGTACCTATTATTCACAGTCACTCTGTATTGTTCTTGAATTTCTTTATCTATTTTCAGAACCTCTTTATTAAGTCTCATGTTCTTAACCATTTTTCCCCTCTCTTTAATCTTACTTTTATTTGTCCACATAGTGGTACATGATCACTATCACAGTCAGCACCAGGCATTGTCTTTACATTAATTAAAGCATTTCTAAATCTTTTATTAATTAGTATGTAGTCAATTTGGTTGCATATTTTCTTATCAGGGCTTTTCCATGTGTACAGTCGTCTTTTATGGTGTTTAAACCATGTATTTCCAATTATCACATCTTTGATATTTGCCTATTCTATTAGCTTTCCCCCTCTTTCATTTCTTGTACCTAAACCATAATTCCCCATTACATCCTCAATTTTTCCCTTTCCTACTTTTGCATTAAAATCACCAAGTATTATTTTTATTTCTTGTGATCCAATTTGAGCCATCACCATTTCTATTTCGTCGTAAAAGTGTTGTATTTCTTCATCACTACTGCTTGTTGTTGGTGCATATATTTGTATAATATTTTTATCTATTGGTTTGCCTTTGATTTTTACCATAATAACTCTATCTGAAATACACCAGTATCCATTAATTGACTTGGCTGTTTTTTCGTCTAATATTATTCCTACACATTTTTCATGTGTATCCCCTCCAGAATAAATTATTGTGTGATTGTCAGCTATAATTTTGCCCGATCCCTTCCATCTCATCTCACTAACGCCTTGTATATTCATTTTCATGCTATCCATCTCTCTTAGAACATTGGTCAACTTTCCTAGCTCATTTAATGTCCTAACATTCCATGTTCCTACTCTAAATTTATTTATTTTAGTTAAGATTTTGCCATCAGTAGCTGGATGACGGTCTGGTGTCACCTGTGGCTCATGACTGTCCCTACCGGACGAGGATGCCCTAAGACAGCCATTAACGTCCTTCACTAACTTTGATATATGTTTTGCCATGAAGTCTTGGGAAGATAATGTGGTGGTTTCCTCTTGCCTTCTACATCCACATGGTGGTCTTTTTACCTCTGCCTTTGACAGCCATTTCCGACTGTAAGGACAAGTGAGTGCCCTGCTCTGCTCAGCTGCAGAGTTGTCCACTTAATCCGGTGGATACTCGGTCCCCAAAGATGTTCTACCATCCTCTACCACGGTGAGGTGCAGTTGGGATTTTCCCTTCCTAAAGTTATGGTCTATGAGCAAAACTCTCCCGTACTTTTAGATATGTCTCTGTAAATGAGAAGTCCACACCATCAGCCAGCAGGGAGAGTAATGTTACTGACATTTCAGTGGAGCCATTACTTGCTAGATTTATAAAGAGCTGAACATTGAACCAGAGGAGTTTGTGAACATTGACACTGATGTTTCTACTAGTGCCACTCTTTCAGGTACTGATATTATAGGTCTATGTATGCCAGATTTTCAAGCAACAGACCCTTCCAGTATTGACTCTGATGGTGAGGGATGAATGCGGGCTGCAAGCACAACCTGTATCGTAGTCAGATAATTTGGCATGGATTGACAAAATTGACATTTTCACGATGCAGACTTGATGTTCAGATGATCCAGTCTCACCATTTCTTGCCTTTAAACGGGCCATGGGAAGACATTTTTCACAAGTCAAGAAGCAAAGCAAGATCACAGACTTTTTCTTTAATTAATTTAGAAATATTCAAAATTAAACATTTCAACATTTCTAATATTGTATTGATATTTATTTGTCCACTAACTGTGTTTCCTAAGTGGAGAATCATTTTATGCAATGCTACTGCATTGTATTAGTGTAAATTAGTTTAAATATGTGCAGTCTGGATAAGTATAATTTCTGATAAGTAGAAAAATTCCCTCGACCTCTGTGACTTATCCAGAGTCCAGTGTATTGTGTTCAGTCTGGTGACCTGGTCGAATTCATATTCTTTTATAGAAAGGATCATTTCTGTTGTGATGCTGTCTGGACCCAGGATCATGACAGTTTTCATATGATCAAGAGCATTCTGAACTTCCATCTTCAAAATTGATGACCCTTTATTATTATACTGTCAAGGTGTTAGAGACCACTAGGGTAGACTAGGGACAGAAGAGGGGCAAGGACTGATAGGACATAGAGATAGGACCTCTATAAAGGGATAGACAGAGTAGAGACAACACCCCAGCTAGGACTTAAGAATAGTTATAAGACCAGACTCGGGTGGGGACACTGACGTGTCATACTTAGGACAACAGAGGGACCAACCCCGAGGATAGAGGATGGGAATACATACATGATGTGTGAAGAGAGGCGACCATTGTATTCATTTGACAGGCCGATAACGCCTTGTCGCAAGTGTGTGATTATCAGGCTTTGTCTGTAATAAACTCCATGAAACCATCTGTACAAGTGTCAGAGTCTCACATGGAGTCGGTATGAATATAAAGATAGTAAGGAGTTAGAGAAGGGATAGAACTCCAGCTAAGGGAAAGAAACGGGAGTCACTCGAATGCTCGAACAATCGAGAGCCTTCGAGAAGGAGAGGTCAGTGTGTCCACAGCTCCGTGGACACAGATGGAGCCCGCCTACTGCTTGGTCCACGGGAAGTTCGAAGAGAGTTACCGCCCGTGTCGGATCGAGACACGTGGAGAGGACAGACGACGACTGGACACGGAGGAAGAAGCAGGGTCTAGCTTTAGGGGGACTTGATAGATAGAGACTAACTAGATTGAAGGATTGTGAATTCTAGATAAGATGATAGAGTTTGTTGTAATGATTAGATGTATGATTGCTTGTTGTCAACTCCTGTGATATAACATGATTTACTGTACATATTATACCTGGCTGTGAAACCTATTCTTCGCCAGAGTTTTTGTGAATAAACCATATAAATTAGTATCAGAATGGAGTTGTTGCCTGTCTGAACCCGAGTTTCATTTCCCCTAGGTTCTAGGACGTTGACACAAGTGAAGTTATCTGTGAGGTATAGATGAAGTCGCGAGAATGCCTGTGCGTGTAATGTAAGACTGTGACATATACCGAATACCATACTGTTCAGTACTTGTATCATCATAAACGTGTTTCAAATAATATTCCCACACATGAAAATTCTTATATTTTTCTATTATGATTTTCCCATCCTTGGTGTTTAGGCAACCCGTTGATATGTGTGTTATTTTGTTAGTGATGTCATTAATACTGTTCTGCATTAATTTCGTCTTTTGAGTGATGCGTTGATTTTCAATGTCCCTGCAATTTCCTTCAGCCATGCTTTTTTTTGCCTCTTCCTAATTTTCCTATGAATCTCTTCATATTTTAATGGTTATTTTCGCTCATCTATTTCCTCATGGACAGCCAGAAAGACCAATGAACAAGTCCTTCAAGAAACAAATGAAGATGGTAAACTGATTAGAGATATTAGACGCAGACAGTCACATTTTTTGAGGCATGTTATGAGAAGAAATGAATTGGAGAACTTGGTGACAACTGGTAAGATCGAAGGGAACAGACAAAGAGGAAGACCTAGAAGCAAATACCTGGATGGCTTGGCCTCGTGGCATGGTCGAGACAGAAACACTGAGTTGATCCACGACTCTGGTGATCGAATGAGATAGCAAAACATGACAGCCCACGCTTACCGGCATGGCACATGATGGATGGATGGATTTCCCCTTGATCTCTATAATAATATACAAGAGGAAGTCAATAATTAAGTCGCAAGTGGCTGTAGAAAAATAACTAAATATTATCAGTTATTAGTTATCAGTTGGGGTATCTTCATTGCACTCCGGACAGGTCCATAGGTGCTCAGATCCTGCCCCCAGCATATGCACCAGCGTCCGGTGGCTAATAGTGCCAGTTCTGTGTTGGTTGATGAGGCACCTCGTTTTACCGATGTACCTCTCGCGTCTGGCCGTGCCTATTCTTACACCCAAGTCTTTCATCCTGGACAGCGATGTGGATTCACTGACGTCAAAGTCTTCTGTTCTCGCCATATCTTTAAGGACGTTAATAACACCGGCACGATCCATGGGTTGACCAGCTACACGGGCTGCAGAGCCAGCTAGTTTATCAGCTCGTTCATTTCCCTCGACTCCCGCATGTCCCGGGACGAAGATGAAGGTGACTTTACGGACAACAGACTTCCGCAGCGACTCAGTCCACTGTCTACGTACAGATCCAGCTTCGACCTTCTGAATCATGCTCATTGAGTCACTTAGTACACACACGTTGGTATAATGCTGTGATTCCAGCCATATGAAAGCCTGTGTAACTGCCATCACCTCCATCGTCATGCTGCTCGTGGTCATAGAGTGGGCACCACTGGATTCTTGAACGGTTCGGCCCGCTGAACGGGCTGTAAATGCCCACGCACTTCTCTGCTGCTTTACAACAGATCCATCTGTATAGATGAGCACTTCGGGGCTATCTGAGTGTTCATAGATGAGCGCGTTGACCTCTGCATTGACAGCGGCAGGGTTCTGCTCTCTGCATCGTCTGTCGAGTGTGATGATGCAGGAGAAAGTGCACTTAAAATCTGGAGGCACCGGCACCCATTCCTTGCCGGGGTTGATACTGGTAAGACTGCAGACCTGTCTGACGACATCTTCCGCCCGACCCATCCATGATTTGCCTCTCTTTAGCCTGTCACCCTTTTCTCTGAATATAGCGTCATGCAGAGGGTGCTGCTCATCTGCACTTATTTTTAAGTATGCACGAGCTCTCCAGATCTTGATCCTGTGTTCCATTGTTGGGAAGTCAAGGAGGTATCTCATTGCTGCACAGCTGGTGTCTCTCGTGCAGCCCAAAATGATGCGCATGGCTTCGTTTTGTACTTTTTCAAGTCTTCCAATCTGTGTAGGGCTGACAGTGAGGATGGCCAGGGCATACTCGATGCGTGAAAGCACCAGTCCTTGGAACAGGAGTATTAGGAGTCTTTGCTCGATATTGGCAGTCGCCATGACTCTCATTGCTGACAAACCCTTTCGAGCTTTCGTTATGACATAATCGACATGATCTCTGAAGGACAGGCTTCGATCAAGCCTCACGCCAAGATATGTCATTGACTGGGTTCTACTCAAAATGCTCCCATCCATTCTTACTGCCGGCAGGTCTGTGTTCACAATATGGTTGTTTAGGGAGAACCATGTAACCGATGCCTTTGCAGGGTTGACAAGGGCACCGGCGTCAGCACACCATGAGGAAATTCGATCTAGTTCGCCCTGCATATCATTAGTAACCGCCTGTCTATCTCGACCCTGTCGATACACGAGAATGTCGTCAGCAAATGACAGAGTCCTGCCCCTCCCGTCCAACTGTTGTTCAGTGATCGGCACTGTATACGCGTTGAATAGTACTGGTGACAGTGGTGAACCCTGCGGCAATCCTGGACATATCGTTATCGGCTCAGAAGACCAACTCCCGCATCTTAGCACCACCTTCCTTTGGAGCAGAACTGCAGCTATCCATCGTACAAGGTGAGGGTGCACTTTCAGTCTGAGGAGGGTTTGCATCAAGTGCTCGAAGGATACTCTATTGTATGCGTCCTCTAAGTCTATGGCGACCGCACATGTCTCTTCTCTGACTTGAAATCCTTCGTAAACATCTTGAGCAAAGACTGCCGCATTCAGCCATGACTCTTTGTTATGTCTGTATCCTCCAAGTGTGGGCGGGAAGCAGACGAGTTGTTCCAAGTCACAAGCAAGTCTGTGTGCTAAAATTTTCTCCAGTAGCTTGCCAGCAGTGTTCTGCATCGTAATGATTCTGTAGCCGCTTATCTTGGAACGGCCTTTGTTCGGTTTTGGCAGCGGCAGCAAGATGCTGTGTAGCCATTCCTCTTTGATCTGACCCCTCTGGATACTGAAGTTGAATTCTCTAGCAAGTTCTTCCATGTCATCATCTGACATCACCAGTAGGTCCCCATATCGGATGTCGTCTGGGCCTAGGGCGGTGTTAGGTGATTTCTTGAGCATCGCACGTATTGTCTCAGCTGTAATTATGCACTCTTTCGTCTGTCCCAATTCCCCTCGCACAACTGAGCGAGTTTCGTTGTGGTCCTCTGTCTGGCGGGCTCGTCTTTCTGGTCAGTCTGCTTTATGTAGCGTGCAAGAAGGGCCTTACCTGTATCCGCATCCGATTTTTTCCATGTGAGGTCTGTGCCTTGAAAGTCTGGAATACCCCTACGTTGTGCAGCGCCGTTCATGATCTTATAGAGGCTCCAGGATGTCGTAAGAGATCGCTCAGAGCACACCTTTCTGCAAAACTCATCTCATTTCTCGGCCTTGGCCTGTTTGGCGCAGGATTTGAATAAAGTCATTGTCCTATCGACCTCTGTCTTCAGGTCCGCCAACTCAACCTGTGGTAAGGTAGCCTTTCTGGCTTTTTGCCAGTCTTTGACAGCTGCCTCTTTCCCAGCCATGCCTTCTCGACCTCGCCATTCCACCATGGTGGCTGCTACCATCTTTATTGTCTCCTGCGGGAGGCAGTTAGTTTTCTTCTTCTGATCTTGCTTATAGCGTCTTGACCAGTGTTGTCGTACGGGAAGGCATTTGTCTAGTTTCCTTGAATCCTGGCCCTGTCTTTCTCGATCAGGATGATACAAGGGTAGTGGTCACTGTCGTGGTGTCCCAGTGTGCATCACCAGCACCTTGGTGCGATGGTGGGCCACACCAGAGCCAAGTCAATGACGCTGTCAGAGTCACCTGGTCGAGTGGTTATTCTAGTGACCTTCCCGTCATTCAGACAGACTAGGGCAGCAGATGCCAGGGTGTCCTCCAGATCTTCTCCCTGTCTATTGGTGATGCAATTCCCATATTGACAGCCTCTGGCATTGAAGTCCCCACAGTAGATGATATGCCTTTCATCCATATCGAACAAACTCTGCCATTGTCGCACGTCGATCTCCCCATTTCGCGCATAAACGTTCACGATTACAAGCTGCATTGGCGTCATTATTCTTAATGCCTGCAATTGCAGGGCATCACTGTTACAGGAGGACATATAGATCTCAGACACCAGTATGTTGTCGCGGACCAGAATGGCCTGTCCGAGGTGCCGCCTGTTGAAGAACCCCTGAAACCCCACGGCATTGACTGTACCGTCTCCGAGCTGTGTTTCTTGCAAGACTACAATAATTAAACTAAATATTAGAACATGTTGAAACGAGTTTATTTTTATGCTTACATTATCCCTTTATTGCTCAACATAATTTCCACCAACATTGATGCACCTATCCCATCGTTTTATCAGTCCTGTCAAACCGGCAGCATAGAAATGAGTGCTCTGTTTTCTAAACCACGTTTTAACTCCACATTCTATTTCAGCATCTTTCGCGAAATGTCTCCCGCCAAGGTGGGTTTTCAGTGGACCAAAAAGGTGGAAATCTCTAGGGGCTAATTCAGGGCCGTAATCTGGATGTTCCAGACCTTCCCAACTTATTTGGTTAATTTTCTCCTGAGTTAATCGAGCCGTATTGGTCTGGCATTGTCATGAAGAAGCAACACTCCTCTAGTCAGTAATCCTGGACATTTCAATCGATTATGCATTATTCTGTATGCTGAACCATGTAATCACCCTATTGCAGATGCTACAGAGTCTATCGTTACCCGCCTGTCACCTCTAGTCATCTCCTAAACCCGCTGCACAGAAACTTTTGTTGCAACCTCAGCAGGACGACCAGATCGGATTTCATCAACAATGTTAGAGCTTCCTTGAGAAAATTATTCTACCCACTGCACTGCTTTACGGGACAAACATTTGTCTGCATAAACAGGAAGCATTTCCTTATGAATGCCCTTTGCAGGCAGTCCATTTGCCACAAACAAAAACGCACAACAGCACGTTGCGCTTTGGTTGTACGCTCCGCAAGAACAGTCGCCATTTTCTTTATGCGCTGCGCATGCTCACGAGCCACCTAGCGCCACGTGACGAACAGGAATATAAAGTTCGACGTTGCAGTCACCTAATGACACCTGCAGAAAACACCAACTACAGTTACTTGCCATCCTACAGAACTATGCGATTTACTTATTGACTCGCTCCCCTATAATACTGTAGTTATGAAGCAGATATCTCTATTACAGTAAGTAGTTTTTGTTTAACAGTTTATTTTTCACATTTCGAGAAATGTATTTATTTTTTTTTTTCGCCCTTGGATAAGTGATATATACCTCGCGCTGGTAGCGTGACCTCCTGTGCAGCAAGATGGCGGGACATTTTTTCGTCCTCTAGAATGGAACGTGTTTTTGCCTTAATGTTTGTAGTTTAAGTGTGCTTTTCGAGGTGGAATGGAGTTCGGACCGTGCAACGGAGTTCGTGCACTCTCGCCCGGACTCCCTTCGGCATATCATCGGTGCCCGGTGGCAATACTTAAGTCAAACACGACGACCAGACGACGACCGGCAAGGACAGGGCGTGGTAAAAGAGCAGGCGCACGAAGAACGCGGTTGAAATGTGATAGAATGGGCATATCTGACACGTTCGAGTACTGTACTGGAACTGTGCATTATTTAGTAAACACCGACCCATTATTGAAAATCTACTCTACGGAAAAGATATTGTGGTCTTACAAGAAACATATATATATATATATATATATACTCACACTAGCTGACTCGGCCCGGCTTCGCCCAGCTCCAGGCTGGTATCTATCTATCTATCTATCTATCTATCTATCTATCTATCTATCTATCTATCTATCTATCTATCTAGCTATCTATCTGTCTGTCTGTCAGCCTGCCTGTCTGCCTGCCTGTCTGTCTGTCTGTCTGTCTACTCGCAGAGAACTCTTTAGCTGCACATTAGTAGCATGCCTATAGAAAGTGTAACCGAGCACAAGGCACTGGGTCTTATCATAGATCAAAATCTATCCTTTAATTCCCATGTTCATGCTCTTGTTAAACAAGTAGCCGTAGATGTATACCAACTTGCCAAAATTAAAAATTTCCTCGACGAAAACACAAGAAAGATATTCTATACTTCCCACATACAAACACATATTGATTATTGCTCCAGAATCTGGGATGGATGCTGCCAATCAATAATAAAACGCCTCTAATCACTACAGAAAAGGGCAAT
The DNA here is from genome assembly GCA_014155875.1 of Cepaea nemoralis. Taxonomy (NCBI): domain Eukaryota; kingdom Metazoa; phylum Mollusca; class Gastropoda; order Stylommatophora; family Helicidae; genus Cepaea; species Cepaea nemoralis. The sequence goes on along the minus strand of JACEFZ010026033.1, from coordinate 256,564 downwards.
TCGTCTAATCAATGGTGATAAGATTACAGACAATTCTAACCTACATGAACGTCTTCAGTTACTGCCATTCCACAAACGCCTACTTTTTAATCAGGCTAAACTAATTCACAAAATCCTTTTTAAAAATGCCCCTAACTACCTTTGGCCATTGTTTAAATATAACGCAAGACATAGCGAAGACTAAATATACTCCCTGTCCCTAAACCTAGGATAGACTTATATAAAACAAGCTAAGTCAGTTGTGGAACAATCTTCCACAAGAAATCAAAGACACCGCCAATCATTATACATACAGTCGCAACCTATTTGAACACTACCTCAGGACAGACTACATGCCCCCTTAAAAACCAAACAAACAACAAAGGCAATAATAATGGTGAATTATCTCGAACGACAACTAGCAAAAATCCCCATATGTATGGCACGTTACACCCACCTTGGGTATTCATGATGCCCATGTTAAACATTGCCTCAACGAGTCATGTATTTTTGATTATTTTTCATGCGTTTTAATGCTCATTCTTCTTTTGTTGTCAAAGAATTGCTTCATAAGAGATGTTGAATGAAAGAATGTATGAAAATAGAGAAGAAGGGCAGAATGTCAGACGGGCCTGCGTGCTCAATTCTTACCGCTTTGAAAATAAAGATTTTCGTTCCTTCGTTAGTTCGTTCGTTCTCTGTCTGCCTGTCTGTCTGTCTGTCGGTCGGTCGGTCTGTCTGTCTGTCTGTCTGTCTGTCTGTTTGTCTGTCTGTCGGTCGGTCTGTCTGTCTGACGACGCGGCCGTCTATTTATCTATCTATCTATCTATCTATCTATCTATCTACCTATCTATCTATCTATCTATCTATCTATCTATCTATCTATCTATCTATCTATTGGTGTGCCTCAGGGCTCAATACTAGGTCCGCTGCTTTTTGCAGTGTATATTAACGATCTTCCTTTATATCTCAATACATCGTGTGACCTATTTGCGGACGACTGCACTAATTACTCTAGTCAAGAGAGCCTTAGTGACTTAGAGAGCTCGTTACAAAACGAACTTGACAACCTTAGTAGATGGAGCAATGAAAACCGCATGTTAATTAACATCGACAAAACCAAATCCATGCTAATAACGACCAGACAAAAACTACAGACCCTAGCCAAAACTGGGACACCGCTCAAGCTCCATATGGACACGTTACCTATAATTAATGTAAATGAACATAAAACATTAGGTCTTTTAATTGACAGACATTTAAACTGGAGCTCTCATGTTGACGCCCTTACCAAGAGAATAGCACAAAAAGTTTACCAACTTGCTAAAATGCAGCACTTTCTGGATGAAAACACACGAAAAATATTCTATGCATCCTATATCCAATCACCTCTCGATTATTGTTCCACAGTCTGGGATGGTTGCCCTAAATCTAATATGAAACGATTGTGTTCGCTTCAAAACCGCGCTATACGTCTAGTTTCTGGCATAAAGCACGTTGAAAGTAATAAATTATACATCCATCTAAGACGCCTACCACTTCGAAAGCGCTTCGCTTTTAACAAAGCCAAATTAGTGAGTAATATTATATCGTAAAATACCCCAGAGTATCGTCTACCGTTAATTCAATCTAATGCAATGAACAGTAAGCGCTTAAATTTATTACAGGTTCCTAAGCCTAGATTGGACTTATACAAATCTTGTTTCGCATATTCTGGTGCTCACTTGTGGAATAGCCTTCCATCAGATCTGAAAACTCCAATGAGTCCCTACACATTCAACCGAAAACTCTTTCAATACTTACTTCATAGCGACTATATGCCTCCATAAGTCACCTACTGGTATCATTTTCACTATCATTTTTCACTCTATGTGTGTGAGCGAGAGAGTGGGTGAGAGAGTGAGTGAGAAAGAGTGTGAGTGGAAGAATTAGTATGAGACAGAGAGAGTGAGAGAGTATGCATGCGCGTGTGCCTGAGTGAGTGTAAAAGTGAGTGAGTGTGTGTGGACGTATGTGTGAGAGATTGAGTGAGAGAATGAGTGAATCTGAGAGAGTGGGTGTTTTGTGTGTCTGTCTGTCTGTGTGATAGAGTGAGAAAGTGAGTGTGCGTTAGAGAGTCAGTGAGTGAGTGAGTAAGGGAGCGTGAGTGAGTGAAAGAGAATTTGTGAGTATGCATGTACATGTGTGTATCTGTGTGTGCCTCTGTGTGTGTATGTCTGTATGTGTGTTAAGGTGCGTTCATGTGTTTTATATGTGTTTATATGTATGTGCGCGAGTATATGTGTGTATGTATGTGTGTATGTATATGTGTGTGCTTGTAAATGTATGTGTATATGTTGTGTGTGTAAGTGTGCATGGATGCAGTGTATGCGAGGGAGTGTGTATTTGTGTTATATGTGAGTAAGTGTGCGCAAGTATGTGGATGTGTGTAGGTGTGTTTATGTGCGTGGGTATATGTGTGTATTTGCGTGTGTATATTGTGTGTGGGCGTGTGTGTGTATGTGCGTGTGTGTGAGAGAGGAGAGAGAGAGAGAGAGAGAGAGAGAGAGAGAGAGAGAGAGAGAGAGAGAGAGAGAGAGAGAGAGAGAGAGAGTTGAGCGAACGATGTCATCTAACATTCTAACATGCTTCTCTATATTTTTTGTGTATTCTCATTTTTATGTTATCCATTTGAATGCCACTTGATTTTAACATGCATAAAATTAACACATGTAAATTACTGTAAAGTGAGTGGGAGAGTTAGTAAGTGTGAGTGTGTGTGTGTGTGTGTGTGTGTGAGAGAGAGAGAGAGAGAGAGAGAGAGAGAGAGAGAGAGAGAGAGAGAGAGAGAGAGAGAGAGAGAGAGAGAGAGAGAGAGAGAGAGTTTAGCACACGCATGTCATGTAACATACTATTCCATATTTTGTATGCATTCTCATCTTTCATATTACGAGGTATCATTTTTTATGCCACTTGATTGTTCTGTAACATGCCATTCCATTTTTTTCTCTGTATTCTCATCTTTCATATTATCATTTTGTATGCCACTTGATTTTATCATGTATAATATAACATTACTGTGATGTGAGTGAGAGAGTTAGTGAGTGGGAGGGAGGGAGAGAGAGAGAGAGAGAGAGAGAGAGAGAGAGAGAGAGAGAGAGAGAGAGAGAGAGAGAGAGAGAGAGAGAGAGAGAGAGAGAGAGAGAGAGAGTTGAATTGCATCACTAATTTTTTACGCTACACAATGTATACGTACAATTTTTTTCTCCACTTCTTACAATTTTTGTGAGAATGCTCTCGACAATCATCAGTGTCTCAACTGTGTGTAAAGTGTGGGAGTTTGTTCTTATTAGTTTCAGTGATTATGTATGTGTGTAGATGTGAGGATGTTTGTGTGGGTGTGTATGTGAGGGATGTGTGTGAGGGTGTGGGGAATGTATGTGTGGAGGGGCTGTATGTGGGGGATGGGTATGGGTTGATGTGTGGATGGGTGAAGGGATGTGTAGTCGGTGGGGGATGTATGTGTGTGTGAGGGATGTGTGTGTGTGTGTGTGTGTGTGTGTATATATTTGGGAGGATTATTGGAAGTATGTGGGTGTTGGTGGGTTGAGGGGTGTGGGTAGGGAGGATGTTTGTGTGGGTGAATGGGTGTGTAGGAGATTATGTGGGTTGGGGGATGGGTGTGTAATGGGTGTGGGGGATAAGTGGGGGGGGGGGGCGTGTCTGTGAATGGGATATGTCTGTGTGGGTGGGATTGTGTGAGTGTGGAGGGGGTAAATGTGAGTGGGTGGAGGATGTATGTGTGGGTGGTGAGGATGTTTGTAGGTGGGGGATGTGTGGGTGGGTGGGCAGATGTCTGTGTGGGTGAGGGATATGTAGGCGGGGATGTGTATGAGGAATGCATGTGAGGGATGTGTGTGTGAGGGGAATGTGTTAATGTGTGGAGTTTTGTGTGGTAGGGGGATGTGGGGGAGGTGTAGGATGTGCAGGTGGATGACCGTTGTATGTGAGTATGGGAGATGTGTGTTTTGCTGGGTGGTTGGGGTGTGTGTGTGTGTGGGAGGGTAGATGAGAGATTCATGTGTTGATGGGCGGGTGTGTGATGTGGGGGTGTGAGTGGTTGATGGGTGAGTGCGTGAGTGGGTGGATGTGTGTGAGAGATGAGTGTATGGTTGGGGGATGTGTGTGTTTGTGAGAAGATGTGCGTGAGCTGCGGATGTGTGAGGGTGGGGTATATGTGGGTGTTGAGGTGTGTGTGGGTGGGAGGTGTGTGTTTTTTGTGTGTTTATGGGTGGGGGATATGTGTGGACAGGTGGGGAGATGTATTTGTGGGTGGGGAAGTGTGTGTATAGGTGGGGGATGTGTAGTTGAGAGGTAGCGGATATTGGGTGGGTGAGTGGGTGTAGGTTGGCTGAATTGTGTGTGGATGGGTGAGGAAAATTGTGAGGGTGAAGGATGTATGTGTGGATAGGTGCGGGATGTGTAGGTTGACGGGGATATTTGTGTGTGTGTGGTTTTGTGATGTGTGTTTTCTGGGTTGTTGCGGGTGTGTGGGTGGGTGGTGGAGAATATGTGGGTGGGTGTGTGCGTGTCGGTTATGGGATAGGTGGGAGATGTATGTGTGGGTTGGGAAATGTGTGTGGATGGGGGATCAGTGGGTTTGTGGCGGCATATATGTTTGCTGAGTCTGTGTGATTGCGTGGAGGTATGTGTGGGTGGGTAGGGGTGTGGTGGGTGGGGGATATGTGGGTGGCTGTGGGATGTGTGGGTGGCTGCGGGGTGTGAGGTTGGATGGGGAATGTGTCTCACAACATTGCAATATGCACTGTTTATGTTTACAACTTTCCTTTGACAATGTTTTTTCCCCCCATATGAATGTACCATGCGTAATATGCATTGTTTATGCTTACAAAATCCATTTGACAATGTTTTTATTCCCTATGTAAATGTAACATGCAAATTTGATGAATGACAGATGAGTGATCGAAAGGGCCGAATGTAAGACGGGCCTGCGTGCCCAATTTGTTACCTTTTTAAAATAAAGTTTGTTCTATCTATCTATCTATCTATCTATCTATCTATCTATCTATCTATCTATCTATCTATCTATCTATCTATCTATCTATCTATCTGTCTGTCTGTCTGTCTGTCTGTCTTTCTATCGCAAATATGTGTTCTTTAATGATGTACATTACCATTGGTTCTTCTTCTGTTTTCTGGTCGTCATGTCAGTATGCTATCATCATCACCATGTGTCATGCCGATTAGCGTCCGCGGTCATGTTTCACCATTCTGCACCAAAGTCGTAGATCAGCTATGTCTTCTTGTCTTGACCATACCGAGTGGTCAAGCTATTCATGTGTAGCGAGATGGCTTGAGTTCCGCCTCACTACTGTTATAGTCAAAGGGAATCTACCATGCAAAGTCTTGCCAGTGGCACCTAAGAAGTTTACTTGCTTCCCCTTGTTTCCTGGAACATAACATTCGAGAAGTGAGAAGTCAGTTCAGCGTTCTGCGTTGGCGTTAGCCAGTCATGACCCACCGCGTGGGCCACATTCACTTAAGCATGTAAGCGGAGTGTGGGTTCAGATTGAAGGTTGAAACTCAATTTGCTTTGGAGTTCAATTGAAGTGCGAACAACCTGTTCTAAGGATGTCGAAGATTAGTGCATTGTGAGTTGTATATATGGTCGTCAATGAGGCCCTTCATTTTCGCCAGAATGCTGACCAATATTTCGCTGTATTGAAGGTATTTACATTTAATTAGTATAGTGTTTTCGTATCGATGTTTCGTGCTCCGCGGTGGCGATGTAAGGGTTACGGCAAACTAGCTCATGCATATTTAAGGGGTCGGAACAAATGGTAAATATCCGAAATTGGGGTGTAGAAGGGATGGCTTTACCCTCCATCGGTTAATGGCATCCTATGTGCTAGATGCTATGTGCTAGCCACTTATTTATGGGATATTCGGACGCAGGGCAATCAGGCCTTTAAAATTAATATATGGATCATCGTAATCGTCTGTCGGGGTCTGCGCAGCGGATAGGTGCGACGTATGACTTCCGGTAGATGCTGCGTACGCGGGGCCCGACTGGGCGCCAACTAAACTATGCCGTGCGACCTATCACACAACTCGGGATGACGAGTTGCTGAGTTGTCTAGGGTCGGCAGAAGTTTTCAACGAACGACAGATGTGATGAAGGCCGTCTCCGCAATTTCGGACGACAACTAGATTTGTCTATTTCTACTTTCCTCCCACCTGTCCTTTGTCTATTTTTTGTCTTCTGAAGGGAACAAAAAAAAAGGGGGGGGGGGATTAATTATTTCAGGTGGCGACAGTGAGAGAAATAGAACCGATGAAAATAAAACCTTCGGCGACCGAGACAGCGGTTCCAGAGAACAGTGGCAGCGTTCTACTTGCTCACCCTATTTGCCAGGGATGAGAGAGCAGAGTAATTACCCGCTACATGGGGGATAGACCATGTATTAACACAGAAGATGAATGTTACCGCTACATGGGGGATAGAGTATGTATTCAACGCAAAGGAGGAATGACACCTGCTTCAAGAATTCAAGGGCCATTAACGAGAATGGAGGTATTCCTTTCCCATATGTAAGATGGAAGAGGAGAATACCTGAGATGGTTATGCAGATATCTGGGGAGTGAATGAAACTGAACGGAGGTTCAGCGGAGTGGTGGAATACCTCCCCAAAAGGGTGTTAAGCTGTATACTAATGCTTAACCTTTAATGAATGAGTTGACTGGGACTTTTGCAGTGACTTGTGTACGTCACCTGTGACTAACTGACGGGACATGTCCTAGCCGCAGTACAATTCTATAGGGACGATGCTCCTCCTGGAGCGGTCTGACAGATGAGAGTCCATGTTCAACTCAGTCCCTATCACAGCAGATGAGGAAGGGTACAGGATCATTTATCTTATATATATATATATATATATATATATATATATATATATATATATATATATATATATATATATATATATATATATATATATATATATATATATATATATATATATAGTCAATTGAACTGAGATTGTCACCCATATGTTATATGACCCTGCCAGAGAACCAGCCAAATGGAGTGAACCGACGAGATTGTGGGCTTTAGCTTCCCAGTGTTGAGGTAGCGCCAGGTTGTTCAAGAAAGGGAAAGAGTTCCAGTCACCTATGGTCTTTCCAGGCCTTCCATCTACCAGTACCAGTCCATGAACAGCCAGCCACCATACCTCCTTGATTTCAATCAGGTAACGATGTACCTTCAGCAGTCATATTCGGCCACAGCGGCCCAGAGTGGGGTCAGAAAACCAGTATATTGACTTACTTGGTCTGATGCATACGGCCATCAGCAGTGACTGGTAGTACCATTATACTAGATTCCAGATACCAGTCCCATGGAATACGACATAATGAACTATATGTTCACACTCAGGGGTTCTATGGAGTGTGTGTATGTAGGTGCCCTATAGGACTTTATTCACGAACTGTGCTAGACGAAGAAGGTTTACCATATCAAGGTGACTAGGGTGACATATTAGGTCACAAAAACTGTCATTTACTGTGGCGATTTCAACGCTAAAGGCAGATAATGGGGAAACATTTCCTCCAACACACAGGGAGAGGCGCTCAAGACTGCACTTGAAACCATTGACCTGGTTTGTATCAGCAGCTACTGTGTTACCAAAACAGCAAGCAGCCAAGGTGATGATGATAGTTCTTTCTATCTGACGCTGAGTGAGAGTGAATGAGTGAGAGTGAGAGTGAATGAGAGAGAAAGAGAGAGAGAGAGAGAGTGTGTGTGTGCGTGTGTGTGTGTGTGTGTGTGTGCGTACGCATGCGTGTGAGTGTGTGTATATGAAAGAATACAGAGAGAGAGAGAGAGAGAGAGAGAGAGAGAGAGAGAGAGAGAGCTGAACAGATGCATGTCATGTAACACGCATGTTATGTAACACGCGAATCCATATGTTTGTGTATTCTCATCTGTCATATTATCAGTTAAATACCATTTGATTTTATCATGTATAATCTAAACTTATGTTCATTACTGTAGTTTGAGTGAGACAGTGAGTGAGTGTGAATGAGAGACAGAATGAGTGAGAGTGAATGAGTGAGCGTGAGAGTGAATGAGTGAGAGTGAATGAGTGAGAGTGAATGAGTGAGCGTAAGAGTGAATGAGTGAGCGTAAGAGTGAATGAGTGAGCGTGAGAGTGAATGAGTGAGCGTGAGAGTGAATGAGTGAGCGTGAGGGTGAATGAGTGAGCGGGAGAGTGAATGAGTGAGCGTGAGGGTGAATGAGTGAGAGGGAGAGTGAATGAGTGAGCGTGAGAGCGAATGAGTGACCGGGAGAGTGAATGAGTGAGAGTGTGTGTGTGTGTGTGTGTGAATGAGTGAGAGTGAATGAGTGAGCGTGAGAGTGAATGAGTGAGCGTGAGAGTGAATGAGTGAGCGGGAGAGTGAATGAGTGAGCGTGAGAGTGAATGGGTGAGCGTGAGAGTGAATGATTGAGCGGGAGAGTGAATGAGTGAGAGTGAATGAGTGAGCGTGAAAGTGAATGAGTGAGCGTGAGAGTGAATGAGTGAGTGTGAGAGTGAATCAGTGAGTGGGAGAGTGAATGATTGAGCGTGAGAGTGAATGAATGAGCGTGAGAGTGAATGAATGAGAGTAAATGCGTGAGAGTGAATGAGTGAGTGGCAGAGTGAATGAGTGAGCGGGACAGTGAATGAGTGAGCGTGAGAATGAATGAGTGAGCGTGAGAGTGAATAAGTGAGAGTGAATGAGTGAGCGGGAGAGTGAATGAGTGAGCTTGAGAGTGAATGAGTGAGCGGGAAAGTGAATGAGTGAGTGGGAGAGTGAATGAGTGAGCGGGAAAGACAGAATGAGTGAAAGTGAATGAGTGGGCGGGAGAGTGAATGAGTGAGCGGGAGAGTGAATGAGTGAGCGTGAGAGTGAATGAGTGAGCGGGAGAGTGACTGAGTGAGAGTGAATGAGTGAGCGGGAGAGTGAATGAGTGAGCGTGAGAGTGAATGAGTGAGCGTGTGAGTGAATGAGTGAGCGTGAGGGTGAATGAGTGAGCGGGAGAGTGAATGAGTGAGCGTGAGAGTGAATGAGTGAGCGTGAGGGTGAATGAGTGAGAGGGAGAATGAATGAGTGAGCGTGAGAGCGAATGAGTGAGCGGGAGAGTGAATGAGTGAGAGTGTGTGTGCGTGTGAGTGAATGAGTGAGAGTGAATGAGTGAGCGTGAGAGTGAATGAGTGAGCGTGAGAGTGAATGAGTGAGCGGGAGAGTGAATGATTGAGCGGGAGAGTGAATGAGGGAGCGGGGGAGTGAATGAGTGAGCGGGAGAGTGAATGAGTGAGCGTGAGAGTGAATGAGTGAGCGTGAGAGTGAATGATTGAGAGTGAATGAGTGAGCGCGAGAAGGAATGAGTGAGCGTGAGAAGGAATGAGTGAGCGTGAGCGTGAATGAGTGAGCGGGAGAGTGAATGATTAAGCGTGAGAGTGAATGAATGAGCGTGAGAGTGAATGAATGAGAGTAAATGCGTGAGAGTGAATGAGTGAGTGGCAGAGTGAATGAGTGAGCGGGACAGTGAATGAGTGAGCGTGAGAGTGAATGAGTGAGCGTAAGAGTGAATAAGTGAGAGTGAATGAGTGAGCGGGAGAGTGAATGAGTGAGCGTGAGAGTGAATGAGTGAGCGGGAGAGTGAATGAGTGAGTGGAAGAGTGAATGAGTGAGCGGGAGAGACAGAATGAGTGAAAGTGAATGAGTGAGCGGGAGAGTGAATGAGTGAGCGGGAGAGTGAATGAGTGAGTGTGAGAGTGAATGAGTGAGCGGGAGAGTGAATGAGTGAGCGGGAGAGTGAATGAGTGAGCGGGAGAGACAGAATGAGTGAGCGTGAGAGTGAATGAGGGAGCGTGAGAGTGAATGAGTGAGCGGGAGAGTGAATGAGTGAGCGGGAGAGTGAATGAGTGAGAGTGTGTGTGTGTGAGTGAATGAGTGAGAGGGAATGAGTGAGAGTGAATGAGAGAGAGAGAGAGTGTGTGTGTGTGGTGTGTGTGTGTGTGGTGTGTGTGTGTTTGTGGGGGGGGGGGGGGGGCACGCTGGCATCACTACTTTTACGTCACATACTTTTTATGTACATATTTTTCTCCATGTTTAGCCTTGTTTATGTTTACAACATTCATTTCACAATGTTTATTTTTCTTCCTATGTAAATGTATAATGCTCTTGATGAACGAAAGACGAGTGATTGGAAGGGCCGAATGTAAGACGGGCCTGCGCGCCCAATTTGTGACCCTAATAAAGTTGATGTGATTTGATTTGATTTGGTTTCTCCTGCACTCACTATAGAGTGTAAATGGGGTGTCCTAGGTGTCAGGGTCTTACTTTAAACTAACAATGGGTCGTGCTCTCTAACAGGAGTGAAACAATCATACACAAAGAATGATTGTACTCAGACACGCGGCAACATAACTGAAACACTTTAATCACACTCTTCAACGGCATTCATATAATGTTGCGCTCACAATTAGCGACAATGTCATTTTAAATACATAAATATAATACACAAGTTCATAAATGCATAGATCAAAGCACTCACTCAGTCCCTCAACAGAATCTACAAAGCATACAGGCTTCCTCACATCTAGCATAGAATAATATACGTATGCACACAACAACTTTATCCCATGTCCGTCCTGTCTCGAAGTCCTGAAGCAGTCTGGGCTAATCACCGATGTTTCTCGTTAACCCTGGTTTAGTCCCCGTGCGCTTCGTGCGTCACGCTGACCACTGGCATCAACTGCGTAGTAGCTGCCAGTCGGGGTCATTGTCGTGCTTGTCCGTCGCCTACAGGCGATGGCGATGGAGATTCTGACACTAGGGTACCACGGCAGCGACCACCACCCTTGCAGCATATTGGTGGAGAAAGGCACAAGTTAACGGTCAAGACTTTCCAGTAGGCCTATGCCAGTACATGGCAAGATGTGGTGAGTAAAATAAGTCGCGACAAGCGCAGAAAGCTTCAGGGCAGGAAAACAAGTTGTGAACAGCCCCCTGGTAGAATTTTGAGGTGGAAAAGGCATGGATGGATAAGCGTAATGCTATAAGGAAATGGCAAAACGCCAAGAAGAACAGAGTTACTAATCGTAATGAGTGCATGCACTTAGAAAGAGAAATGCACAAAAAGTAAGCTATTTAAAAAAACTGGTTAATGTGGCTAAAAGTAAAAAATGGGCGGAGGTATGTCAAAGGGTAAGCACAGAAAAGTCACCGAAATTGTTCTGGTGACTACATAGAAGAATGAGTGGGGTAGTCAAGAATAAAAGAATTTCTGTCTTCATCTGGCATAGGACTGACGAGAACAAGGACAAAGCCCTCTTCGCATGCTATCTAGAGCAGAGCAACCAGACAGACATGAGAGCCCGAAATATTGCCAAGGAGGTCACCTCAGACAAGTGTAAGACCCAGAACATTTCGGATTAAGATACAGTGACAGTGAAAGAAATCAAAGCTGTGCTTCGACGACCAAAAAACAGCGCCCCGGGTCCAGATGGCATGAGATACGACGACATCAATAGGTGTACCGACAACAAGCTAGAGAAACTAGCAGACATGTACAATAACAGTACAGGGAGTGAAAGCATCAAGGAGGAGTGGTTACACAGCTATCTGATTCCCTTGCCGAAGCCTGGCAAAGTTAGTTAGTTAGTCCTTCCTCTTGAGCCTAAGGCGGCGCATAGGGCAGAAAGTCATGGACTCTCCATGTCCGGCTGTTCGCTGCTACCTGTTGTAGATCCTGGATGTTCACTTGGTCGTTGAATGAGCCTTCTCTGATGATGGTTCTACACAGGGTCTCTCTTGGTCTTCCCCATTTTCTTTTCCCTACTGGTGACCATAAGAGGGCTTGGTTGGGGAGTCTTGTCTTGTCCATTCTGAGTACATGGCCGATGTAGTTCCAACGGCGTTTTCTTATAAAATTGGGTACAATGTCTTGCTTTGTCTCTTGTCTTATTTGCGTATTGGTTTTGAAATCTGTCCAGTGGAGGTTTAGAATTCTTCTAAGACATTTGTTCTCAAAATTGTCTAATTTTATATCTAAAGCTACCGTTTATTTCCAACTCTCACATCCATACGTTAGCACTGGAATCACACAAGAGTTGAAGATTTTATGTTTCGTATGTTTGCTGAGTGTCTTTGACTTCCAGATGTTTGACAGTTTATTGAAGGCACCAGATGCCAGTGCGATTCTAGATAATATTTCTGGCGTTGAGTTCCCCTGTAGATGTCATTTTGCTTTCTATGTATGTAAAGCTGTTGACTTTTCCAAGAACATGGTTGTTTAATTTGGTGTCGTCTGAACTGTTGGTAAGATCAATAGTGTTTGTTTTCGCAGTGTTAATTTGGAGACCAATTTGTCCTGAAACATTTTGGAGATGGTTTATTATCTCTTTGGCATCTACATGTGTTGAACTTAAAAGCACTGTGTCGTCGGAAACATTTTGGAGATGGTTTATTTTCTCTTGGGCATCTAGATGTGTTGAACTTAAAAGCACTGTGTCGTCGGAAAAGTCCAGGTCTTCTAGAATTTTGTCAACCCAATGGATACCCCTATTTGTGTTGCTTGTGCATTTGCGCATGACCCAATCGATGGCTATTCCAAAGAGCATCGGTGACAAGACACAACCCTGTTTTACTCCCGTTTCCACTGAGAACCAGTCAGAGTTGCATGATTCTGTGCTCACGCAGCAACGTGTCTCCTTGTAAAGACCACAGCCTGGCAAAGACCCAACAAAAATTTAGGGATATCGAGTAATAGCCATGCCGAATACAATAGGCAAAATGCTGGAGAAGTTAATTTCCAGAAAATTATCAAGCCAGCTAGAGAAGCAAGGTGTCTTTCCACCCACTCTGGGAGGGTACAGTTCCCAACGAGAAACCTGGTCCAATGCAGCAGTTTTTGCCCATGATGTTTATGAAGGTTTCCACTCAAGCGTTGAAACTTTTGTTGCAGCGATTGATCTGGAGGACGCGTACAACAGAGTGCCATTATATTTTCTAATGCTTCAGCTTCTTGAACTCAAGATATGTCCGTTCCTACTCAGTTGGATCGCTGCTAACCCTCTTCCAACGGAAAGTAGCTTTTAGATGTGGCAGTTGGACGTCGGAATCAAAACCAATGTATCCTGGCCTACCACAGGGATCACCATTATCTCCGGTGCTGTTCAACGCCTAAACTGTGAGGATCACCAGCTAGCAGATCACTGGACTGTGGAGGACATAAGTCATATGCCGACGATGTTTTAGTGTATCGTCAGGGTAAGGATAGAGATCAGGTTGCTTGTGGAACTGCAAACTGAAATCAAACGCATAAGTACTTGGTGTGCTGAAGCTGGAGCAATGGTCAACCCAACAAAGGCAACAGTGACATGGTTCTCTTGAATAACCATATTGTCAACACGCCAACACCAACTGTTAATCTGTATTCAGAGACTTTGGAAAGAACGCAGGCAATGAATTACCAGGCGATACGTTTTGATCGAAGCCTTGCTTTAATGAGCACATAGACCAGATGATAACAAAGGTCAAGCGGGTGATGGCGGCAGCAATCTGCGAGCAGTGCCATCTATGCCTCATATACGAAGGGGCTGGTCATGTCTGTGTTTGAGTATGCGATGGCGATCCTGACTCTCAGCCGTAAGCAGATAGAAAGGATGGAATTGATATAAAATGAAGCTATGCGCATTATTCTTGGATGTACAAGAGATACAGCTTGCAGGACGATGCGCTACATTCTTGATTTTCCAACCATTGAAGACAGACTACAAACTTGCAGAGCACGTGCCTACCTCAGAGTCAATGCAAACACACAACATCCACTGCATAGTGAAATCAGGAAACTGACGGGCAGCATGTTTAAAAGAGGAAGGTCGTGCTTGGGTCAAGCCGAAGACATTCTTCAACAGGTGTGTTCACTGGAGGAATTAGAACCTGGCGAGGAGTGGGTACAATTGCCAACAGATTTATGTACGTCCAGTTCAGTGTTCATCCACCTAGACAGAAAAATGCAGACAATAAAATCCTTCTGCTGTAGAGGTGGAAGTACAAGCGTTGATTTTCGAGAATTCGCTAGACTGTGACGCGGTCATCTACACAGATGGGTCGGTCGTCCGACATGTGAGAAGCTCATGGGCCTATACGGCGCGGGCCGGAGGGAGAATTTTGAAGGAGGACTCCTGTGCTTTTGTTGAGACTAGAAGCAGACTGACTATGGAAGTCATGGCAGTAAGTAAAGCAATAACATGGCTCGAGACACAGAAATTCAATAGAGCATGCTTCCTTAGCGACTCAATGAGCATGCTCAAGAGGATAGATATCCAGAAAGGGACATAACTCCAGTCACCTATGGTCTTTTCAGGCCAGCCACCTACCAGTACAAGTCCATGATCAGCCAGCTACCATACCTCCTTGATTTCAGTCAGGTAACGATGTACCTTCAGCAGTCATATTCGGCCACAGCGGCCCAGAGAGGGGTCAGAAAACCAGTCTGTTGACTTACATGGTCTGATGCATACGGCCATCAGTAGTGACTGGTATTACCATTATATTACATTACAGATACCAGTCCCATGGAACACGACATAATGAACTATATGTTCACACTCAGGGGTTCTATGGATTGTGTGTATGTAGGTGCCCTATAAGACTTTATTCACGAACTGTGCTAGACGAAGAAGGGTTACCATATCAAGGTGACCAGGGTGACATATTAGGTCACACACAAAAAATGTCATTTTCTGTGGCGATTTCAACACTAAAGGCAGATAATGGGGAAACATTTCCTCCAACACACAGGGAGAGGCGCTCAAGACTGCACTTGAAACCATTGACCTGGTTTGTATCAACAGCGGCTGTGTCACCAAAACAACAAGCGACCCAGGTGATGAAGACAGTGCTATTTGTCTAACGCTGGTTTCTCCTGCACTCACTTTAGTGTGTAAATGGGGTGTCCTAGGTGTCAGGGTCTTACTTTAAACTAACAATGGCTCGTGCTCTCTAACAGGATTGAAACAATCATACACAAAGAATGATTGTACTCAGACACGAGGCAACATAACTGAAACACTTTAATCACACTCTTCAACGGCATTCATATAATGCTGCGCTCACAATTAGCGACAATGCCATTTCAAATACATAAATATAATACACAAGTTCATAAATGCATAGATAAAACCACTCCCTCAGTCCCTCAACAGAATCTACAAAGCATACAGGCTTCCTCACATCTAGCATAGAATAATACACTAATGCACGCAACAACTTTCTCTCATGTCCGTCCTGTCTTGAAGTCCTGAAGCAGTCTGAGCTAATCACCGATGTTTCTCGTTAGCCCTGGTTTTAGTAACCGTGCGCTTCGTGCGTCACGCTGACCACTGGCATCAACTGCGTAGTAGCTGCCAGCCGAGGTCATTGTCGTGCTTGTCCGTCGCCTACAGGCGATGGCGATGGAGATTCTGACACTAGGGTACCACGGCAGCGACCACGGCCCTTGCAGCATATTGGTGGAGAAAAGCACAAGTTAACGGTCAAGACTTTCCAGTATGCCAGTACAGGGCAAGATGTGGTGAGTAAAATAAGTCGCGACAAGCGCAGAAAGCTTCAGGGCTGGAAAAAAAGCTGTGAGCAGCCACCCAGTTAGAATTTTGAGGTGGAAAAGGCATGGATGGATAAGCGTAGTGCTTGCCAAGGAGCGAGGACGTTAATATACATATGTTGTCTCATTCTCCTTGTTCGTTAAATGAAAACCAAAAACGGCAACTGCAACCAACCTTCACAAGACGATAGTTTTTTCACAGTCTACTTTAATACGACGATTTCGGAAACAAAACAGTCGCTCCACATAAAGCTCCAAACATACCTGACAACCTACACACACTATTTTAAAGAAAAGGCGGCATAATATTAGCCGTGCTGTAGTGACAAGAAACCGTGTCCGACGCGGACGCCAGCTCAAGTCTAACTGATCTACCGTGACGTTTTCGTGCTTAGCACCAAAACGTCTTGCACACTTTTCATTCTTCTTTAACTAATGCCGTGCAAATTGTGTCTTACAATCCATAGCCTGATCCAGGTATATGGCATTCACCCCCTCCACCTTTCAAAATGTTGAAAACATTTTGTTAGTTTATTCTGTTTGTTATACCTTGAAAGGAACGAAAAATGGTGTCGTCTGTCTGTCCCACTTAACTAACATTCATTATCTATCTAATAATTATTTAATATAATAATATAACTAATCAGTTCCTAACAATCTAGTATTACAATAATCCAATAATAATGTAATTCGATCAGCGATGTTATAATAGCACAATAGTTCTCTCCGTGTAAACAATGCTCAATAGACCAATCGTATTTCTGTAATTATTCTTTTTGTCTCCTTTAAGGATAAATCTAATGCTTCTTCATTATCTTTCTCCAGCAGGATAAATCTTTTTCTTCAATCAACTGTTGTAATATGGTACCATTGCCCAATGCTCACACATGTATGCAGAGAAGCTGACTCATAATGCTTTCATCTGTCCATTGGTGCTAGTAAAATGCTGATTTATATAATTATATGACTTAGTATCCATAAAATCATCTTTAACTCTCTGACGGTCATATCTCGGTATCATATAGACTGCCTTAGCGCATCAGCTCAAAGAGAGTTTCCCCAAACCTCTTAGTCTAATGACGTTGGTTAGTCCTACAGTACACCTCCATATTCGTCTAGAGATGTAACGTACATCTCTGGTACAATTCTAGTGTACTGTTATATCTGTTTAGGGGAGTTACTTCTATCCCAGCACACCGCACTGCACCCTCACATTATGTGTGGTTCTCTCCTGTACCTTTACTACTTATCGCTGCAATTACCCTTGATAAAACAAATGGCAAACATTTGCGGATGATCAAGCAGTAATAGCAAAATCAAATGCTAAATTACAAGCCCACATGAATAGTCTAAATGAAATGTGTAGCTGTATAAAAAAAAAATTAGCATAAGTAAAATATGTAAATACTTTCAAATCTCCCAGAAGAATAATATCTGATATCTACAGTTATATTTAAAATATCTATACGTGATGTAACACGATGATGTAAGACGATCACGTGCTGGTTTCACGTGCGAACAACATGAAATTCCTTTATTTGTGATGATGAGGTGTGTAACGTATTCTAATATTTAGCAGTGTTTATATGAATTTGGAATGTTTTCGACGAATTGTTGTAGTATCTTAATTCCATTCTCATAACACAATTCTCCGATAATATTTGTGTATGTTTTCCCTCAATTTAACAACGTCGTGTGTTCATAATTTGTCATTGTTAAATGAATTGTTATCCATAGTTGACACAGAAGTAGTAGATTGTCTTCTAGTATCAGATATTCAAATGCAGAAAACAACTGAGGTGGAGTTAATGATTGAGTAATCGGACATCCATATAAAGGAGGTCTCAAAACGATGTATCCACTCATCGGTTCGGGTGATCGATTGGCCCTACTCGAAAAGTTACAGTCTATCCTGAACACGTTGCACGGAATTTCTTCTGGTCTCGACATAAAGGAGCACGGTTGACATCATGGACGTGGATGAATAAGCATCTGCGGGTTTGGTGATTCGATGTCCTTGAGTAAAAATATCTTCAAAGTTGAAACATGCATGGACATTCCTCGTATTTGACAGTATCGTTAAAGAAGTTCGTGATTTGATAATGACTGATTGAGTCCCTTGGCTTTGATTAACCAGTAAATTCTGGTCATGATTTTAACTTTATAATATCACTTGAATGTAGACTAGTCAGTGTTGGATGTATTATTACTTCAGAACGCAATTCACAATGTCTTAAGTTAAGTATGTATTTTATGTGATTATGATTTTTCTTAATGACGTTAAGTGTACGTTTCCATAAGTTCTGTTTCTCAAGGTTGATTTTTGATGCATATAGGAATTGTTTATCACCGTTATGAAAAATCGAATTTCGTTGTAGTCGAATTTTTTCCCCGAGATTTCTCAAACCTTGAAGAATATTTGAATATTTGATTATTTGAATGTTCTGAGAACCATAGATTCATGATCTAGAAACAAGATGCAATTGATTTCATTCAAATGTTTGATTGATTGTCAATGCTAACGCATCAGTTTAACTTCATCCAAAGCACATCGTTTCCAGGAATTTAACGTTGATTACTGATAATTTCAAACTTCAGTGTACCTTGACAACTTTATATGTAATTGATGTGGCTTCGTAACTTAAAAGTATCTGATATTGCTTTAAGTTTTGTGTTGACGTATTCTAAAAATAATTTCTTAAGAATGTTCTCGGTGAGTAGCGTATAAAAACTTCCTTTGACAACTGTTGTTTCTCTTTCATGACATATCATTCTGTGTAACAACAAACAATACTTCTGTTGTGTTCGGTGGTTTCAAAATGGCGGAACAACGTTTGTGCTCCGTGCGTTTAACAAGGCGACGTGGAAGGCGGGCTGGCCGCAAACGGCACGGAATACGAGGAGGCAAAAGACGTTTTAGACTCAAGAGTGACCGTCTGGGCCTCAGAAATATCTGTATTCTTTATTGGAACTGTGCCAAGGTAAAACAATGGGGCCCTATTCTAGAAAATCTGGTATACATGAACGACATCGTAGCGCTCCAGGATACGAGACTGGGTGATCAGTTACTAAAAATAGCCGGCTTTAAATGCTTCTTCAACAGGCAACATCTGGGAATGGCGACTCTAATTCGCGACAGCTTGGTGACGTCAGAGCTAGACATGTCTAGCTGGGACAATGACGACATACAGATACAGGCGGTAAGAGTTCAATTTGGTCTACCATTTGTGCTGGTTAATGTGTATGCCCGTATTGCGAGTGTGGATTCTCAGAAGTGGCAGTGCTTAAGTGACATATTAGGTCACGAGAGAAATATCATTTTCTATGGCGATTTCAACGCGAAAGGCAGATCATGGGGAAACATTTAGTCCAACACACAGGGAGAGGAGCTCGAGATTGACCTTGAAACCATTGACCTAGTCTGTAATCAACAATGGCTGTATCACCAGGACTAGCAAGCCGGCCACGTGATGAGGACAGTGCTATTGATCTGGTCCTGGTTTCTCCTTCACTCACTACAGTGTGTAGATGGGGGTGTCCTAGGATATCACGGCAGCGACCACCACACTTGCAGCATATTGGTGGAGAAAGGCAGAACCAAGCAGCACAAATCAACGGTCAAGACCTTCCAGTATGACAGTACAGGGCAAGATGTGGTGAGTAAAATAAGGTGCGGCACGCGCAGAAAGCTTCAGGGTAGGAAAAAAACTTATGAGCAGCCATCGTGGTGTAATATTGAGGTGGAGAAGGTCTGGATGGATAAGCGGAGTGCTGTAAGTAAATGGTAAATCGCCAAGAGGAACAGAGTTGTCCATCCTAGTCCCTGCATGAACTTAGAAAGAGAGTTGCACACAGAAGTAAGCTATTTAAAAAAAACAACAACAAACTTGGTTAAGGTGGTTTAAAGTGAAAAATGGGCAGGGGTATGTCAACGAGTAAGCACAGAAAAGACACTGAAATTGTTCTGATGACTACATAAATGCATTAGTGGGGTAGTCAAGAATAAGAGAATTTCTGACTTCCAAGGTGCTGATCTCACTTGGCAAAGGACTGACGAGGACAAGGGCAAAGCCGCCTTCGAACGCTATCTAGAGCAGAGCAACCAGACAGACATGAGTGGCCGAAATCTTGCCAAGGAGGTCACCTCAGACAGGTGCAAGGCCCAGAATATTTCGGATGAAGACACAGTGACAGTGAAAGAAATAAAGGCTGTGCTTCGACGATCAAAACACAGCGCTCCAGGGCCAGATAGAATAATATACGACGACATCAATATGTGTACGACAATAAGCTAGAGAAACAAGCAGACATGTACAACAATAGTATAGGGAGTGCTAGCATCAAGAAGGAGTGATTCCCTTGCCGAAGCCTGGCAAAGACCACACACAATTATATATATATATAAGATAAATGATCCTGTACCCTTCCTCATCTGCTGTGATAGGGACTGGAATGAACTTGGACTCTCATTTGTCAGACTGCTCCAGGAGGAGCATCGTTCCTAGAGAATTGTACTGCGGCTCTTACATGTCCCGTCAGTTAGTCACAGGTGACGTACACAAGTCCCTGCAAAAGTCTCAGTCATGTCATGCATTAAAGGTTAAGCATTAGTATACAGCTTGACACCCTTTTGGGGAGGTATTCCGCCACTCCACCGAACCTCCGTTCAGTTTCTCTCACTCCCCAGATATCTGCATAACCAAGTATTCCCCTCTTCCATCTTCCATATGGGAAAGGAATACCTCCATTCTCGTCAATGGCCCTTGAATATATGGTTCTCACCTTCATGTAGCAGGTATCATTCCTCCTCTGCGTTGAATACATGCTCTATCCCCTATATAGCTGGTAACATTCATCTTCTGTGTGAATACATGGTCTATCCTCCATGTAGCGCTTAACTACTCCGCTCTCTCACCCCTGGCAAAAAGGGTGAGTAAGTAGAACGCTGCCACTGTTCCCTGGAACCGCTGTCTCGGTCTCCGAAGGTTTTATTTTCCTCGGTTCTACTTCTCTCACTTTCGCCACCTGAAATAACTAATGCCCCCCCCCCCCCCTATTTTTTTAAATTCCCTTCAGAAGACAGAAATAGACAAAGGACAGGTGGGAGGTAAGTAGAAATAAAAAAATCCAGTGGTCGTCTGAAATTGTGGAGACGGCCTTCATCACATCGGTCGTTCGTTGAACACTTCTGCCGACCCTAGCAAACGCCGCAACTCGTCATCCCGAATTGTATGATAGGTCGCACTACTTAGTTTAGTTGTCGCCTAGTCGGGCCTCGCGTACGCGAAATGTACTGGAAGTCACACGTCGCACCTATCCGCTGCGCAGACCCCGACAGACGATTACGGTCATCCATATATTCATTTTAAAGGCCTGAATGCCCTGCGTCCGAATATCCCATAAATAAGTGGCTATCACATAGCCTCTAGCACATAGGATGCCATTAACCGGCTGTGTCCCATTTGTTCCGACCCCTTAAATATGCATGAGCTAGTTTGCCGTAACCCTTACATCGCCAGCGCGGAGCACGAAACATCGATAAGATAACACTATACTAATTAAATGTAAATACCTTCAATACAGCGATCTCTTGGTCAGCATGCTGGCGAAAATGTAGGGTCTCTTTGACGACCATATATACAATTCACACAGCACTAATCTTCGACATCCTTAGAACAGGTTGTTCGCACTTCAATTGAACTCCAAAGCAAGTTGAGTTTCAACCTTCAACCTGAACACACGCTCTGCTTACATGCTTAAGCTAATGTGCCCCACGCTATTCATGGCTGGCTAACGCCAACGCAGAAATTTGAACTGACTTCGCGCTTCTCGAATGTTCTGTTCCAGGAAACAAGGGGAAGCAAGTAAACTTCTTAGGTGCCACAGGCAAGACTTTGCATGGCAAGTCCCTTTTGACCATAACAGTAGTGCGGCGGAACTCATGCCATCTCGCTACACTTGGATAGCTTGACCACTCGGTATGGTCAAGACAAGAAGACATGGCTGATCTACGACTTTCGTGCAGGATGGTGAAACATGACCGCGGACGCTAATCGGCATGACACATGGGGATAATGATAGCATACTGGCATGGCGACCAGAAAACAGAAGAAGAACCAATGGTAATGTACATCATTAAAGAACACCTATTTTCGGATGATTAAGCACTAATAGCAAAATTAGAAGCAGCAGTACAAGACCACATGAATAGTCTAAACGAAGTGTGTAAGGAACATAACATAAAAATGAGAACCAGAACACCCCCTGAAGCAAGTGAAGAGCTTCACATACTTAGATAGTATAATATTATCAAATGGAAAATCAGGAGACGAGATGGAAAACAAATGCAATAAGACAAACCAACTCATTGGACAAATGGACATCAACGCTAAAAACTGAAACACATATCAGCAAATACTGAAAAAAGCACTCTACAATACAATCTTACTATCACCTACCAGTGCGACCTAATGCTAAACCAGAACAATGAAATTTTAAAAAAAAAAAGAGAAAAGGAAAGTTTCAACAGCAGAAATGAATTCCTTGAGATGAGTCCTCAATGTACCAAGAAATACTCCAATCAACATTACTGGCACAGTTAATATTAAGAAAAAACAATGTTATAATAAGTCCAGGCAGTTTAGATAAACAGTATGGATCTGAGGAAGGTAAAGGCGCAAACAAAGCCATGTACATCATGAGAACAATAACATAATGAACATATATTTGTGTTAGGGTGAGAGATTATGTGTGTGTGTGTGTGTGTGTGTGTGTGTGTGTGTGTGTGTGTGTGTAAACATCATAGCGCACTGCACAAGGACCTGGCGAGGTCAGGTATATCTACATTAAATGTATGAGCGAGATTTGGAGATGGCTTTTGTTTTAACACTTGTTGTAATCATCTGAGATTAAAAGCAGCATCGGTGCCTCACGTGTGTGTACATAGCTAGTAGTCCAAGCCAGATAATGGCCATTTAAGACTCAGAATACATGTGGTACAGCGTTGGAGAAGATATTTGCTGTTAACGCCTGTGTGTTGCCGGAGCCCATAAGGGGGAGCAAAGAATCGCAACACTTTTGCCTACTATGCACGTCGTAAGAGTCGACTAAGAAGGCTATGGTTCCGTCGCCCTGCTACTGAGTGAGTGCGTGGCGTGACACTGTGAGCTGTGAATTTCGCGTGGAATGCTTTTGCATCTGTCCGCGGTTGTTTTTCGCGTGCACTGCATGTTCTGAACGATGACGGCCGGCTGTTGCTGGATTGAGTGGTTTGCCTTTTCGGTTCACGAGTGCATTTTTCAGGAGACTCTTTGGAGTCGTCGCTGTAGCTACGGAGTTCGTGATTTGTGCTGTGCTTTCAGTGGGTCGCCCTGCAGAAAGAGACCGAGCCATATGGGATAAAATCCCAGTAATGAAGTTTTTTCTGGTGACTGCCGTTTTCATCAACGATGAACTGAATTTTTCATGGCTGACTTTTGCGTTGGCATTCTGGCGTCGGCCATTATGCACAGTGTACCTGTGCGGGCTGTTGGCTTGCCGACACTCCTGTCTATTCCATTGTTCACATGGGGCAGTGAGGAGCATTTTGTGATATTCACTAGCACAGAAACGGAGCAATATGGGAACGACCCGTTGCCGTTACGTTGGAACCGCGACTAACTAACTAACTAACTAATTTGCTGTTAAACTGCAGAAAAGTTTGGCGAGAAATAGCGACTTCCAAATGATATGGGGAGTTACGGAATAATGAAAGAGACATGGTCAAGTGCAGCAACATTTACTTTTCTTTTTAATGAGAGGTTCAAGATGAAATATGATATAATGACAGAAGCACTGGCTCTTGAGGACACAGAGTAAGATATAATCTCTCAATGCACATTTGCATAGGCGTGTAAGTCACTTCGTAGTGAGCTGGTTAACAGCTGCCTAGCACTCTCAGAGGGTTGTTTTCTGCCTTGGTGCATGCACCTCTACTGTATGCATGATTACTCTCACATTATCACAAGGATCTGTGCCACGCAATGCTTACACACGACGACTGCCATGTTTTAACCAACAGGGACTGGAAGGATACTGACATTTGCAGATGATGCCCTTGCGTAAAGGCAGGGGCAGACCGAACGCAAATAGCCTAAGAGTTGCAGATGGCAGTAAGCAAAATAAATGCCTAGTGGACAGAGATGGCTGGTGTTATCAACCCAGATATGGCGTGTGTGTTATGGTGCTCTTAGGACAATATAATCGTGAAGACCAATGTATCAGGTCTCAAATCTAAACTGTAGAATGGTTAACAGAGAAATTAAAAAGAAAAATGTTGAATAACGAAGACAGAAACAATAGATTGCACGATTTATTGCCTGACATATTTCGCTGCATCTCGTCAGGTACATACTGCAGAAATCACACAACTTACGTGAATTAACTAGATAAATCCTTCAAGTTGAAATATACACATATTCGCACAGTAATGTCACTTATCTACCACGGTAATTTTAAGCTGACTAACATGTCTTTCTGTTTGCACAATTCTGGCTTGCGTTGATAGATCATAATTGCTTCTGCAAACTTTAACAAGCAAGTATTTTGTGTGTTAAACAACACGCGAAAGGCAGTGTCTCTGTCCACCACATGGCCACTTTCGGTAATGTGCCTACCAATTGAAGACGCCGGGGGCTTCCGGTGTGTCGGCCCCACGAGGCTAGCATCTCCTGTGTGTTGTATCTTGTTGACCCATTGAGGTATGAACTGTTGTTCAAGGAATACGTGGAAGGAGTTACACAATTTAAGAAGGGACCTGATGTGTGGAATATTATGCAGCAATAGAAATAGAGCTAAGAACAGTGTTCATACTCCATAAACATCTGATCCTCTCAGTAACTGATCATGGAATATGACTGCTTACATTGTCAAAAAGTCTGTTGATGAAACAAGAGGGCATAAGAAAGACGCCAATGGTTCTGGGAAACATAAACATAAAGGGCACGTCGGTAGTGTGTATGAGATATCATCATTATCCGGTGCCTTGCCGGCTGGCCTTTGCTACCATGTCTCTCCACATATTGCTATCTGTGACTGTATGGATGAATCCGTGTGTTGACTTCCTTCCATGCCATGACACAAGACTGTTAAGCATCATCTCACGCGAGACAGACATATAATCAGATTGCTACTGGAACTATTGGTGTTGGAACTCTTCGCTGGCTGCTGAGGATGGGGATGGAGCGCTTATGGGAATGCCCTGAATGCTGTGATGTCTGTTCCTAAATCAATCAATCAATCATTCTTCTCACGCCGTCTTTCTCAATCGCTAATTCCAAAAATCATTCCGATTATTACAAAAAGTTCCAGTTGTTGTCTTCGTATAACGTGACTCAAAAATGATGGCTGCTTAATTCTGATGTTTGCGAAAAGTATTCCTTTCGACTCAGCTTCAATAACAATGTCCAGATTGCTAATTTTGGCTGTCCAAATAATTTTCATGCAATCTTCTAATAAAAACCACATCTCCATGGCTTCCACAAATATCTTCGCCTGCTTACTAATTGTCGAGCAATATGCAGACGTATGTTAACGTTGGTTCTATGTGGCATGTATTGCCTCTTTCTCTAAGTTTCAAGGACAATGACTTATTGTAATAAACGTTCTTTAAAACGTTCTGCATGAAACCCTGAACACAGTTAAGGTTCACCGTTAAATAATAGGAACATCACGGATGGCTCAAGCAGAAGATACACTCAGAGAAGTGGACACGTCCTGAGATAATTGGGATAGGAGAGAAGTGGGTCAGAATGCTAGACGAAAGGTTCAACCTGTGCAGAGTCATAATCACATTGAAAACGGAATGCAATGATTGGCTAAAATGCTGCACTAACTGTGGGGAGGGGTGCAGCAAATGATTCACAACAATTCGTTAGGTTCGTGGGTACTTATGCATTAAGGTTAATGGATAGTGTTTACTCTCGTAGAGCCTGGCATTTGATACCACGACATCTAATCTGAGAATGGAGGTGAAGGCAGTCACAGCGGCGGTTCGCAGACTGGAGAACAAACGGTACACACATGTCCTGACTGTAACGGTCTGAGTCCTTTCGAATCATGTTTATAGTGTGGAGGAATAGATAAATCATCAGAACATAGAGAGAACTGAGTGGCAGGGAGTTAGCACAGTAGATGGTCTACTCCTATGGAAAACCACACGAGCAGTAATAAGGCTGGTACCATTATTATTGGGAATCATCATTGGCTGTTGAAGTTTAGGACGGAACACGTATGGGAATGTTGAGAGAGCTGTGATGTTGGTTCTTAACTAAGCGAATTTACTCATGCTTGTCGCTAACTACTCTTGATTTGCTCGTACAGACAGGCATCACACAATCAGGTGGTAATTGAAACCTCGGCAATACTCCATTGTATGCCTCATATCCTCTTAGGGCTACCGTCACTAACCAGTATTCGTTCCGTCGAGGAATTGTTTTTTGATTTTTTGTTCGCATATCGTTTACAGGATATCGCTGTCAACATCAGCATCTTTCAGCTGATAGTTGATTTTTGGCAAGATTACTCTCAGTAGTTTACTCCATCGAGGATAGACAGCAAAATTTAGTTATAGTCGAGTTTGCCATGTGCTCTCTGTCTACTCTTTGAGGAAGCTTATCGGCCTTATTGCAGGACCCACTGCCCGCTTGGAGTCTAGCAAAATAGGCATGTATGCATGCTTATTGGCAGGCAAACAGTAACAATTATTAATTAGTACAGTATGTAACCGCCTATAGACTTTCAATATTTCTCATATTTATCCATGTGTAAATAATTAACTATTGTTGGTATTTTTCTATGCGAGTTTATAAAACGTTAGTTAGATGCATATCCTTTGCAGTACGTAGCAGTCAACTCCAGCATGTTTTTGGCTGTTTGTGATTACTGGGCAAGTTTACGTTCAGTAGTTTGCCATTACTTTCTGAACGACCGGTACTGATACCGTTGTATGAAAATCCAATGCAAGGCGGCCTTCTTCCAAATCGTGAGCAGCTATGTTACAAACGCGGTATGCGGGATTACAAATTGCATTCGTAAGACCTTCGCCACAGAGCCGACCGGCTGCCAGTTAATATGTTCACAAACCAGACACTTAAATAAATACAGATGTACTATTTACAAATATGTCGAACGTTATGTGTTAGTTATACCACAAATATTTGGAACATTTAAAAAAAATACATTATTTTTCTTACATATAGATTTAGTTTAAACGATGACAATATTGCACTATTTACTTACTGAAGACAGTGACCTGCCGTGAGTATCCAGAATTCACTAATAATACTGCCACCACATTTCCACCAGATAGACTCTCCGTATACTTCGCTTGCCATGGAGCTTCTCCTAGTGTAGCGTAACGGCCGCCTATTATTTTGTCCAGATCTGAATCATCACTGACATGTTCGTCTGCTTCTGGCTCGTCACTCGTATTCTTGTCAATCATTGCCTCATCATCCATATACGTGTTCAGATTGAGCTTGTCAACCACAAAAGTATTCAGAGGTGGCACATCAAACACATACCTGTCAGCGTTTGACACATCATTCACATGCGTGTCCATATCTGGCACATCACTCACAGGTTCATTCAGATGTGGCACATCATTCACATTATTGTCCAGACTTGGCATTTCACCCATATATTTACGGGAAGTGCCCAATGCATTCCGGTGATCTATATTCTTTCGGGGTCGACCACATACTACTGCGCTTGATTCTGAGACAATTGCATGATAAACATATTAAAACAACAGGTCTGGTACAAAAATAAATACAAACAAAAGTATGATTATAGTTTATTAAATTTACTAGACACACACAATAAATTGACATCATCTACAGACCACTTTAACATAGCAGGTATATCGTTAAAGACGAATAGTTTATGAACGCAGGTCACATTAGAGGTGACCTGGTTATTATCATACGTAAGGTTTTATTGTGGGGAAAATGCTGATACCTGTATCGCCCGTTTGTATTCCTTATTTACACTTGTTTATGTATTTATACAGCTGTGCGTGTCCGTTTATTTACATATATACTGAAAAATAAAACATCTCTGTAACAAGTTAAAGAATTCAAATATCATGCTAGTATGACCTTTGAAGATGGCATAATAGACTGAGAAATTGAAATCAGATGTCAAAAAACAAGTGCGCTAACTTACCAATTATCATCAATAATAAAGCATCCAATTATATCTATTTCAGCAAAAAAAAACATATGATTAATAGCATACTTACAGTAACACTTTGCTACCAATGTCAAACTGGGCATTATCCAAATCAAACCTATGCCAAATCAACAAAAGCTTGAGGGGAGTGCCAACTTAACTATCATAGACCGAGAAAGAAATGATACTGTCAGACAGACTGTGGGATCAAAACCTCGTGCCACATATACTGAAAGAAAGAAAATCGAATGGTTTGGCCATCTCGTTAGAATGCCTTACCATCAACTAACTGACCTTGCTTTACATACATAAAAAAAACATCTGCTACGAGAGCAAGAGGGCACCCGAGAAGAGAATGCAGTGATGACATGAAGGACATTGTACAATTACACTGAATGACACTATCGAGTGTCACCTATGGGGCTCTGGAGCGCCATTTATTCCTCGACACGACGCTTAATAGAAAACGTAGATGATTATGATGATAAGTTTTCACATACCAGAAGGTTCTCTGCTAAATAATGTTTGCAGTAATTAAGTTGGCATAGTTATATTAGTTTTAAAAGCCTCTGTTGGTATACCAAGTTGACAAGCATATGTATTATTCTTCAGATGTTTATATATTTCCTCTTTAGATAGTTTATTGTAGTTTATATTCATCTCCATTTCTGCAGATCGGATATGTGCAGGGTCTTCTGGGACTGTTCTATTCAGAAGTTGCATGAAGTATTCCTTCCATTTGTGTTACTGATATGTCTTGGGGTCAAAGAATTGTAGGAATGCTATTTTCATCATACACTTGGTTGATTACGTTGTTCTGCTATTTTCTTTGTGGCGATATAAGGTTCTCTGGAATTTCCTGTCGCTGCTGCTTCTTCTATCTCTCATTGTGCTAGATCACAAAAATGTGCCTTTCATCCGCCTCAATATTGTTCTGACTTCTTCATTTGCGCAGTTTATTTTTCGTGGACTTTGATGTTAGCAGTTTTTGATTTATTTTCTTTAATATCTTATTGTTTCTTTTTATTGCATCTCTTTTGTATTTTCTTATCCATGTTTTATTTTGTTTTTACCTG
Organism: Cepaea nemoralis; assembly: GCA_014155875.1. NCBI lineage: Eukaryota > Metazoa > Mollusca > Gastropoda > Stylommatophora > Helicidae > Cepaea > Cepaea nemoralis. Next base: position 227,644 of record JACEFZ010026033.1, on the reverse strand, counting down.
TTACTTTGTTTTCCTCCGTTGATGTCCATACATAAGTAGCTAATGCACTTTGACCTGCTGCCAGTAGCCTTCCCTACTCACGTTGATTGTTGTATGTCCATCAAGAATGATGATGACCATTCATTTCATCCAGTGGGGTTGAAAGTATGGAGCCATGAGTTCTAAGATGGCTGGTAAGACCTATTTTTTCTCGAAATGTTCTGTGACTATGTGGACAAAGAATACTTGACGTTTCAGGAGGAGGATCTCCTGCAGTGGTTTTTCTGTTTAGCCTTTTCTTCACAGCTCTTGCAGTCCTGGTTGCCTCACAAGTGACTGCACCCTTGCTTAATGATGTACGCCACGAATTTAGGTCTCTGGCAGCAGTCTCCCAGGTGTCATGATGAATTCCAAAAGCTTTCTTTTCTCTCCTCTGGCCACCTTGGGAGCGTTTACCACGATGCAGCTCGCCGTAAAATATTCGTTTAGGGAGCCTGTGATCTGGCTTGCGGGTTAAGTTGCCAGCCCAGCGAATCTGATTCTTCATAAGTAAAGTGTGGATACTGGGCATGGACGCTCTTTCTACGACTTCAGAGTCTGGCATCTTGTCTTGCCATTTAATATTCAATAGCTTCATAAGGCAGACTGTGTGGAAGTGGTTTAATTTCCTAGCGTGTCGCTGATAAACAGTTCAGGTTTCACAAGCATATAGCAGTGTGGATAATACAACTGTTTTGTAGACTTGCAGCTTTGTTTGCAGGCTTACTCCATTTCTGACCCATACATTCTTGTACAGTCTGCCAAAGGCCGCGCTGGCCTTGGAGATTATTGCATTCACCTCGTCATCAATTGTGGCAGCTTATGACACAGTGCTGCCAAGATAGGTGAATTTGTCCACACCACTTAGTCTTTGACCATTCACTTTGATATTCGGCAAGCTGTTATTATTCCCTGGAGTTGGCTGGTACATAACTACAGTCTTCTCCAAGTTGATATAAAGCCCAAAGCTTGCACAGGCTTATGAGAAAGCTGAAACTGTGTGTTGCATATCTGCCTCTAAGTTGGCATAAAGAGCGCAATCATTAGTAAAGAGGAGCTCTCTGACGGTGTCGCTGTTAGTTTTGGTCTTAGCCTTCTGAAATTGAACAGCTTTCCATCCATGCAATAGTTGATGTCTATTCCAATGTCGTTGATCTCGAAGGCATTCGTCAGCATAGCTGAAAACATGAAGCTGAACAGTGTTGGTGATAGATCACATCCTTGCTTCACTCCATTGGTGACAGGAAAGGGCTAAGATAGTTCACCATTTTCTTGTACTCTTGCCTGCATACCATCATGAAATAGCCGCACTATTTAGCCATCTTTCGTGGACATCCATATTTCGCCATAATCTTCCACAGTCCTTCTCTGCTGACTGTATCTTTTTATTGCATCTACTTTGTAAGAGTTTTGTTTGTTATCCATGTTTCATTTTTGTCCCATGTTATTTTGTTTTCCTCCAATGATGTCCCATACATAAGTAGTTCCTAATGCGCTCCACATGCTGCCAGCAGCCTTCCCTACTCACGTTGCCTATTAACTGTTGCACAACCTGGTACTTACTAAAGATTCTCAGCATGGAACGTTTCCCAGTTTCTTTATGTCTGTGATATGCTATATTGTTTTGACTGTCCACAATTTTATTGCTCATTACTGATGAGCATATCATTGTCTGAATTACATCTGCAACATGAAAGTCTTCTCCATATTAGTTCTATCTACATACAAATAAAACTAATATGGATAAATAAATATATGTTAACGAGGAACATTTGGAGGTGGTAGAAAATTTCTAATATCTTGGCCAGTGGTTCACAGTGAAAGAAATTAAAAGACAAATATCTAATGCCCTTCAAAAACTAACACAACCGAATAAATTGAGGCGTGGAACTTATAGACCTATCAAAATTATATTTTTAAGAGAATGCATCTTTCCCATTGCTACATACGCTTGTGAGACTTGGACAGTTACTAAACAAGTTGTTAGTTAGTCTTTCCTCTTGAGCCTAAGGCGGCGCATAGGGCAGAAGTCCTGTCTCTCCATGCCTGGCGATTCGCTGCTACCTGTTGTAGATCTAGGATATTTACTTGGCCATTGAATGAGTCTTCTCTAATGATGGTTCTACGCAGGGTCTCTCTTGATCTTCCCGTTTTCTTTTCCCTACCGGTGACCATATACAGTGCATAAATGCCTTTGAATATATAAGGGACTTTCATTTGAAATCCGTTCATGCCGCACCGCGCGTAATTGCGTACGTTGAACATGATCATGCCATAGTCAAGTGATAAGTAGTGACCAATGAATAACAGAGCACGTGATTATCGCCCCATGATGCATAGGTTCTGATGTTGACCGTTGACAAAATGGCCGGGTTGATTCAAATTCCGTCCAAAGAAGCTCAAAGAGCGGTGATCCAGTTTCTTTCATTGGACATTCATCGAAGAATGCAGGCAGCGTACGGTAACAAATGTGTGTCGAAGATAACAGTGACAGACTGGGCACGCATGTTTTGAAAACGACGTCAGTTCACGATAGATCTTCTTTTGCAACAGAAAATACCATCGCCAAAATTGATGCAGCAGTACAAATGAACCGTTGTCGAAGCATACCTTCGCGAGTGAAAGCATTTAATGTGTCAATTGGCTTAATTCAAAAGGTCGTTCGTATGAAACTGGAATATCGGAAGTTGTGTTCACAGTGGGTACCACGAATGTTGACCGACCACCAAAAAGAGGAACGCAAGGGATGGTGTTTGAACCACTTGCTGCTTTACAGAGTGGAGGGTGTATTTCTCTTCCGCATAGTGGCAAGCGATGAATCATGGTGTCACCACTTTAAGCCGAGAAGCAATAGAAAGAGCATGCAATTAATGCATGCTGGATCACCAAATGCCAAATTTTTTCAAGTTACAGGTTTCCGCTGGTAAGGTTATGCTGAGCGCACTTTTTGACAATGAAGGGCTATTGTTGGCCGACTTAAAAGAATCTGGTGTCAACATCAACTCTACCCACTACTTGCAAACACTAGACAAGCTGCAAAAAGCCATAAATAATAAACAACCCGGCATGCTTTTTCGCAGTGTGATTTTGTTGCACGATAATGCTCGACCGAATGTCGCAAGATTGTGTAGGAAGCATTAGCAAGGATGAAGTGGGAAATTCTACAACATCCAGCCTATAGTCCTGATTTGTCACCATGTGATTTTCATTTGTTCGGACCTCTAAAAAAAAGCTCTCAAGGGGCAACGATTTCACACAGATGCAGACTTAATGAATGCGGTAAACACTTGGCTCAGTGAGCTACCACAATCCTTCTTTGCGGACGGAATTCGCCGCCTACCTAAGCAATGGGATGCTTGAATGGATGCCTAAGTCGACTTCTTCTGATCAACCCATGGTGCATAATTCATTCAGAATGGATGCTTTGTTTAATTCTACCACATCTGACAATGTTTCTTTCATGCTTTTGTAATAAAGCCATTGGAACGGGTTTCAAATGAACGCCCCTTATAAATGCTGTAGACGAGTTGTACGAATATCGTGGATACAGAATAGAGCAAATGCACCCATACAACAAGATCTGGATTTTGAAGAAGGTTGGCTACTAAAGACAATAAAACAAAGACAATTGGCATGTTTTGGTCATTTGAAACGCCATGATAGTTTAGGGAGAACTATAATGGAATGGTGTATGCGCGGGCAGAGAGGAAGAGGACAGCCAAAGAGAAGCTGGTAAATGATGTGGCAGATTATCTCCAGATGGGTGCATCTTGTTTATGACCGCTACGTTTTCCGGAATGTTGATATGGGAGCGAGGTTCTGCAAAGGACATGCTGCTGAATGAATGAATGAATGAATGAATGAATGAATGAACGAATGAATGAATGAATGAATGAAGGAATGAATGAATGAATGAAATAATTAATTAATTAATGAAAGGTAATATCGATATGATCGATTTGGTTTCATGTCTTGTGGTCTCGTGATACCCATGTTGTTTTATGTATTCTTCTATAAGACAAAACACGTCTTAATATGAAATACTGATTCACTGCATAAAACATGGTAAATAATTCTCCATTATCGTTCAATATCCGTGTCAGTGTGTAACTATTATCTCTTCGTAATCCAAATTATTCTATCATAACGTGGCATTTACGTAGGTATGTACTGTACCACTGTCTATATTTAATATGTATATTTATAATACTGCCACTCTTTACTTCCTATTTTACCCTACCATATGCAAAGAACTGGACATATGGTTAGTCTGCCCATAGCTAACTGTATGTGGTCAGTTCCATCTTGCCAAAACTATGACTACCAGAAAATGTAATGTTGCCGTTCAATGATATTTAATTTCTACTTAAGACTTCCCATCTAGATTTCCATATCTCTCATGCAGAGAATCACACTTTTGTTGCATTTCGTTTACTTGATTCACTCCTAAATCAGTGATTTTAGACGCACTTATTCTTACAGTTGTTAACACTAATAATAGCGCACTATTTCTTGCTTGGCATATTTCACTGCATCTCGTCAGGTGCATACAACAGAATGTGATATCACGTTATGAAGAACAAATGAATGATACTTTGACTGAAATATGATTTATATGGTCGCTGATCTTGCGTGCTTGTGTAGAACGTTATATTTACGGAGATCTAATACTTAACAGTAAATCCTCTTCATGTAGTAACACTGGAATTCATTAATATATAATGCTTCGATATATTTAAGCAATCGATTATTGTTCGTCGAATACAGTGTAGCCATTATGTTGGACCGGCAAACATCAAATTCTATTAAAGGTTATTGGGCTGTCAGACAGAGTTTTGTTGGTAAAATTGAACGGAAGACCTTTTAAAATTAATGTCATTCAAATATACGTTCCAACAAGTGAATGCTGTGAAGAAAGTATAGATGAATTTTATAATGACATGGAGCGTGCTTTGAAGAAATGTAAAACATAAGAAATAAATATTATAATGGGTGATTTCATCGCAAATGTGGGACATCAAGGTGGTGGATGCATTGTAGGCAACAATGGTTTGGGAGAGCGAAACGAAAGAGGATACAGACTTGTAGAATGGGCAAAAGATACAAGAAACGTTTGGAGGAAACACCTGGTTTAAACAACATCCTAGACCAGGGGTGGGTAAACTTTTCGTGCGGAGGGCCGCACTGACAAATGTAAAGCTATTGGCGGGCCGCATTTATATATATATATATATATATATATATATATATATATATATATATATATATATATATATATATATATATATATATATATATATATATATATATATTCTTCTTTCTTCTTCAGTTTTCCGAGCCATTGAGGTTCTTTGCTGCAAATACAATCCGTCTCCCCGTCTCCATTCGTCTCTCTGGTGGACCTTCTCTTGCCAGTCGTTGATTCCAAGTGCTTGTAGGTCTGTAATGTATTATCTCTCCACCGCCTTCTTGGTCTACCTCGGGGTCTACGGTCATTTATTTCCTGAGTGTAAGCGAGTTTTGTTTCCCTATTATCTTCCATTTTTTCTATATGCCCCAGCCATTGTAGTCTATTAGCCTACATGATACTAGTGATTAGCGGGGACTTAAACAGATCATAAATGTCTTTGTTACTTCTTCTTTTCCACTCTCCACTTTGTGTATCCCTAATGGGTCCAAAGATGCGTCTTAAAATTTTGTTCTCGAAGGTTTGTAACAAGGCTTCGTCTCCTTTCGTTGTACTCCAGGTTTCAGAGCCATAGAGCACATCTGGTCTGATCAGTGTTTTGTATATTGTGATTTTGGTATTACGAGATAGCGCCTTTGATTTTAGTAGATGTTGTAGTGCATAGTATGTCTTATTTCCAGAGTTGATTCTAGTTTGTATTTATTCCCTTATGATGTTGGAGCAGTTGAAGATTGTACCCAGGTATTTGTATGTTTCCGTTCTTTTAATGGTCATATTATCTATTTGTATGTGGCCAGAGTTTTTAGCCATTCCGTCTCTTGAAATTACCATATATTCTGTCTTATCTTGGTTGATAACCAGCCCCATCTGCTGGGCTTTTTCCTTTAAGTGAGTCAATATTTCCAATGTCTTTTGTTCACTTTGCCCTATAATATCTATATCATCTGCATAACCAAGCAGCTTGGATGTTCCTCCAATATCACATTCCTCCTTTATTTTCCTTACAACTTTCTCTAGAGCCAGATTGAAGAGTAACGGCGATAGTGCATCACCCTGTTTCAAGCCAGATGTTATTTGGAAGGGGTCTGATTTCCTGCCTTTATATGTTATATATATATATATATATATATATATATATATATATATATATATATATATATATATATATATATATATATATATATATGTTATATATATATATATATATATATATATATATATATATATATATATATATATATATATATATATATATATATATATATATATATATATACTAGCTGACCCGGCCCGGCTTCGCCCAGGCCCTGGAGGGGATCTATCTATCTATCAGTCTGTCTGTCTGCTTGTTTGTCTGTCTGTCTGGCTGACCCGGCCCGGCTTCACCCAGTCTCCTGGTGGGGAGCATCTCATTTAATTCATATAAGTAGTCATATAAGCTCTCCCGTTCCCGACTATCTGTCTGTCTGTCTATCTGTCTGTCTGTCTGTCTGACCCGGCCCGGCTTCACCCAGTCCCTGGTGGGGAGCATCTCATTTAATTCATATACGTAGTCATATAAGCTCTCCCGTTCCCGACTATCTGTTTGTCTGTCTATCTGTCTGTCTGTCTGTCCCGGCCCGGCTTCACCCAGTCCCTGGTGGGGAGCATCTCATTTAATTCATATACGTAGTCATATAAGCTCTCCCGTTCCCGACTGTCTGTCTGTCTATCTGTCTGTCTGTCTGACCCGGCCCGGCTTCACCCAGTCCCTGGTGGGGAGCATGTCATTTAATTCATATAAGTAGTCAAATAAGCTTCCGTTCCCGACTATCTGTCTGTCTGTCTATCTATCTGACCCGGCGTGGTTTCGCCCAGCTCCTGGCGCACAGTAACTTAAAAGAATGTCCTTCCACACACCATTCATTATTTTTAATGAAAACTGTTTTTAATCACCGACATGACAGTTGATAAGTTCTTTAAGCAGAAAAAGATGGGTTACAATGTTATGCATTATGCATTATTTTTATGAAAACTTTGAAAATGTCTTAAAGATTATATCATTATTTATTATAACCCATATGCCTGAAAATAACTATAGACAAAGAGTTTAACAATAGTGCAAGTAAGTCCAACAATATGACTATAAAGTATATAGAAATGTTATTAAAAGTTATGCCCCTTGAAATAACTTTTCTAGAGTGAAGTCCCCCTGCTATATAGAAATTATATAATGAAAAATGAAAAAGTAAATGTTATTAAATAAGTAGAAGATTTTACACTAAGAAACTATTATAGTCGGTTGCACAGGAATGAAAGGAAGACGTGTAGAAAATTTCATCTCAATCGGATGTACCGTTATCGAACGCATCCAATACATAGCTACCCACAAACACACAAAACCACAAAACCACATACACTCTGTTTTATATATATATATATATATATATATATATATATATATATATATATATATATATATATATATATATATATATATATATTATATATATATATATATATATATATATATATATATATATATAATATATATATTGTTTACAGCAGCCTATTACAATAAGTAATTATTAATTATTTATAGGTTATTAAGCAGTATAAATAATTAATTATTGCAATTTTATTTTATTTATATACTTATACGTTATAGCTGACAATATGGACAAAAGCTGTTACTAATGTTTTAACACGATTTTACAACTTGTTATTAGAACAAATATTCTTTATTATCTATCAATAGCTTTAATTTAGACACACAGCAACTACATTATCACTACAGTTGTTGATTTCTTATGAGATGTATGCAACTGCTTGCAATTGTTGACAATATTCTTGAAATATGGAGCAGGTTTACTTATTGAAATACGCATGTCAGCATGCAAGTTGCAGTCCGACAATAAAGACCTAATCTTAGATTTGTTGATCTTCAAGCAAGAGAATGCTTGTTCGCAAATGTATGTTGATCCAAATAATGATAAAAGTTTAGCTGCAAAGTTTTTCAATTTGGGAAATGATTCTTGTGATAAAGATCCATAGGAATCCAACAAACGATCGGTCTTGAATTTCTCTTTCAGGTCATGATCTGCTTGTAAGTCAAGCAGCTCCAACTGTATGTCCTCTGTGGCTGTATCAGCTTCTGCACTAAAAGGTGAACTGAGAATATTGAACTTTGGCTCTAATTTCTTGAAATCTTGGAATCTCCATCCAAGTACTTCAATCAATGCATCTAATTGGGCTTTGTATTTTTCAGTCATTTCACCAGAAATGGTTTCTTGTTTCAGCAAAGGGAAGTGACAAAATCTGTTTTCACTTGCTTGTCTGGAGAACAGTGAGAGTTTTGACTGAAATGATTTCATATGTACATACAATTCATGTGCAAACACACCATTGCCCTGAAGTTTGACATTCAGTTTATTTAATGTTTCCATAATTTCAATGGCAAACATAAAATCTAACTGCCACTCTTTATTGACAATGTTAGTATTAAAGTCACATGCAATACCCTTCATCTCTAGGAACATTACTATTTCTTCTCTACGTTCCCACACTCGCCTCAACACCTTGCCGCGACTCATCCATCGAAGATTGGTGTGGTTCAGGACATCGGAATGTTCAGTTTCCAAATCGTCAAGTAATGACTTGAACTGTCTGTGATTAAGTCCTCTTGATCTGATGAGGTTGATGACACTGACAACTGGGTCAATAACATGCTTGATATTCAAAACAGTTTTACACAGACTTTCTTGGTGAATCACACAGTGAAGTGGTAATAATGTGTGGTCTGGATATTCTGCTTTAATCTTATCACTTATCAACTTTACCAGACCTACATTTTTTCCCAGTCAAAGCACGAGCTCCGTCAGTTGTAATACTTGCCATCTTATTCCAAACCAACCCAGTTCTTTCAATACAGTTAGTAACAGCATTGAATATATCATGGCCTGTGGTTGTCTTTGAGTGACTCAACACTCAGTAACTCTTCAGTGAGTTTGAAAGAAATGTTTATTCCACGTATAAATATCAATAATTGGGCAGTATCATGTACATCGGTACCCTCATCCAATGCAAGAGAGTACCACAAAAATTGTTTACTTGCATCTTGAAGTTTACGCATCAAATTGTCACTGATCTTGTCAATTCGTCTGACCACAGTTCTTCTCGATAAAGTAATTTTCTCGAATATGTTTTTTTTTTTTTTTGGGGGGGGGGGGGGGGGGGGGGGGGGGTGTTTTGTTTGTTCTGGACACATAATGTTTGCTGCATCTAGCAAACATTCCTTGATGAACTCGCCATCAGAAAATGACTTGTTCTGTTTTACAATTCTGTGTGACAGTACAAGACTAGTTTCAGTTGCAGCATCTTGAATTGAAGACTGTTTAGTGAAAACAGTTTGCTGTTTCTCCTAATTTGTCACCAACTCAAGGCATTTCCTGTCTTTCTCTTCGGCCGTTAAATTGTATCCGAAATCGGAATGCTTTGTTTGATAATGTCTTTTTAAATTGTACTCCTTGAAGACAGCCACTGACCCACGACACAACAAGCAAACTGATTTGCTACCAACTTTTATAAAACAGTACATAGTTGTCCATTCATCATTAAAAACACGGCATTCACCTTCAATCTTACGTTTGTTTTTGACACTCCTCATAACGGTACCTGAAATTCTGTAAATTTCAACAAAATAACTTAGAAACGGATTAAATTTCTTTATTTATAAATGCTTTCGCGGGCCGCATAGAATCACTGGCGGGCCGCATGCGGCCCGCGGGCCGTAGTTTGCCCACCCCTGTCCTAGACGGTTATAGACATGGAGGAGTCCAGACAGCAGGATTAAAAACCAGATAGATTACATCCTGATCAGCAGAAGATTTCGAAATGCTCTAACAGTCGTAAAAACAGTTCTCAAAGCAGACTGTTACAGTGGTCACAGATTATTTTCAGGCACACTGAGGGTAAATTTAAAGAAAGTCAAGTATACAACCGGAAACACGAAATACGATTTGTGCAAATTGGAAACTGACAAAGAAATACAAAATAATTTCAACATAGAAGTAAAGAACAAATTTGATACATTGTCTGATCTAGAGATCCTATTTCAAGATGTGTATGGTCAATGGGAAATGTTGAAGAATTCAATCAGTTTAGCTGCAGAAACAACTATTCCAAAATTAAAGAAAGTGGTTCGTCAGACACGGATGACTGAAGAAATTTTACAGCTAATGGAAACAAGAAGACAGAACAAAAATAATACTGCCAAATATAAAGAAATTCACAAAAAAGTCAGAACTTTATGTACGCTGGCAAAATAAGCATAGCGGTCGAGAAAAATTGCATAGAAATTGAAAAAGAACACAACAGTAAAAATACCAAACTAATGAACAAAAGAAATCAGGAGCTCACTAATCAAAGAACATATACATCAGCAGGGTGCCTAAAGACAAAAGATGGAAAAATCATAATATCAAAAGATCAGATTTTACATGTATGGTCAGATTATGTGAAAAACCTTTATGATGATAACAGAGAAGTATAGTATGATATTCAAAATAATAATGAAGGACCATCAATTTTGAAGATGGGTCTTAACCATGTGAAATCTGGCAAGACCTTCGGTTCAGACAGCATCACAACAGAAATGATTAATGCTTTAGAAGAATACGGAATAGATAAAGTTACCAGATTACTGAATGCCATATATAATACTGGAGATATACATCATGAATTATGTAATTCTGTATTTATTGCAATCCCAAATAAATCAGGAGCCTTGGAATGTGATCAACTTCGATCAATTAGTATAATGAGTATCATCACGAAGATTTTGTTAAGAATTATCATGCAAAGAGTTAGGAAGAAAATACAACCTGAAATAGGAGAGGAACAATGTGGGTTTGTAGAAGGCGAGGGTACAGTAACTGCTTGGTACGTTCTGAGAACAGCAATTAAATGTTCTATAGACGTAAACAAAGATCTACACCTCTTCTTTATTGACTACACAGAGGATTTGGATAAAGTGAGACATGTCGACATGATAAGGATGCTTGAAGATCTACAAATCGATGGAAAAGAGACTTGTAAAAAACTTTTACTGGAAACAACAAGCTGCCATAAGAATTGATAATTAAGTAGGCCAATATCAGCCTATTAAGAGTGGTGTGAGACAGGGATGTGTAATGTCACCAAATCTGTTTTCGCTGTACAGTGAAAACATTTTCAGAAATATAAAAGATATGGAAGCAATCAACATTGTGGGAAGATACATCAACAACATTAGATATGCAGATGATACAGTCTAGATTGCAGATAACGAACAGGACCTGCAAAGTATAGTAGATGTGGTTGTTGCACACAGTAAACAACTAGGATTAGAATTGAATTGTAAGAAGACACCGATTATGGTCGTCACTAGGAAGGAAGAAATACCACGATGTAATATACAGGTAAATGGTTATATTCTTAAGCAAGTGAATCGGTACAGTTATCTCTGAACAGTCATAACATCTGATGGGAGATGCCTTGAAGAGATTAGAACAAAAATTGCCATGGCGAAGATGGCCTTTTGCAAGATAACAAACATACTGACCAATAAAAAATATAAATTGGAACGAGAAAAAGAGTGTTTAAGTGCTACATAGAACCCGTACTTCTATATGGATGTGAATCGTGGACAATGAGCAAACAAGCTGAAAAACATCTGAAGGCTGTGGAAATGTGGTTTCTGGGGAACATGCAAAGAATTACCATGGACAACAGAAAAACCAATGAACAAGTACTACAAGAAACAAATGAAGATCGTAAACTGATTAGAGACAGTAGACGTAGAGAGACAACATTTTTTGGGCATGTTATAAGAAGAAATGAATTTGAGAACTTGGTGAAAACTGGCAAGATTGAAGGGAGGAGACCAAAGGGACAACCAAGAATTAAATATCTGTATGGCTTGGCCACATGGCATTGCCGAGACAGAAACACGGAGCTGTTCCACGACTCTGGTGATCTAGTGAGATGGCAAAACATTACAGCCCACGCTTATCGGCATGGCACATGATGGATGGAATACCGTAAACAAAATTCGGTCTGTTTGATAACTCAATGATGCTAATCAGCAAAAGCTCAGAGATGGCTGTTTTCTGCGCTTTTCGGCCTAACGACTGCACAGAAATTCCTGAAGAATGATTAACTCTCTTTTCCACCCTCCCTAACATATTTTCGGCTACATAATATGTATGCACAAATTTAATAATGACAACTTTAAAGAACGGCAACCGAAAGGTGGATATTATGAAGTGCGATGAACATAATGTGACATAATTCTTCTTCTGTTACTCTTTATCCAACAGTGAGGCATCGGTACCATAATAAAGCCATCCAATCCTTTGTTATCCCATGCAGCTCTGGTCATGTCTTCCCCTTATTATTCAGTTTTTCTTTCTAATTCTTGTCTCCCCCTGTGGTTTGCTCATCCTCTGTTTCTTTATAGATGGATAGACGTGTATGTGTTATATTATCGGACTTCAACCAGAGAGAACATTCTTGTTCACCCATCTTCATAGTAGTGTCGCCGCATGTAGACAGTAAAACAAACATTAAACTCTAAAAGCCACGAGATGTGCCAGCAAGCACTTATAAACTACTAGCTGACCCAGACGGGCTTCGCCCAGTCCTTGGCGGGGAGACGTCTCATTGAATTCATACAAGTAGTCAATACTCATTCAAATACATTTCTCTAAGCGCACAGAGTATGCGTTCGGCCCCTGGTCCCCCGCAGCTAATTTATTGATAATTTATTAGTTACCAGAGATTATGCACAGTGCACCTGTGCGGGCTGTTGGCTTGCCGATACTCCTGTATATTCAATAGTTCACATAGGGCAGTGAGGAGCATTTTGTGTGATATTCACTGGCAAAGGAAAGGAGCATAATGGGGACGACCCGTTGCCGTGAAGTTGGGACCGCGGCTAACTCACTAGTTACCAGATAATAAATATAATTGTTTTTTTTTCTCTGCTGTGAATAGTCTTAAATAGAATAGATTCTATTTTACTGAAATATATATTATCTCTATACACTTTTATTTTATTTATTTTTTTCAAATAACTGAATAATAATTTGGTGCCCGCAATTTTAAAATTGTAATTTTAATGAAAATTAACTAATAAAAAAAAGATGAAACAAATATTTAAAATGTTTTTAGAATCCACTCTTTATTAATTAGAAAAAAAAATAAATAAAAAAAATTATATGTGTTAATTAATTTTAAATACATTATATAGTTGCAATTAGAAAATTCCGCTTAATCCAAGGATATGTTTATTTTATGTTGTAGTATAATTTTAAAGTTATGGCTGAACCTCAAATATGATGTCTAATGAAATGCTCTTGGATAAACAATATTTTTTGTTTTTTCGTCTGGTGCGTACACGAATAAATCCGAAGGTCTTCCGACGCGTGAGCAGGCCACATATAGCTGTCCATGTGTGAAGCATGGATTTTCCAAATTTAGTCCACACACTTGTAGCGATTGTCCCTGTGCTTTGTTGATCGTCATAGCAAATTCGACTCGCACCGGAAACTGCAGATGTTTGAAATCTTGTAGTGTACGATGAAGCGCCTCCAATGCTTTTTTGTGCGCCATAGTACATTCGTCCCATATAATGAGTTGACAATGATTGGAGTACTTTACCCATTCCAGAAATGTTGCTGATATTGCATGTTTGTGTCTCAGTGATGTGCATATTCAACGGCAATTTCAGTGCTGAATGTGCTGTTCGGCCACCATCTTTCTTTCTTTCTTTCTTTCTTTCTTTAATGTAATTTGATTCGTTTATGTTTATTTTGTGAGCTGATGAAGGCGTTCTATCTTGTTTAGATTTAATTTATATTAACAATATTTGGGACAGAAGGCGATTTAGTAACAGCTGTCTAGAACAAAATGAGCAATCAGGACGTGCTTAAGGGAAGCTTGAGTCGCAAAGACAATTTATCACAAACATCATAATGAGTCAGACTTCGGTTCTGTTGTTGTTTTTTTTGGTTATTTTTTTGTTTGGTTCTTTTTTTCTTTTTTTTTTTTTTTCTTTTTTTTGGGGGGGGGGGGGGTGTCAAGTTATGAGCAGCAAAAACTGGAACATGTGATAACCAGGAAGATTGGCGGAAAAAAGAGATACAGGAAGATAGCGTGAGAAGAGTCTTTACAGTCTTGTGTCATGGCACGGACGGAAATCAACTTACAGTATCTAAATTAGAGATTGAAAAACATTTTCAGTGCCAAGGTACCGTAGCTAATAAATCAAACAGCGACCACAAACAGTTATACAAATGAAGTGCAATGGAATTAGACGTGGAATGTTTGTTAGTTAGAAAGGAAGTTAATTGCGTGTCCTTTGCAGGATGTAGCAGTCAACCACAGCATTTTTTTGGCTGTTCGGGATTCCTGGGCAAGTTTACGTTCAGTAGTTTGCCATTGCTGTGACATAACGTTCCAGTTTACTCCAGCTTGCAGACGATTATAAATACCTTTTCTTGGAAAAGAGAATTTCACGTGTGGGTGACTGGCGGTTGCCTTATATGGTAACGACTGCCAGAGTGAGAACGAGGCGAGGAATCTTGTGCCAGAGCTCCAAATAGAATTGAATAGTTTGGTAAAACTCCCGGGCTTCACTTGAGTCTTGGCCAGCCACCGAGTAAGATGTGAATTATTCAGGGAGAGGGTGTAGGCCCATTGTGGGCCCATTTTTGCCTCTATGTTGCACTGGTGAGCATACATGTTTTTTTTTTTTTTGAATGATAAGATTTGTGTTATATATTTAATACAATCTTTGTTTGATATGAGAAGTAATACTACATGTCATGTATGTATTTTATCGGAGTTTGCTACGGCACCGTTACTTCTGTAAGAAAAACAGCCTGAGATGTGAACGTCTATGCCACTGTCCTATATTCCTATGCTTATAATTCTTACCATGCAATGATTACTGATTCATCTTCTTTTGAAGACTTTGATATCTCTGTAAATGCTGTATCGTTTCTGCAGAGTTCAATCTATCTTCACTTTTGGTTCACTCTCATCTAGGGAAGAGCCTATCTTTACCGGACTTTGGTAAAGTATTCAGGTGTTACATAATGCCTTTGTTAAAGATTCAGAACCTGTACGCATAATATATATATATATATATATATATATATATATATATATATATATATATATATATATATATATATATATATATATATATATTGTGTGTGTGAATCTTTACTTTATCTGTGTACAGAATATGCCGGGGACGGAACGTATATTTTGTGTGTATGACAGCCTGGGGACACAGTTAGATAAGACACCCCATTGCTTTTGTCGGACTTGGTGGATCCTGTATGTCATTGGCTCAATCATATTTATGAGAACGGTTCACATACCTAAATACTCATTTTTACCTGCCGTACATCGTGCAGTGTGCTTGCCAAAATAACAAGACATTGGAGCCAATATTTCCAAAACCCCGACCTTAGTCACCCCCCCCCCGGTCATGTTCTATAACAGATTGTTGTCCTCCCATAGAGAATAGTGTTATTATGTGTGATAATATATCTCCATTTGGGATCTGTGATGTCCTGTTCGTTGTATAGGTAGAAGAGTGAGGTTGGTAGAGTGTTCAGATTACCGCCCCACCTTCCGGCCAAATAGACCCGTACATTACAGGCCCACAGGTGATACCACACATCATCATATGAGGATTGTCCTCTACCTATATGTCCCGTTGTTGTCTCTGTGAGTCTTATGAACCTGCATAATAAGCTAGTATATTCATAGATTGTCATTTTTGATTTGCAGGCATTGAGGCAAAGGGAGTGGGACATTTTGGCTGAATCTGAAACTGTTGGCTCAATTTGGCGGAGTCAACAACTATTGGCTTTGATATGCAGAGTATGCGTCCCTCAGTACTTTTAAACATCGGCATTCTTTCCTAGAACACCAGAGGCGGGGGAAGTAATCCCGTATTTTTCTGCTAGCAACAGTGAGAAACTCCAGACGGAGTTATCTCCTTTTTTGGGGTTTTGCAACTCTGGTCACATCAATTCAGCAAGTGCTATTGAAAAGCTTCTAATACTCATCACTGGCGTCTGACGAGAGATGACACTAATATTCTTCCTGTAGTATCAGGGAAGTTATAGTCTGCAACAGCTTACGGACTGGAGGTTACTCTCGATGTGAAGCAGTCATACGCAATGGAGTGAATCATGAAACCAGTACGGATCCTCTTTGTTGGTTCAATGTCCCCTTGAGACATTGTGGATGCATCTTTTCCTTTGGACGAAGCATGTTACCCAGATAAATCTGCAGGAGGCCGCCTAAATATGTTCAGCCAACTATGACACCAGCTTATAGAGAGTTCTTCGTTCGCTGGAGACCCCAGCGACTTTGTTGAGAGCACGGATGGGATGGTACTTTCCTTATGAGAAGTCATCATAATTTGACTTAGATATGAACCCAGCTACGTTTCCCTGGTTTGTTTAAATGTCGTACTGAGACATTTGAGATTTCGTCTTTGTTAACGATGAAGCATGTAAGTCTTACAATCTTCGGGAGATCGCCTAGAGAGGTTCAACTAGCTATGACCCATGCTCATGGAGAGTCCTTCCTTCACCAACAACCCCAGTACGTCGTTGAGAGTCCGTGCTTCAACTTTTCCAGAATGATGGACATTAATACCAAGGGGTGAAATCCCTATTCTGTGCAGACATATTTTCCTCTCAAGATCCAACGCCATATCGAGTAGTCCAGACTTCAAGTCACACCATCACCAATTTTAGCGAAGGGACAATAGCGGACAGTTCCTTTTGTTGGTCAATTATGACTGTATTTTATCAACGTCAATGAGCCGTATCCCCATTGCAATGTTCAGTATCCAGAGAACCTTGTTTTTTTCTCAGTGGCACATTGTGGTGTTTGGTCAATTCAAGATGGGATGAGCCCATCTGTTTCAGCGGTAGAATCAGAAGAGGAGTAGGGTTATAACAGTAGGAAGTGTCGTCATAGAACTGTTGTTGTGGGAGAATAAAGACAGCGGTAGAGAAGCCCTGTGTGGAGTGAATCTACATTCTCCTGATTTAGAAAAGTGGTGTCTTCAAGAACTGAGTTACAATAAGGATACAATCAACTGTCAGCTCCCTGATCTATGTTCTGGTTGGTTTTTCCGTGTGATAGACATCATGTAGTGGAGTATATGCCGAGTAGTGATTAAACGGCACATAGTAGAAACAGTCATCCCGAGTAGGGCCCAACAAGCCAAGTGCGGGTGATTGGGTTTTAAGTGCAGTGAGATAGATGAGGTGAGATAGAGGAGGTGAGATATACGAGGTGAGATAGAGGAGGGGAGAGGAGGTGTAGATTAGAATTGAATGCATTACTTTGATAATGTATTTGTTTTGTTTGATGTTTTGATAGATTGTAGTGGAGACAGAGTCTTGTACTTCCATGTTAAGAGATTCTGGTAATAAAAGATATATGTTCGTCAGGAGAGTTTTCATTGTCTAGTGACCAGTGTTACACTGTTTGTTATTGTAGAGAACTGTGCTACTGTATGTTTATATGCAGAGAATCCAGTGGGAGGTCGACCAACACACAGTCTCAGATATTTTATCCAAGAATAACAACTTGATAGAGATCTGTGGTTAAGTGACCTATTCTCTGTTTTATTCTTCAGGAAGGTAGTTTATCTTGTAAAGTGGGTGGAGTCTATCCGACCATAACCCCATTCTTACTTCAATAGAGCCAATAACTACTCTATATTCATGGAGTCTTTTAGGAAAGAAACTGTCTCGATTCAACTGCCTTTATACGGCGAACCTGAGGACCGATTGTTTATTACCCCTAGACACTATTTCAGTCCATTTCATATGGTATTCTCATTCACTACCCCAAAATTGCTTAAGCTTAAACCTTACCGAGACTTTTTTTTTAAGAAGGACTCACGGTTCCCAGAGGGGTTAGAGCCGCCCTCTAGGTCCCGCGTCCCTGTGTTACGGTTGTGATAGGTGATCATTCCGGCCCCTGGTAAGATCAAGTGCAGTAACTACACTTTGATCTTAGCCAAAAGGCCGAGAACGAGGCTGTTAAGGTAGGCAAAGAATACAATTATAGTTATGTAACATGCAAGTGGTAAATTACATTATTCAGTATAGATGTCGAAGAGAAATAAAAAGATGAGTTAGAACATTTTAACGTATCTAAAATAGATGCATTATTTTTATGAAAACTTTGAAGATGTCTTAAAGATTTTATCACTTTGTTTATAATGCATGTGACTGTAGATAACTAATTTAAACATTTTATAAAACTTGGAGAAAAATACACAATTATTTAGATTATATAATATAGCAATGCTACTAAAAGTAATGTCCCTTGACATAACTTTTCTTAAGTTAAGTCCCCTTGCAATATTTTAATTAAGGTTGTTGTATGACGTACAAAACTGTTTTTAAACTAACTAACTATGCCAGTTGGATCCGCGGGAGTGAGAAGAACATCTGTACAAAATTTTATCTCAGTCAGATGGACCGTTCGGGAACGCATAATTCACACACACACACACACACACACACACACACACACACACACACACACACACACACACACACACACACACACAAATACATTGTCTTATATATATATATATATATATATATATATATTGAAAGTATTTATTTGATAGAAGCTGCGGTAATTCATTGGCTAGCACACTTGCCTAGGGGTCCATAGTCAGGTGTTCGAATCTCCATCTAGACGGGGCTTTCTGTTTCTTATATTGACCTGGTCATTCTAGCGTATAATGGGTAGCAGAAAATGGTATTAAAGTAAAGACTCACCTTATCTCATCATGTTCCGGTTGTACCTAGCGATGTCGAGGTGAAGTATAAACACCGTGGGAGTTGTCGCTTATGGGCTTCATGTATCGATTTTCCCATGCTATTCCCTCCGCCCAACGTGTACGTAGTTAGGCTCTTCCTCTATTTACATCTGGTCTGTACATCATTGCTAGTCTTGGTACGCTCTTGGATGGTAACCTACTTATATGGCCAAACCATTTGACTTGCTGCTTTCTAATAAAATCTAGTGCTGCTTTAACCCCAACTTTAGTAATGATTTCTTCATTTCTTATCTTATCTCCTCTTGATACGTTGAGTATTCTTCTCAGGCATCTCATTTCTGTTGTTGTGATTTTTCTTTTCTCTTTTTCTGTCATTGTCCAGGTTTGGCATTGGTAGCATAGAGTTGGTAGGAAGATTGTGTTTTAAAGTGCTTTCTAGTAGTTATTGATACATGTTTGTTCTTTGGTATTGGTGCCATTTGTCCAATGAGTTGGTTTGCCTTATGGCATCTGTTTTCAATTTCGTCTTCTAATCTGCCATTTGATGATATTATACTTCCTAGGTACTTGAAATTCTTTACTTATTTCAAGGGATGTTTGTTTAGGTGAACTGTTGTTCTGTTTTCTTCTTTAGTTATAGTCATTACCTCTGTTTTTCTTGTGCTAATTTTCATGTTATGTTCCTTACACATTTCGTTTAGACTATTCATGTGGTCTTGTAATGCAGCTTCTGATTTTGCTATTAGTGCTTGGTCGTCCTCAAAAATGAGTTCTCCAATGATTAGATGACGGTAAGAATCAGCAGTTGTTCGAATCGCATCGGTAAATTTACGGGGTATGTGAGCCGGCCGCTCAGAGAGCAATGGCAAACTACTGAGCGTAATCTTGCCAAGAAATCAACTTACAGCTGAAAGATGCTGGTGTTGACAGAGAGGTCCTGTAAAGGATATGCTAAAGAAAAAAAAAATGGTTAGATTTGCAGATGGTTCTTCTTCTGTGTTCTCGTCATGTGGTATTCTTGCGGTCTCTGTTTGGCTGGTTTCTTTACATATGTTGTCTATACATGTTATGAACAAGAGAGGGAACAGGACACAATCTTGTCGTACTCCGTATCTTATGGTGAAAGGTTCTGAGTATCCTCCAGCTGCTCTCACTATGCATTCACTGTTGCTGTATAAGCTTTTGCATAGGTTTGTTAGATGTGTACTAACTCCATATTGTTTAAGGATTTCCCACATCTTGTTTCCATCTACTCTATCACATGCCTTTTCTTGGTCGACAAAGGCTAAGTAAAGTGTTTCAATGAATTCGATTAAATTGTCTATAAGTTGTCTAAGCGCACAAATGGCATCCGTGGATCCCTTGTTTTTTTTACATCCAAGTTGTGTTTCGCTTAGCTGGGGTTCAATAGTAGTTCGTAGTCTTTTCTCAAGAATTTTGCAAAATTTTTTCTCTGTATAGGTCAACAGTGAAATGCCTCTGTATTGTGTGAAATCTCTTTTGCTGCCGTTCTTTTTTCCAAACTGAGATAATTATGGCGTTTCCCCAGTCTCGTGGTGTCTGTTGTTCTACCCAAACATGGTTGAATAGTCTATGTAGCTATGCTGTTCCTACTTCTCTTGCTGAAAGTAAAGACGCTGGCATGAAATTAACCAAATCAGCCATCCAGTGTCAAGTTTTTGTATTTTGCCGTCTTTACACATGACAATGTGTTTTATTACACTTAGCAATGAGGCTTAACAACCTCATGATTACACACAGACTGGGCTTAATTTAAGAGGCCATGTGTTAAGTATGCAGTATGATCTCTATCTCGGCCTGCCTAGTTTACTCTAGAAAGGTAACGCCAATACTCTGGAACAAATGAAGCTGCAGACGTTACCGTATCAGCAAAGAATTGCTCTAAGTGTCTGTCTGTCGGAGCTTCAATCCTAGTTCAGGTGCTGACCAAGCAGTAGGGCCTGGTCTGACCTGCCATGATATTCAGTCTTTAGGTGACATTTCCTCCCAACAGGATACGGCTTGTAACCTCCCAATTGCGTTCTTTGTTGGCACAATGTGGGATGTCGGGTTTAGTGAGAGCTGTCCAACATCCGGCGTTATCAGAAAGCATGTAGTACCGTCTACTATTATACGGTAGCTCAGTTATGCTTGTATCCGCCTAAGTCCTGAATAAATTGTTTCATAGTAATAATGGTTTTAATAGCACTTAGATATTGTTGAACTTACGTGGCGGATTTCTTGTTTTCATTTGAGGTTCGTCCTACAATTAATAATAAAACAAAATCACGTACAGCAAAAAAATTCTTCTTTTGTTTACAATAATTAAAATCATTTTCCATTTAACGTTAACGCAGCTTCAGAAAAATACAGAAAATTCACAAGCAGGGTGAAAGCATATCTGTGCTCCATTATTCTGCAAAAGGAAAATGCTAGTCAGTGAGTATTGGACTGATAAATACACTGGAGATAATGGAGATGTGGTTGCTTAATTAAGAACGAACGAAACAACACACTTTATTTTCAAAGGGCACGCAGGAACGTCTGACATTCTGCCCTTCTTCTCTCTTTCCTCATATACGTTATTTCATTCAAAATCACTTACGAAGGTTATCTTAGACAACCAAAGAACAATATTCATTAATACACATGGCCAATAATCAATAATAAATGACTCACTATGGCATTTTTAGCATGGCCATTATAAATACCTAAGGAAGTTGTAACGTACCATACATATGGGAATGTTTATTAGCTATTTGTCGTTTGAGATAATGTTCACAATGTTTTTGTTTTTGCTTTTAGTGGGTGATGTAGTCTGTACTGAGATAGTGTTCAACAGGCTGCGAGTATGTGTGCAATGATTGGTGGTGTCTTCCATGTCTTGTGGAAGATTGTTTCATAACTGAACAGCAAAGAATGCTATGCTTGTTTTGTATAAGTTATTCCTAGGTTTAGGGGCATTAAGTATGTTTAGTCGTTCGCTATGTCTTGCGTTATATTTAAACAATGGCCAAAGGTAGCTTGGGACATTATGAAATATAATTTTGTGAATTAGTTTGGCGTTAATAAAACATAAGCACTTGTGGTATGGCAGCAACTGAAGACGTTCATGTAGGCTGGAAATTCAGCTAAGCCTTTTAACCACTAATTAAACGGACTCCCCTTTTCTGCGTTTTGTTATTGATTTGGAGCACTCATCCCAGATTGAGGAGCAATAGTTAATATGTGTTTGCATGTGGGATGTATAGAATATCGTTTTTGTTTTTTCATTAAGGAAATTTTTAATTATGGCAAGTTGGTAAACTTTGTCAGCTATTTGTTTAACGAGAGCATAAACATAGGAATTAAATGTTAGACTTCGATAAATGATAAGATCCAGTGTTATGTGCTCGGTTATACTTTCTACAAGTGTGCTAGCAATGTGCAGCTGAAGAGTTTGTGAGTCGAGAATGTTAAGTATTCGCCTCATTGCTCATTGGGGGGTACGGGGTGTCAGTCATTGGTAGCACCTTTGGTAAGGATGGCTCTCATGTCCTTTCAGGACCCATCCCCCACTGGTCCAAGTCTGACACCCAGCTCGTGCCTGTGGCTCCTAGTAGCTGTCAGCATGCGACAGCGGCCACCCCCGGGCAACAGCTGTGAGAGGCTGGCTAAACCAGGCATGGGTATCCGATTTGGTGTCAAACCAAGAGGTAAACTAGGGTATGCCTACCCAGCATGTGAAGACAGGATTCGGCAGACTGCGCGGAAGAAATCATTCCTGATTCAACGGGCAAGACGGCGTTTACCTGCAAAGCGTTGTGGAACGTAATGAGCACGGCAAGGCACGTAGAGCGCCCTGGTCATCCACTGCACCTGTATTCGTCTCCAATCGTCTCGACTTGTCTTGCCACTGGACTCAGATGGACTCAGGCGAGAGAGTGAGGTCGACGAATTGCGCAACTCTTCCTCACTTTAATCCAAGTCATCGCGCAAGTCATTCTTCATCCAACGTCACTTATCACCTTCAAGCCCTGTGGCGATGGGCGAGCGGCAAAGCGGCAGGCGTGGGTACGCTGGCAGCCGTAGTCGCAGACCTGCACACAGGCGGCTCAGGCCATATGGTCGTCTTCTACTGACCGGAGCAGCAGTGGGATTCGGCAGCCCCCTGAGCGACTGAGCAGCCCTCTATAGGAACACACTGCTCACCTCCATAGCATGAGGAAGGGGCTAGAAAAGGTGCCCTAAACATTGTCTGCTTCATCACTACCTAACCAGCTAGCCGCGGTTGGTGGGTACCCTAACTGCGGTCGACATACAAAGAAAGATAAAACAAGCAAAGCTAAAAGAGTAAACCATATTCCCTTAACAATTGGAACTTGGAATGTACGCACCCTACTTGACAGAGACGGCGCGTCGGGTCCAGAGAGACGAACAGCACTGATTGGGAGAGAGCTGGGCAGGTACAACATCGACATTGCAGCCTTGAGCGAGACACGACTTGCAGAAGAAGGCCAAATCTGTGAAATTGGTGCTGGCTACACATTTTTCTGGAGTGGAAGGAAAAGCGAGGAAAGACGCCAATCCGGTGTGGGATTTGCCATTAAGTCGGCCCTGGTCGGCAAATTAGCTGGATTTCCAAAGGCTATAAACGACAGGCTCATGACCATGAAGTTGCCTCTGCTGAATGGAAGAAGCACGCAACCATTGTGAGTGTCTACGCACCAACTATGACCAACGAAGATGATGTCAAGAACAAGTTCTATGAGGACCTGCACAATGTATTAACATCTGTTCCCAAAGGAGACAAACTTATACTCCTTGGGGATTTCAATGCCAGAGTAGGCACGGACACCACCTCTTGGAGTGGCATTATTGGAAAGCATGGAGTCGGAAATTGTAACAGCAATGGACTCCGCCTCCTTCAGACATGTGCCGAACATGATCTCCTGATTACGAACACAATTTTCCGTCTCCCCATGAGAAATAGGACATCGTGGATGCACCCTCGCTCGAAACACTGGCACCTCATTGACTATGTCATCGTCAGGAGGAGTGACAGACAAGACGTTCGAGTGACAAAATCCATGTGTGGTGCCGAATGTTGGACAGACCATCGTCTCATTGTCTCGAAAATGAACATCCACATCAGGCCACCACGGCGTCCTCAAGGGGCGAAAATGCAAACAAAGCTAAATGTCACCCGCCTAAACAGCAAGAAAATGCAGCAGTCGTTTGAAAATATGCTGGAAGACCGCCTCAAGCCCAATGCTGAAGCTAAACAGGATACAGAAACAGAATGGAGAGCCCTAAAGGACACCATTTACAACACTGCTATGGAAATCCTGGGGCCAGCCCCCCGAAAGCATAAAGACTGGTTTGATGAAAATTCCGAAGACGTCAACCAATTGCTGGCCGAGAAACATCTTCTCCTCAAGGCACATTTGAATGACCCAAAGTCAACATCAAAAAAAGATGCTTTCAAGAACATTCAGAGAGTAGTGCAGCAGAAACTTCGGCACATGCGGGACTCCTGGCTGAGCAGCAAAGCTGATGAAATTCAGGGCTTTGCTGACAGACATGATATGAAAAACTTCTACGACTCACTGAAAGCGGTCTATGGTCCTTCATCACCAGGCATAGTTCCCCTCCTCAGTGCAGACGGGGGAACATTGGTCACCGATAAGAAAGAAATCCTCCAACGCTGGGCAGAGCATTTCAGCAAAATCTTAAATGCAACTTCCTTCTTCGATGATGAAACCATCAACTGCCTTCCTCAAGTTCCCACCAATGAGACACTTGATGACCTGCCAACCATAGTGGAAATAAACAAAGCCATCCAGCAACTCTCCAGCGGCAAGGCACCTGGTCCTGACTCCATCCCAGCAGAGATATACAAGGCAGGTGGGCCGGTCCTAACAGAGCAGCTTCACCAAGTCTTCACAAACATATGGATGAACGAGACCATGCCACAAGATTTTAAGGACGCGTCAATAGTCCACCTTTACAAACGTAAAGGAAACCGCCAATCCTGTGACAACCACCGAGGCATCTCCTTGCTTTCAATTGCAGGGAAGATACTCGCCAGAATTCTTCTCAATCGCCTCACAGCCCATCTCGATCAAGGTCTTCTTCCTGAGAGTCAATGTGGCTTCAGAAAAGAACGTGGAACTGTTGACATGATTTTCGCTGCAAGGCAGCTGCAAGAGAAATGTCAGGAACAGAACTGCGAAATGTTCTCCACTTTCATTGACCTTACCAAGGCTTTTGATACAGTCAGCAGAGAAGGACTGTGGAAGATTATGGCAAAATATGGCTGTCCACGAAAGTTTGTCCAAATAGTGCGGCTATTTCATGACGGCATGCAGGCAAGAGTACAGGAAAATGGTGAACTGTCTGAACCCTTTCCTGTCACCAATGGAGTGAAGCAAGGATGTGTCCTGGCACCAACACTGTTCAGCCTCATGTTTTCAGCCATGTTGATGAATGCCTTCGAGAACGACGACATTGGAATAGACATCAACTACCGTATGGATGGAAAGTTATTCAATCTCAAAAGGCTGAAAGCTAAAACCAAAATTAACAGCGGCACCGTCAGAGAGCTCCTGTTTGCTGATGATTGCGCTCTATACGCCAACTCAGAGGCGGACATGCAACATAATGTTTCAGCTTTCTCACATGCCTGTGCCAACTTTGGGCTCAATATCAACTTGGAGAAGACTGTAGTTATGTACCAGCCAGCTCCAGGGAATAATCACACTGTGCCGAATATCAAAGTGAATGATCATAGACTAAGTGTTGTGGACAAATTCACCTATCTTGGCAGCACCGTGTCACAAGCTGCCACAATCGATGACGAAGTGAATGCAAGAATCTCCAAGGCCAGTGCAGCCTTTGGCAGACTGTACAAGAATGTATGGGACAGAACTGGAATAAGCCTGCAAACAAAGCTAAAAGTCTACAAAGCAGTTGTATTATCCACACTGCTATATGCTTGTGAAACCTGGACTGTTTATCAGCGACACGCTAGGAAATTAAACCACTTCCACACAGTCTGCATAAGGAAGCTCCTGAAGATTAAATGGCAAGACAAGATTCCAGACACTGAAGTCCTAGAAAGAGCATCCATGCCCAGTATCCACACTCTACTGATGAAGAATCAGATTCGCTGGGCTGGTCACTTGACTCGCATGCCAGATCACAGGCTCCCTAAACGAATTTTCTACAGCGAACTGCGTTGTGGTAAACGCTCCCAAGGTGGCCAGAGGAAACGTTTTAAAGACACTCTGAAAATTTCACTGAATGCTTTTGGAATTCATCATGACACCTGGGAGGCTGCAGCCAGAGACCGAAATTCGTGGCGTGCATCATTGCACAAAGGTGCAGTCATATGTGAGGCAACCAGGACTGCAAGAGCTGTGAAGAAAAGGCAGGACAGAAAAATCACTGCAGGAAATCCTCCTCCAGAGACGTCAAGCATTCTTTGCCCACATTGTCAAAGAACATTTCGAGCCAAAATAGGCCTTATCAGCCATCTTAGAACCCACGGCTCGACACCTTCAACCCCACTGGATGAAATGAATGGTCATCATCATTCTTGATGGACAAACAACAACAACAAACAACATAGATTTTGTTTTAGAAATTTTAATTTGCATGCGGTTTGCATAACTCCAATTAAATACACTATTTAATTAATATTATTACTATAACGATTCTGCCACATTATAATTAAAAGCGTTTGTATATACTGTGCAGTCGTCTGCAAATAGATCCCAGG
This sequence comes from Cepaea nemoralis, assembly GCA_014155875.1. Taxonomy (NCBI): domain Eukaryota; kingdom Metazoa; phylum Mollusca; class Gastropoda; order Stylommatophora; family Helicidae; genus Cepaea; species Cepaea nemoralis. The sequence continues at coordinate 200,815 of JACEFZ010026033.1, read as the reverse complement.
ACTACGAAAGATATACGAGAAGATCATTTATATAAATGGCAAATAACAAAGGGTCGTGTATAGACCCCTGAGGTATTAAAATATTTATGGTAATGGTTTGAGATAATGATGTATTGTGTGAATCTACTTGTTTTTTGTCTACTAAAAAAAGATCTTATCAATGACAATATATTAAAGCTTACATTCATTGATTCTTGTATTTTAATTAAAATAGTATGCTCTGTCATGTCGAATGCTTTTCCCAAGTCTATAAACACCGCTCCACATGTAGACTTGTTGTTAATATTTAATGTCAGTTTTCTATCATGTTTTTTAGGGCGTATGACAATAATATTTGTCATACCAAAACCTGACTGACTGACTACTATTAGTTTGTTACGAACTATATGTTCTATTGTTGTTTGGTGAATGTGCTTTTCTAGCGTTTTGGATAGTGGTAATATGGAAATTGGCGTATAGTTGCCCATGAGACTATGTCTAATGATAAAGCTTTTAAATGAGGATACATTTTAGCGATTTTGATGGGAAGTGACCTTTGGTGAGACATTGATTATATATACAAGTTAGTGACTTGCAGATCGCTGATGCAGAGCAGCGAGGAATCCGATTACTGATTCCATCTAGACCTGATGAGTTATTGTTATTTAAGTTACTTAGATGAGTAAATATTTAAGTGATCATCATTAGTGGTATATTGGAGGGAATTTCTCTATAGCATTTATTCTCACAAAATGATGATAATAAAGTTATGTCATGAGTATAATCTGTTATTGCAGCCTTCAACAGGTTTATGTTGGATTGAAAGAAACTACTGAATTGAACAAGGGTAACCTGATTTGATGGTAATGATTGTTAGGACTTGTCTTTGTGTGTCAAGGTATTATTTTATTTCCATATATATTTAATATTGAATTTATCGATTATTAAATTAATATTATAGATTTTCTTGTCCTTTTGAATAATATATTCAACTTTGTTTCTCAGACTACGGTATGTGGTGAGGTCTCTATTTTTATGTGCCCTAACCCAGTCTCTCGAAATTTCAACTACATCGTGGGTGATCCACGGGGGCTTAGTATAATTTTTAAGTCACACAACAATACCGGGAACACACTTATCACTTAGAAACGCCTTCACCTAGTGGTTCAGAGCAACATCTGGGTGAGGAAGTTGGTAAATACAATCCAGAGATGAGTTGAGTGAGTATTGTAAAAAGACATCATGATTGAAGATTTTATAATTTCTATATTTTATACTTATGTGTTTGTGTGTCGTATTTTTTGGGTATCTCTTTTCTATCACGTGTAACATTCTGGATAATGAGCATTCATTGGATTAATAGGTATAGTATATTATTTGATTTTGTCAACATGTGTAGTATAAATGTCATGTATAAGTGTTGTGGATTATGCTATTATTCTAATGGTTTGTTTGATTAACTGTTGGAAGTTTTATGACTCTATACTGTTTTCCCATGTTTTGCTTATATATAAATATAAACATTATATATATATATATATATATATATATATATATATATATATATATATATATATATATATATATATATATATATATATATATATATATATATATAAAAATAAAATTGAAATATAAACTTGCAATACCCGTCACTTTTTTCTGCTAAGAAAATCTTCTAATAACTTTAAAACACATGTGTCATCATCTTAGATGTTACTATTTAATCGACTTTCACTAATTCCTAATATGTGAGTGTTGTGATTAGGCATACGTGATAGTTCTGGCAGCTTCCCTGATAGATGGTAGTTATTTAAATGCCCGACTCTTATCACATCTTCACGAGGCAGTGTTCATACTTATTGGACATGTAAACAATGCATTATCATAAATGTTAAAAACACAGACTTATTAGAATGTACATCACTTATTACAATACACACCAAACAGTACAGAGAAACAGTAATATATCAATGAGTACATAAAAAGATACATACACAGATAAGTAAAGAGCCGTGAAGAACTCCTCACCAACAGTAAAAACAAATTGAAAAGGATTAAAACAGATATGCAACTAAATACTATCCATGAATGTAAAGAATTATACAAGTCAATGTTTATATTCACGTTTAGTTTAGTTTAGTTTAGTCGTCGGATCAACATCACGGCACATGGGTTTAACCCATATGTGCTCCGTTTTCCTAATAACTCAAACATGATCTGGAGAAACTCAATTCAATGTACGAAATCCGTTGCATCGGCGAGGATTCTGAAATACGTTCGGTGGATTTTTAACTCTAATTTTGCCCGGGAAGCGCCGTTAGGCTAATCTTTTTCGATTTCCAACTGCCAAGGGATTTTTTACGTGCGCAACAATACACGTTGGCGTCCGATCTCACTACCCTGAGACCAGGGGAAATGTTATTACTGGAAGTCCATGTGGATTTTTAAAAATAAATCCCGGTCCTCACCGGGGCCTGAACCAGTGACCTCCAGCACTCGAAATGGACACCATACCTCGAGACCACTCACCCCCCCCCCCCCCCCTTATAGTCACGTATCCACTATTACGTTAGTAGATAAAACAATAACCAAATATGCAGATACACATTCAAGGATAGGTTCTTTCTTGTATCGAGATCCATTGTAACGTTGTGCTGAATTGCTACTAAATATCAGGACGTGATGGTATAACAGAGTGACTATTATAGGACGACCTGTAAGAGCTCGGATGGATATTTAAGTTTACAAAGTGGAAATTACATTTAGTTTAGGATAGATTATGGTAGAGCCAACTTAAAGCAAAACTCACTAAAACGCGCAAAATGTACGTAGATGAAAATTGTTTAGTATCTAAGAAATGACAATACTGTTAACGACAGAAGTAGGGAGAATAGCAAAAAATAAAAAAATGGAATTAAATTTGAAGAAGGCATTTCTTGTACGTATGAAAATGCTGTGACGTGAGCCATAAATTGGGCTGATGAATTTTCTTTTGTGGAAATGTTTCAAATAGCTTTTGTCAAACATTTGGTCCGAACAGAGTTGAAGATGAATTAAAAGATATATAAATACAGATATTTGAGACTTCTTTTAAGCCCGTAGTATAATCTGCCACTATATTTTTGTGTGTGTTGGCAACCAGTTGAACTAAGTTTATATTGTTTTTACGGCCGAACCAGCGCGAGGTACTAAGGAATGATGTGCATTCACCATTAGCGGTCAGGGTCCACTTGAACGGTCCTCGCTTACAGCTATACTTGATGGGATAGCGAGACTGTTGGACTGTGATATTGGTCTTTGGTACAGCAACATTATAAGTGCTTGACGAAGTGTTGCTGGGCTAAAACATATGATGTGTAACAATTCTGGGTTACAATAAAATGTGTACAGTTGATGTCTCACGGGTATGTAACGAAAACCAACTACAGGTTCTGATTCCTGGCTACCATGAGGCTGTAGCGTCACATTGTGTGTTGCTGATAAATGGTAATTGCTGGATAGCAGAGGCAACATGCCGTTATAATTATTACCCTCCTATGTGAACGAGTGTGTATTATAGGAACTTGGCGTAGTGGAAGTGTTCCGCCTGGCTTGCATTTCAGATGCAGTTGTTATGAATGGTCTGCGAATTTCTGGTCTATTGTTACTTGATGTGACGGGAGTATGTCGTGTGGCATGAGTTTCACGTGCAGTAGCAAAGAGTGTTCTATGCGTTCCTGTATTGGATTTCAATTGTTTCCGTTCTGGGTATTTGATATTTTTGGTGTGAAAGCTGGTGCCCAATGTAGATATATGTATTTGATCTTAATAAAGACGCTTTTTCCGTGCAACAACCTGTGAAGTGAAGAATGGTGTGTTGTTGATGAAATATATGTTGTTATGAGAACACAATGCATGTAATATGTTGTAGTTTATGTTAGCCAGACGACGCTGAAATTCATAAAATGATATGATGGAAGAGAAGAAAATATACCAATTAGGCAATGACTGACGTAACCCGTTCAAGGGTGCCCGCAGTTAAGACACTGATTTGTTGTTTGCTCATGATGTCTTTATACAAATGCGTATTTTTGTCTTTCTAACGTTATGATTTACAGCTAATCTGCTAATCTTGTCAGTTAACCAGTCAACACCAGCCCCAGGCTGGATTATGAAAAAAAAATGTTTTTGTCTGTTGTGGCAATCCGGTCGTTATTTAGGCGTGTCATTAAAGAATCGTCTATTATAATGTGTGTACAGTCGGGTCGTGTTGTCTGTATATGTTAGTCGTCAGTAGGTGTATAATAGCGGTTTGAGATCTAGCCAGGGGGTACCCTGCACGCCGATGGTTATGGTAGCGTCATGGCACCCAAACACACACCCCAGCATATGTTTGATTAGTGGGGGTAGAGGGTCCCGGACCACTGGGGTAGGGGTGTCCGGGGTGTATAAGGGTGGTAGGAACACCACAGAGAGGCGAAGCGGTTTGAGATATAGCGAGGGGGTACCCTGCTCACCGATGGTTATGGTAGGATATAAGCAATATACGCTATTCAGATGACACAGTATTGGTGGCAGAGCAGATAATGCAACATTTGTTGGACATTGTAGTAACAGAGGGTGCAAAGAAAGTACTATCCTTGAATATCAAGAAACAATTAACAATGGTGATAACAAAGAAAATGATGACACAAACATGTGACATAGAAATAGAAGGGACAATTATTATCCTAGTGGATAATTTTAAATACCTAGGGGCATTTATAACATCAGGTGGAAGATATTCGTACAGCAGAGATTAAGAGCAGAATGGGACAAGCAAAAGCCTCATTTTAGAAAATGCAGAGTATCTTATGAAATAAGTCATTATCACTTAATGTTTGAAACAGAGTGCTAAAATGCAATATAGAACCAGTTTTGCTGTATGGCAGAGAATCTTGGAATGTAAATTAACATATTAAGAAGAAATTAGAAGCAACAGACATGTGGTTCCTGAGACGAATGTTGCGAATTCATTTGACTGCCAGAGTAACTAACAATGATTGCCTGAAACAGACTTTTGAAATCAGAACATTATATACATATAGAGTACATCGTGACAACTGGAAACATCGAGGAGAAGAGAGGCAGAGACAGACCAAGAGAAATTATACTGGATGGATTAAGACGATGGTGTGGAGGACTATAATCAGCAGATTTGGTCCAGAACACCTCTTCCGCAATCTGTGGCGAGCCATGAACGCCCACTCCAGCTGGTAGGGCTGATGATGATTTTACGTTCGTCTCACTCCAAACTAACATAATATCGATTGCTTTCTATAAAGTTGTCAAGATCACATTATATTGGAAACATGTGTGCACTTTAAACGGTATGGCTCGTAATAGGTTGTTTTTGTTTCAATAATCGTATATAGGTACTTGATGGTTCCTTCGCCCTGCTACTGAGTGAGTGCGTGGCGCGACACTGTGAGCTGTGAGTTTCGTGTGAAATGCTTTTGAATCTACCCGAGATTGTTTGGATCGTGACTGCATGTTCGGAGTGATGGCAGATGGCTATGTCCCAGAGTTGACCGGTTTTTGCCTTATGCAGAAATGCGTGGCTGCTGAGCTTCTGGTTGACTGCCACTACCATCGACGATGAACTGTATTTCGTGGACTGTGTGGGTGAACATCTAGGAAACATCCAGCTGGGAAAATGACTGTCGATTCCATCAGAAATTAACTGGGTGTTTTGTGGGGTACTATTGTGTTGAGATTCTGGTGGCGGCATTATGCACAGTGCATCTGTGCAGGCTGTTGTTTGTCGAGACTCCTGTCTTTTCCATTTTTCACATTGGGCAGTGGGGAGCATTTTGTATGATATTCACTGGCACAGGAACGGAGCATAATGGGGACGAGCCGTTGCTGTGAATTTGGAACTGCGACTAACTAACTAACTAACTAACTAACTAACTAACTAACTAACTAACTAACTACTAACTAATCGTATATAGGTGTTTTCATTTCAATAATCGTATATAGGTGTTTGGTTTCATTAATCGTATATAGGTGTTTGGTTTCATTAACCGTATATATGTGTTTGGTTTCAATAATCGTATATAGGTGTTTGGTTTCAATAATCATGTATAGGTGTTTGGTTTCAATAATCGTATATAGGTGTTTGGTTTCATTAACCGTATACATGTGTTTGGTTTCAATAATCGTATATAGGTGTTTGGTTTCAATAATCGTATATAGGTGTTTGGTTTCAATAATTGTATATAGTGTTTTGCTACATGCCTCGTACATACCTGTTGTGTTGCTTACCTCGTAGATAGATGTTTGGTTGCATTTCTCTTTGTAGGTATTTGGTTACATTAATCCTATAAAGGCGATTGTCTACTTCTCTCGTATATAGGGCTTTGCTTAGATTCCTGGTGTATAAGTGTTTGTGTTAATTCCTAGTATATAGATGTTTGGGTATATTACTATTGGCAAGTCAACAAAAAACTAAATATTTTGAGGAAACAGTTTTTCTCTAAGAAATGTTAGTCTCTACTTCGGAAACCATATTAACATTGTTTACAGTGATTTATTCCATATTTAAGCCACTTTAAATGTATCTGCTTTTGAGAAACATAACATAATAGAAAAGTTAAGCGTTAACACACATAACATGTTTGTGTGGGATTTCGTTGATGGAAATTACTTAGTAACTTCAAGCGAATAGTAAACAAAACAGGCTGTACACGCAACAACGATAAACCTGAGACAACTAATAGCGTCTACCACAGGGGAATTTTGGAAACAATTATATTAAACGAATAGAGAATTAACGGTTACCTAGCGGCAGGGACAATGTGGGTACTACGATAAAAGATTAACTGATTGCCTGCCAAACAAAAATGCGGTCCTGACCAAGCAGAAATTCATGGCAGAAAATGGGAAGTAGGGGTGTGTCACAAAAATGCTTTTAACATTGTTAAAATGGTAGCAGATTTATTGTATTATTGTGGCATATTAGGAAGTTGGAAGCAGTACCCACCTCGACCTACCCTACAATGAAGTAACGCTAAGAGGATGGGACCAATTTTATTTGGAGGGAATGGGTCCTTGGAAGAAAAAGTGTCCCATAATAGCTCTGGAAATCTAGGGGTTTCCCAGGAATGTTAATTTCTTCCCTCCAAAACTTCCTTCCCGAAAAGAGAAACTTATTTATCTCAGAGTCCTCCACCTATGATCATTTTCCCTTTTTATGTGAAATGGTCACAGGAAATTTATAAGATTTAAAGTTCCCTTTTCTGAGTAACCTGGAACTTGGGAGATTACAATAGAACAGAACTTAGCTGTCTATTCGTGTTTACCCAGCCACCTGAAGTTCCAGATTCTACAATTATGTGATGTAGTTTCATTTACTAAACACATAAATAATAAAATGTTTTGTCACACCACAATATACTTGACATAAGAATGCAGGAAAAGTTAATTTTGTTTATTAACCAAAAAATCTGTGGAAGTAAACCAGTGAAGCATTATGAACATATGAACGATACACATCAGTCTATAGAATGATGTTCTAATTACACAATGGAGAATAGAACTCCTAGAAAATCTCATGGTTGTTCAGTCATTTCATCACTGGACTACACTAATTTCCTACCATTGTCTCTATACTACACAAATGTTCGGCTGATTAATTTTCAGTTTATTTTTAACTTTAAATCAAAACAGTCTACACCAAATAAGATCTGGAGAGGTTCATAAAATGCTCTCCTCTCTGACAGTTCTTGCTGGTTCCTGAGTTATCTAAATGAATAACTGATTATAACAAAGTCCTTCCTTATTTGATTGTCAGTCAGACTTATGCCATGATTGTGATAACCTGCAAGTCTTTGTGAGTTATAAAATGAGCCTTGTAATCTTAGAAATATTCCTGAATTTCAGATCTTGTTAATCATCAGAATGATCATGAAGCACAGATCCCATTGGGCACATTTAGGTAATGATCTGGGGACTCATTGATTAGATTAATCTTAGTCTTGACCACAGATCCCTTTTAGCACCTCTTTGTTAAAGATCTGCTATTGGTCTACAGATCCATTGAACATTATTGGGCAATGATCTGCAACTCTGGGTCATGACAATCTGCGAACACCGTCATCCTCACCTGAGGTGAATAAACATGGTGAACCTATTTATATCTAGTCAATGGATGATAATTCTCCAGTTGACAAGAATGAAAAGGGCTACAGACAGGAGTTACAGATGGCAGCAGATTCAGGAAGTACCTATAAGTTAGAGCTACAGTGTCTCTTCTTTGTACTGGCATTAGACATCAGCAATTGTAGTTTGCAAGCCCTCTTATTCTGCTCTTGTACATAATGATCTGTTGGCTGATGTTTTCACAGAGGACACAGACACAGTGAATGACAAGGCTAGGAGAGGAATGATGGAGAGTTAATGATGAAATGCACCCAGCATAACTGATCCTGAACAGTAATGGAACAGAACAGGATGATTGTTCATCTTATTCATAAAACCACATGTTACCAATCAGTGTTGCCTCAATTGTTTTAGTCTGCCTGGTTACTTTCCTGATTATACCTTCTCACCTCTTCTGATATTATCTTTACTTACTTCTTCTGACACTGGGGTGATATTTCCCCTGACAGTTTAGAAGTGATTATGCATGGAAGCATACTATATGTTTCTCCTTTACTTACTCTGTCAAACAGAGTGATGATTTAATAAAATTACATTTCACATGTTGAATCCAAGTAATGATGTAAAGAAACATACATTAAATATTTTCACTCTTAAGTTAACATAATGATTAACATATAATTGGTATGAATGTGGAGGTATATGTGAAACATTCCTTATGAGGCTTTACACTGTCTCTTATTCATTAACCCATCTACACAGAGTGAAAGAAAGATGAGATAACATAATGCACTCATTCTCTCATGCTAACAACAATCTTTTTTTATTCGTTCACTTGAGTGCTGGAGTTGGGCTGTTAGCTTGACTGTGGTTCGGTCAGAGTGCTAGATACATGTGTTAGAATAATCACAGCAGTATAAATGCTGGACCAGTCATTAATGCTTAACAGTTACACACAATCTGTCTTCACACCGCAAACATATAAGATAAGAGGTAGAGCAATTTAATTCCCCCCTCTCACATTCGCGTGTGTTTAAGTTTCGCTGTGGGTTGAAACTAAGGCGGCAAATAGCACACAGAGCACAGCTTGTCCGGTATTAAACCTGCTCTGAACGCAGTCACAAAGCTAGTAGGATTTAGACTTAGTAATATCAGTCTGGGCTTAAGTGAGCCTCTTTTCACAGCTTAAGAAATAGTGTTTGTACAGCAACTCTTCTGGAAACGAAAGATAGATGGAGTCAGATATCTACATCAGTGGTGGTGGAAAGTAATCGTTGCTGAGACCGGGTGAAAGTTGGCGCTATCTTCTGATAGAAGATTATATATTCATTAGTGCCGAAACTTACACACTGTCATGAAAACCACTGTCGATAGCAATAAGATGATAAAATTTACATAGACTGTCTGTATGCACAGCTGCAGTTGTTTACAACAAGTGGCAGGTAGATCAAACGGCACCGCTGACCTTGAGAATTCTTGGATAGACAGAAAATATGTCAAGGTTATTTTGCCGACCAGCGGAATCAAAGACAGACGCTACCTGTGTTGGTTGTCAAAAAAGGGGGAAGCTACTTGTGACATTGGTTGAGCAAAAGGGAGAGAAGATTCCTGAAATGGATAATCAGCCCTGGAACCATCTGATGTTTTGACATCAAAGGAACGTCACTGGAATAACGCAAGGCTCTTTGACAAAAAACATGATTTGTTTATATCTAGTGTAACTCAGACAGTTGACTTAGGCAGACGTGCTTTGGCACTGCAGTTATGGATTTTAATAACATCTACCGTGTGCGGGATTAATTAGATTAATTTTACACGTGCCTGTCATGGCAAATGTAGATGTGATTTAGTAGAACTGCGGTGTTGTATAAGGTAGAACCTTTTGTATAATTAGGCCTAATTAATTTAGGCAGTAGCGTGGTTGAAACTAGCTAGAGTGTGATGATTAGCTCTGTTAGTTTAGAATAGAGTAGTGAAGTTATGATTAGCTCTGTTAGTTGAGAATAGAGTAGTGAAGTGTTGATAAGCTCTACTAGTTGAGAACTGAGTAATGGGGGATAATTGGGAGATGGGGAAATTGTCCAATAGTAAGATCTTCCAGTGTGGTGCTCCCTAGGGGTTCCGCACTCTGTTTGTTGTTTTTTCTTCTTGTCTTGACCTGATGACGACCTATGTGATGCGCTCATCTGTCCCTGACAGAGTTTGGTTCACTGTTTTTTTTTCTGAGCGAGGCCGGAGGCCCACGCTCATCTAATAAGGATCAGTGACGGGGAGGCTCTCACCAGCTGTGTTATATATTTTACAGGTTCCCTCTGGTTGGGGTGAAGAACACAGAAACATTGAAGATTCCGATTCCGGATATTTTTGGTGCAGGAAGATTGGCCAGCAACTTTCTCACTGGGCCTATGCTAGAAAAAGTTGTAAACATTTGCTCGGGGGAGCTGAATAGTATAAGTATCCCACAGGATAAATATTGAGAAAATTATTCAGAATATTTTAGACTACCTGTGGACAGCAACATAGTAATGGGTTCTGGTTTCCATACCATTCGTAAATAAACCAGTGGTGATGGATGTTCATTCCACGTATTACTAGAACAGTATGGATTGATTTTCACACTATATGAAACCAAAACATTGGAGAGTGTTTGTTCCTCTTAACAAGGACATCAGAACATTAGGACGTTATCTGGGACATTAAGAGATCTATTTGAGACTAAGTACAATGACTGATTTAAGAGTGAAAACTGTAGAACATTTCGTAAGAAGGAAGAATGTAATGTTCATGGGAAAGTGCTCCGCTTTTCACTGTGTAGGAATTGTGGGGTTTCAGTTTCTATAAACTATTAGGAAATTTTTTTTAATGAAAAGCAATGGTATCAGTCCCAGACTGTATTATTGAGTGGGGATCAGGCCTCGTGGTTATCAAAGCTCCTGGAGGTGGAAACTGTCTGGCGGGAGAGACGCAGCGCTTGGTGAGGTCCATTGTGCTGATTCTTGTGATGTCGTTTAATCCATGCCATGATGAGTGGACTCTGATTCTGAGCTTCGTGGTCGGATTTCTACATTTACACTAAAAGATACAAAACACATTTTCTTCGCATACACGTCTCACATACGTTACACTTTTCTTTTAATAAATTAATTGTTTGTCAATTTTTAGAAGCAAAAGTTGTTGAGTATGTTGCGTTGGGGATTAATGAGAGGTGGCATAATCAGGTAGAGATATACAGAGAGAGAGAGAGAGAGAGAGAGAGAGAGAGAGAAAGAGGTTCCCATGAACCGAAGGAGTGTGGTAGACGGAAGCTTGTGGATTTTCCAGGATATTGATAAGGGGTTAAATATAATGTGGGTGTTGACTCCCCTCACTCCAGGGACGACACTTTAAACGAATTCACGACACACACCTACACACTCTCATACACACAGCTTTACCTGACTGTAAACAACCTGAATACATACAGTCATGCGAACCCTTCATTCACCCCTCATAATCACAAACACATCGTTGGGTAAATAGACGATCAGGATTCACGTTTTATTATATAATACAAAGCTCGCTTTCCGAGCATACACAGTTAACATTAGTTACTCAAACATCTACTATCATTGACTAAGTGCAACTATGCCCTCTATAAACTATACACTGGCAAGGGAAACCACAGATGTCCTGTCACACCGACTGTAACCGTCTCCGTCTGACTCAATTCACATGTCCAGTCCAGTTCCTCATCCCCCCTTTCTCATGCCGTCAGTTGTGCGGCGTTCTGGATCACTTGCCACGTCGTTCAGTTGTCCAGTTCTCGTAGCCTACCGCTATACTAGAGTTCAGTCTGTTTACGGGTAATCCCCGTGCCTACGGTACTCTGTCCTATTTCGGGAGTGAATCCCGGTATGTCCTCGTCATTTCCTAGCTATGACACATGCGTGTCCTGTCTAGGTCTGGTCCTACCACTGGTTTGGAGTACTATCTCCTTCTACTGTCTTTCTCTATCTATACTCTTGTCTAGATTCCCTATTATGTCCTGTCTTTGTCTTTTACTTTCTTCCGTCCTTGTCCTACTTGTATCTATGTCTATCCTACGTCTATCTATGTCTATTCTACTTCTATCTCTGTCTGTTCCAGTATCTTGACACGCTCCCGTCCCCCGTCGCATTGCGTCACCAACCTTAACTCATAGGTGTGGCGCAATCTTTCGTAACATTTAAAAAATTAGTTGGGTCTAATTTTGCCAAGTGCTGGTAGGGTTACGTCCTCATGTTCTGGGTATAATCACTACCTTCTGACTGTCTGATGTCACATTGTCGTATTTATCCACTGGCTTATTAATCAGTGTAGCACAACTGTACTGTTGGCTAGAGTAAATACTCATCCCATTACACATATGAGAGCTGTAACGACCCGAAGCCCATTGCCTTTACGGCTTGCTTCTTAAAATGTCGATTAACCGACATCCCGTCCAGATTGCCCTTTTTAAGGTACAAAACATGGATATAAATTCATGCTCATGTGTAATGTTGCTCCAACTATATTACATGTTGTGTGTGTGCTGATGTTCACCTCTCTAACTTCCGTTTGTGGCTAAATATTCAAATGTATATCAAAGTATCAGTTAGTCTGTGATGTCCCCTGTTCATGTGGTTATCCCCCCTTCCATTTAATTGCTGTATGCATTTTTATCTGTAAGTATATCTGATTGTTGCGTGTTTGGTTAAGTTTATTGTAAGTTTAAATCAGAAACATAGGTATATGTATCTAATTTACTGAATGTTGCTTTTCAAGCGTCGTAGATTGGTTTATGTTGTCACGAATTGATGCGTTAGCATAATTTGTGACTGCCCTGTCGATATAGGAAACTTAAAAATGTGGCTATACCTATAATAGAATAGTGGCAACTACACACAGAAATCACGAAGCACGTGTGTTACACTCAAGACGCATTGGCACCTTGCCGTCTTGACAGACGATAGTTTGTGCTTTAAAAAGGCATAATAACTTTTAACTATGGCCTTGTGACCTTATGCATCTCTTTTGTTTTAAAAAAGGAGTTTGTAATACATAGGTCATTACTGGTGCAATACTCCAGCAGCCTTTGCCCATTTTCATTCATGCGACCGATGTTGTATTTTCCAAGGCACACTGGCCATGAACTCGAGTCCTTGCCCACACGAGCATTGAAATCACCGAGCATATAAATGTAGTCAGATTTTGGAACTGCCTTGATCACGGAGTCTAACTCCTCATAGAACGAATCCTTCACATCATCAGAGGAATCGAGTGTCGGTGCATATGCAGTAATAATGGTGGCAAACCCACAAGAGGTTGCCAAGCGCAGGGATAATAGTCTTTCATTTCCTCCTGCTGGAATTTCAATAATTCCCAGTAGCGAATTCTTCACTGCAAAGCCCACACCGTGTTGCCTTTTTTCTGCCTGCCCTCTACCCTTCCAGAAAAAGGTGTAGTTGTTTTCCCTGAGTGACCCTTCCTCAGCGAGGCGAGTCTCCTGCAGGCCAGCAATATCAATGTTTAGACGATTGAGTTCGGCATAAATCACAGCCGTTTTTCTCACATCGTCAATATTGGTCAAGTCAGTGGAAAATCCTGGACACATGGTTCTCACGTTCCAGGTTGCAAGCAGTAGCTTGAGGTTTCTATTTTTATTTTTGTTTGTACCTGGTGCATTGGTTTTACAGCCTGCGATTCAGATTTTGTCCTAGCCCCAAGCACCCATTGAAGCAGGCAGACTGTGGCGGATCAGCACCCAATTGGCTGGGAGCTGCCCAGCTTGAGGCGGGCGGTAGCTGATCAGTGACACCTATAGGTGTCTCCCACCGTCAGAGGCAACGCGTGGCGCCCCATGTCTACGCCAACTGACAAGGACTTATAACCCGTAACAGTTGCCTCTCGCTTTGATTCCGAGACCAGTTAAGACCAGGGATGGAGTTATTGCCTCTCCATAGCACAAAGCCTGGGCTAAAATATAGAGATCATGTGTTGCCCATGCAGCATGATCCCTCTCTCGGCCTGCCTAGTTTACTCCAGAGGAAAGGTAACACCCCTACATCTGGAACAAGACAAGCTGCAGAAGCTGCCGGATCAGCAAAGCAATGCTCTAACTGTCCGCCTGTCGGAGCTTCGATCCTAGACCAGTCGCCAACCAAGGCTTAGGGCCTGGTCTGCCCTGCCATGACATTTTGTCTTTAGCTTGCATTTCCTCGCACCAGGGTAAGGCTTGTACCCTCCCAATTGCGCTCTTCCGCCCGAAGCCGTTGGCACAATGTGGGGTGTCGGGTTTGGTAAGCGCCGCCCAACGTTCAGCGCTAACAGAAACCAGGTGTTACAAGATCACTAACACCCACAAGGAGAAGACACGCGCAATTTAAGGGGCATATCAAGAGAGGTGAAACAGAGAAAAATACTAGGCAAGAGAAACAAAGAAAGACACAGAAAGATACTCAAGACGCAGACAAATTATAAAACGCTTGGACGCGGAAAAAATTCGCCCCCTGTTCACTCGCCTTGTATTTTATTCATCCATTCTATCCTTGCTCTCGTCTTTCGTAGTCGCATTTGTTATCACATGTTAAAAAAGTTATGTTATGTCATTACATTATTATTTGTATTATAATGACGCAGGGAAATAATCTTGGGAAATGAAAGTAAAATAAAATAAAATAATGAAAAATACATTAAAATAAGAAAAGAAAATATAGTGCAAAATAAATCGTGCATTAAAGTTTTGGCTCAATTTTCGGTAAGCTTTTGAGCCGATTAATAGTGCGAAAACATGGGCACTGTATCTATAAATACAATATGTACAAGTAAAGTGGGTTAATCGCCCTTATTGTAAATCTACTTACTAATATTAACTATAATTTCGTGTGCTGAGATTTGCTGACTAAGGGAAGATAATCTAACTAATTAACTAAAATGGGGGAAAATGTGTTGGTTCCCTTAATCTAACTATAAATCTAGATGGTTAAAAAAATTGTTTTTAGTGATGTTATATTTCTAACTAATTTGTATTAAATAAATAGAATGTTCTAACTATACTAAACTAATGTATGGAACGATAGTCTCTTAGGAGACTGCTAGGGTGTAATCAATCTCAGTTATCTAATTTTAAGAGTAGTTATAAGTGTATTTATTTGGGAAATGGGAAAGGTGCATTTAATCAATAAAAACTAAAGTTATCGTGTTCCTTTCGACTGCGTACACCATCTCGGTTCCGCTTTTACGTATGTTTAACTAACTACATATACGAAAAATATTCTATTCTATGCAATTGCGATAAAATTCACTATAATACATGACAATTACACACATTTATCTTCATATAATATTTATATACATGGTACTATATAACTTCATATCTATCACACTAATTAACTAAGTTAAACCAGGCGCACTGAAGATGTCGCGTTCTTTCCTTTTTAAATCTATGTAACAAGTTTTTATATATATATAATTCACTGTTCTACGCGATGTTCCTGGAATCTATTATGATGTGTCAATAATATAGTGGATTACAATTTCTTGACTTGATGTAAATAATAATGACCTGAGTGTCTTATAATGTCACATCTGTGTGATCATCTTTTGGTAACATTGTCACAGATGGAGTTGTGTCGACTTCTGGTCTTTTCTGTTAATAAATTAATTGTTGTCAATCTTTAGAAGCAAAAGTTGTTGAGTATGTTGCGTTGGGGATTAATGAGAGGTGGCATAATCAGGTAGAGATATACAGAGAGAGAGAGAGAGAGAGAGAGAGAGAGAGAGAGAGAGAGAGAGAGAGAGAAATAGAGAGAGAGAGAGAGAGAGAGAGAGAGAGAGAGAGAGAGAGAGAGAGAGAGAGAGAGAGAGAGAGAGAGAGAGAGAGAGGTTCCCATGAACCGAAGGATTGTGGTAGACGGAAGCTAGTGGATTTTCCAGGATATTGATAAGGGGTTAAATATAATGTGGGTGTTGACTCCCCTCACTCAAGGGACGACACTTTAAACGACTTCAAGACACACACCTACACACTCTCATACACAAAGCTTTACCTGACTGTAAACAACCTGAATACATACAGTCATGCGAACCCTTCATTCACCCCTCATAATCACAAACACATCGTTGGGTAAATAGACGATCAGGATTCACGTTTTATTATATAATACAAAGCTCGCTTTCCGAGCATACACAGTTAACATTAGTTACTCAAACATCTACTATCATTGACTAAGTGCAACTATGCCCTCTATAAACTATACACTGGCAAGGGAAAACACAGATGTCCTGTCACACCGACTGTCCGTCTCCGTCTGACTCAATTTACATGTCCAGTCCAGTTCCTCGTCCCCCCTTTCTCATGCCGTCAGTTGTGCGGCGTGCTGGATCACTTGCCACGTCGTTCAGTTGTCCAGTTCTCGTAGCCTACCGCTATACTAGAGTTCAGTCTGTTTACGGGTAATCCCCGTGCCTACGGTACTCTGTCCTATTTCGGGAGTGAATCCCGGTATGCCCTCGTCATTTCCTAGCTATGACACATGCGTGTCCTGTCTAGGTCTGGTCCTACCACTGGTTTGGAGTACTATCTCCTTCTACTGTCTTTCTCTATCTATACTCTTGTCTAGATTCCCTATTATGTCCTGTCTTTGTCTTTTACTTTCTTCCGTCCTTGTCCTACTTGTATCTATGTCTATCCTACGTCTATCTATGTCTATTCTACTTCTATCTCTGTCTGTTCCAGCATCTTGACACGCTCCCGTCCCCCGTCGCATTGCGTCACCAACTTTAACTCATAGGTGTGGCGCAATCTTTCGTAACATTTAAAAAATTAGTTGGGTCTAATTTTGCCAAGTGCTGGTAGGGTTACGTCCTCATGTTCTGGGTATAATCACTACCTTCTGACTGTCTGATGTCACATTGTCGTATTTATCCACTGGCTTATTAATCAGTGTAGCACAACTGTACTGTTGGCTAGAGTAAATACTCATCCCATTACACATATGAGAGCTGTAACGCCCCGAAGCCCATTGCCTTTACGGCCTGCTTCTCAAAATGTCGATTAACCGACATCCCGTCCAGATTGCACTTTTTAAGGTACAAAACATGGATATAAATTCATGCTCATGTGTAATGTTGCTCCAACTATATTACATGTTGTGTGTGTGCTGATGTTCACCGCTCTAAATTCCGTTTGTGGCTAAATATTCAAATGTATATCAAAGTATCAGTTAGTCTGTGATGTCCCCTGTTCATGTGGTTATCCCCCCTTCCATTTAATTGCTGTATGCATTTTTATCTGTAAGTATATCTGATTGTTGCGTGTTTGGTTAAGTTTATTGTAAGTTTAAGTCAGAAACATAGGTATATGTATCTAATTTACTGAATGTTGCTTTTCAAGCGTCGTAGATTGGTTTATGCTGTCACGAATTGATGCGTTAGCATAATTTGTGACTGCCCTGTCGATATAGGAAACTTAAAAATGTGGCTATACCTATAATAGAATAGTTGCAACTACACACAGAAATTACTAAGCACGTGTGTTACACTCAAGACGCAGACAAATTATAAAACGCTTGGACGCGGAAAAAATTCGCCCTCTGTTCACACAATTATTCTTTTATTTCTCAGCGTCATCGCTTGATGGTTTTCCATACTAGCGAAAAAATGTCGATAGCATGAATAAGTTAATTAAAATATGATTCTAAGATTACACTAGTTGAAACACTATTAATACATAATTCGTGTATTCGAAATTGATGATTCTTAAACATTTTAGAAGCGTCATACCTTTTTAAGGTTTTGTTTGTCGTCTGCTAATTTTGGACTATATTTATAAATTATCCGGAAGTACACACGAACAGCTGATGTTGAAAAAATTCTATAACACATTTGTTCCGGTCTGATGTAGCAACTCGGAATGTAGCTGTTCTGACAGTTCATGTGTTGGATGTTTCGTTGGAAAACTTCTTGATTTCGATTGACTGCAGTGGTGTAAATGTCAAAGTTCAGTTCACTCTTTCACACACGGATTAAAAATATCACTGGATATGTTCCACTCGCAGATACCACTGATAAATTGGATAGTTCGCTTGCGGTAAGTTCAGAGCGAATGTGGCACTGTTCTTGTTTCGTAATTTATTTACAATTAATATTGTTCACTTTCTACCACACACTACACAATTATTCACGACAATTACTATGATAATAATAAAATAAGAACACTACATATAGTGGGAATGAACCCTATCACATCACATAGTAGACATACACAGCTTTTCGTGGAAAAAAATCTTCACTGCTGGCTGTGTTGGTCTGAGTGTATTTAACACACTGCACTCAGGCATTAGTGCTTACTAGGTCGGTCGGACAACGGGACAACAGATCGGCAATTGTGTTGGTTCTGCCTGCGATATGTCGAACTTCAAAGCTGTAATCTTGAAGTTTAAGAGACCAGCGCGCTATCATTTGGTTGGTAGGTATTCCTGAAGTAATAAATTTCAACGGACTATTGTCGGACTCAACAATGAAATGACGTCCCAGGAGGAATCTGGAAAATTTAGTTATACCCTCCACTAGAGCAAGGGCTTCCAACTGCGGTGTCGACCAAGCGCGTTCTCTAGGTTTTAATTTTCTAGAGAAGTAGTACACAGGATGTAGGATGTTATCATGTTCCTGTAACAGAACTGCTCCAATTGCTACGGAGCTCGCATCTGTGCGTAATCTGAAAGAAATAAGAAAATTTGGCAATTTGAGAATGGGATTCTTTAAACTATTCTCAGAGAAATAAGATAACACTTTAAGGAACGCAAATTTTAGGCATTCATTGTTTACAATATTTTCAGGTTGATCTTTCGTTAGTAGGTTAGTAAATTTTTCAGTCAGTTCAGCAAAATCAGGTATGAACTGTCTATAATTATTTAATAATCCTAACACACTTCTGACTTGCTTTTTCGTAGTCGGAAGTGAGAGTTTCAGTATTTTGGACACGATGTTATCGTCTGTCGTGACAAAGCCATTAGATATTTTGTACCCCAAGAAGGATATTTCCTGATAGGCTATGTCTACTTTTGTCGGCTTTACCGTCAGTCCGTGCTGTCTGATCCGTTCAAATGTCTGCTGTAATGTCTTTACATGGTCTGTCATTGTCTTTGTGTGAACACAAATGTCGTCCATGTAACAGATAATGTTTGGTATGTCCACTAGTAAAAGTCGTGTCATACGTACGAATGTCGCTGGGGCATTGACCAGCCCAAATGGAAGTTTGCACCATTCGTACAGTCCCCAAGGTGTGGCAAATTCTGTCAGGTGTCTGCTCTGTTTGTCTACAGTTATCTGCCAGTAACCTTTCGTCATGTCTATCTTCGTAAAGAATCTAGAGTCTGTCAGTTCTGTCAGTAGATCTTCAGAGTTGGACATTGGTTCTAGATCAAGAAGAGTTATTTTATTTAATTTTCTATAGTCGATACAGAGTCTTATCGTGTTGTCCTTTTTGCGTACCATGACCATTGGAGATGAGAAATGTGATTGGGATCGTCTAATGATGTTGTTTTTCTCTAAGGTAATGATTGCCTGATGTAAGTTTTCTTTGTAATGCACTGGAATGGTATAAGCGTGTCTGCATCTTATGGGTGTGTTTGAAGTGAGTGTGATGTGATGCTGTACTAATTCTGTTTGTCCTGGGTTGTTGGAGAAGATGGTGTTGTACTGTTGTATGAGATGATTGCAGCTGTCTGTTTCTGCTTGAGTTAAGTTTGGGTTGATTTTAATTTCTTTCAAGCAGTTTGTCGTGTCTAATGCAGGTGTTGGAATTTCGTCACTATCTTCGTCATCTTCATGATCTATTATCACTGTACAGGCTGTTGTATCGTCTTGTTCGTCGTCTCTGTTGTAATATGGTCTTAGCATATTGATGTGGACTATTTTGTGTTTGTCTTTTATTTGAATCTCATAGTCTACAGCTGAAATCTGTCTTAATACTTTAAATGGTCCTTGCCAAGACTCAGTCAATAAATGTCTGTCACTAGGTAAGAGAAGAAGTACGTCCTGTCCAGGTGTCAACGTTATGGTCCTGTTACCTCTGTCTGCGTATTGTCTATATGTAGCACCAGATAATTTTAGTGCATCTTTTGCAATTATACAAGATTTGATGATTCTTTCACGCAATGATGTAACGTATACGTATGATGATATGGGTTTAAGTAAAGGAGTGGATTCAGTTAACATTTGATGATAGATGCTCAATGGGCCACGTGGTTTGGCACCATAGATAAGTTCAAAAGGAGAGAAACCAGTACTAGAATGTGGTACCTCGCGATAAGCAAAAAGTATAGCAGGCAAAGATACGTCCCAATTAGTGGGATGCTCTTGCGTGACTTTAGCAAGCATATGCTTTAAATCACCGTTAAATTTCTCTATGATTCCACTTGAGTGAGGATGGTACGGAGAATTGAAACAGTGCTTCACCCGTAACATTTTGGTGAAAGCCTGAGTAGATGCGGCAATGAATTGACTTTCCCTATCTGATTGAATAGTGTCTGGAAATCCTATCCGTGAAAATATATGGAAGAAAACTTCCATTATGTCATTGGCAGTTATGTTCTTTAACGGAATCGCTTCAGGCCAGCGGCTACATAGATCAATGGTGGTAATAATATATTTATTCCCTCTGGTTGTTATCTGATTAAGAGGGCCCACTATGTCGACAGATATTTTCTCAAAAGGTCGACTGGCTAAGTCAGTAATCTGTAATTTTGCCTGTGGGTGTTTTCCCTTCTTCACTAGATTTTGGCAGATGTCACAACTTCTACAATATTGTTTAATGTCATTGCAGAATTTGGGCCAGTAAAACTGTGTAAGTACTCTCGATCTGGTTTTAGAGTATGCCATATGCCCTGCAAGAGGTATATCATGGGCAAGATGTAAGGCTTGCTTACGATACTCAACCGGCAAAACAGTTTGCTCTGTTGTGCTGTCACCTCTGGTATAGTACCTGGTGAGGATGCAATTTTTCAAAGCAAAATGCCATCTTGCATTTTTGGTTACCTTTGGCTTTTGGCCGATCAGATTAAAATACTTAGACAAAGAAGGATCAGCCTTTTGGGCTGTTACAAAAGTCTCCTTTATGGTTTTAGGAGGTAATAACGCTGGGCTAAGCATTTCTATAGCCTCAGTTTGATTAATTTCATCTTGCACTCTAGCAGTAGATCTGGTTACTGCGTTCACACATTCAATGATATTAGATGGTGATGAAATAGTTTGATCAATGATATCAAGAGATCTTAGTGCTACATTAGCTATCATACATTCATTTGGTGGTACAACATTATCAATGATGACATTTGATGGTGATGATGTTATGATCTCATCAATGCAAACAGATGTTATATCATGAGGCATATCATTCACCTCTGGTAAATTTCCAATGATAATATCACACACAGGGTTAGTTAATGCTGCGCATTTTACTTTCCCAGTGAGGAAAGGTGATTAAATATATGCCCATGCTAGTGGGTACTTTTCAATATTTCCGGAGAATGTTCTGCATGTTACGTGCCTGCCTGTATAGTCTGTAGGCTTTATGAACATTCTCTTTAGTCCAATAAGTGAACTTCCTGTGTCCCGAAGGACTGTAGAAAGCTTGCCATCTCATATCCCTGATGGATGTTTATTCTGCCTTTGGAATCTATTACCAAATTAGCTTCTTCATTGGCAATAGGAATGGAGTGGCCGCATGTCAAAATGCCATCATCATAAAAGGTATTACAAACAGTACATTTATTTGCGTTAAACATGTCAAAAGACTGTGCTGAGTTCACAGGGTGTTTTTCTGATTGTTCTTCATCTGATGATGAACTATCAAATAAGGCGGCATTTGCTTTCTTGGTCATTTTCCTTCCTTTACAATCATGACGATAATGCCCGTACGCCTTACAGAGGAAACATTTTCGTAAATTTCTGAAGGATTTACGTTCCTTATCTTGTCTATTTACGATGTTCTGTAGATATGTAAGATATGCGGGGTTCTTGTCACACATCTCACCTTGGTGGTGTGAAATTTTACAATATCTACAATGATTGTATTTCTCAGATGTAGGCTTATATGGTTTTTGCCTATTATAGGGTTCTGATCGAGGTTTTTCATAGTTAGCCGATGCTACAAAGTTTGTATCAATAGCATCACTAGCAAAACAATGTTTATTGGCTGTATAATAAGCCGAACCATGTCTCTCAATCTGATCTACACTCGTACATTCATTCTCTTGCAAAAATTTTGAAAAGGCTGATGGAAGTGATGAGATGACTTTATCCCTGATGATTAGATCTTCTAATTTTTGATAATCTTTATTTATTTTGGCTGCTGAAGTCCATTTTGCAAAAATGTCTCGGACTAAGCAGAGGTAGTCAGAGAACGTTTGAGTAGATTTTGGACTCAACTTGCTGAATTGTTCTCTGTAGCCTGCCTCATCTAGCATAAAATGTGCCATAATCTTTGATTTCAGATAATGGTAATCTTTTCTGAGGTCTTTGGGGATAGTCTCTATGACTTTCAGAGGCTCCCCTGACAAACTCCTCATATAAATAATATTCCATTCAGACATTGGGACCTGGTAATGGTCCATTAAATTTTCAAAATTTTGGGTGAAGGCTGCAATGCAGTCACCCGAGGTATAATTTCTTACAATACCTTGATACTTTTTGTACTGGTTTTCTTTCTCCAGTCTTTGAGATTTCTTAGACTCTTTGTCTATGGCGGTTTCAGTATCAAGTTGTTTAATCTTTAGCTAAAATTCCAGCTCTTCTCGCTTACTTTGAGCTGCTATCTCCGCCTTCTTCAGTTCGGTATCTAACTCTGCTTCATTTGTTTTTGCAGCTATTTCTAGCTCTGCCTGTTTTAAGGCTGTTTCTGCCTCTAATTGCTTGGCAGCTCTTTCAGCCGCTCTCTCTTCGCGTTCGTGGTATTCAGAGTATTTTCTTTCACTCCATTTTGTTAACTCGTCACCAGTTAATTTTAGCTTTAAACCCATCTCGATGAAATCATTTAATGAAACATGATGGAAAATTTCAATGCAAATGAGTTGTCAGGCACACAATTAGTTACAAGGTGTTAGTAAAGTGAATAATTTACAATTATGTTCAACTTACAATTTGTGCCTAAATTTGCATCCGTAAGTATATAGAAAGAAAAAATATACTCAAGTGTACTGGATGCGGTGGAGAACGGTTGAAATTCGGGTTAGGAACTGTAGGGTCGCTACTTCAAAACACAACTGACCTCTACGGGCAAGGGTTTCAGATGGCACAGAAAACCTGCTTTGTTTTTGGAGGAAATAAATTAGCGTCTATTTGATGTGGTGTGTATGCTTGTCACTAAGTTTTGGTTAGGTTTGTATGGCGTTGAGTGTAATTGTAGGTCGTAATGTCGTCAGTCAACAATTTGTTTTTCAAACCCACAAGTCACTTTCTTGCCGAAACTTTCTGCTTTCCACAACTAACTTCACAAAGACAATCTACATATATCTCAACACTCTACAACATTGATGACACATCACTTACATCAAGGTGACATTCAGTAAGGACATAGACATCAAGTTTACAAGATGGCGACAAGGTTACAATGGCGACAACTTCACAATGTCGACAAGGTCACAATGGCGACAAGTTACACAATCACTGATGTTTTTACACGTTTACAAGATCAAACAAATGTATGTACTTTACGTTCACATCTAACATCCATATTTAAACAATCTAATAATATATATGAGGATGAGTCTTCACGATCACAACTATTGTTTAAATCTTAATTAGTTAAACAACGTTCATTTAACGCTGGACGATGCTATCACGTTCATCTAAAGTCGGACGAATGTCACTACGTTCATCTTAAACCGGACGAATGCAACCACGTTCATAAATCTAATCGGACGAGCCTTCCACGTTCACACATGTCAGAGTCTTAAACTTGGCTCGTTATCCCTAACACATGTGAGACAAGTACAAGTACAACATGATTGGACTTGAGACACAACGACACGAAGTTCAATGGATTTATTTACCGATCACATGCAATACGATCTAGTTTGCCATGTGATACTCATTACAATACAGATATGATACATCAATACACTTACAGACAACCCACAGCTTACAGTCTATCTCACAAGATGTACAAGAACTCGACTTTCGGGCACAGAACTACACAAAGCCTTTCTCTCTCTATACGTCCTGTCTGGTCCAAGTACCCCAAGCTGTCTGTCTGTTTCTAGCAAAGCGCTTGCCCTCTGTGGCTGGACGCACGAGGCCTGCGTGCGCCTTGCTTTGTCCTTGCCTGACCGCTGCCTGTCACGTCAGCCAGCAACCTCGCGGGCAGGTAACTAATACTCGCCTGGCGGGCGTAATGATGTTACTGCATCCCGGCTGGGGACTATTCGCCTGGCGGGCGTAACGATGTTCCTGCATCTCGGTTGGAGACATTCCAGATTCTGACAACTACAGATCCGTGAGAGATCATTCACGTCTGGACCGCGTTCGAGGTCGGACGGAGAATGGCACATGGCATAAGTTCTTCTAGCCGCCACGTTTGTACATATTGAACGTTGTGATTCTGTGGACGAATGTCGACGTCAGTGATTGTTCGAGCGATTTATGTGCATGATAGAGATCGAGTGCAAGTATCATTATTTTAGTGACACTGATTTTACATTGAACATTGTTTTAGAGAAAGACGAATATATAGTGTGAAATTTCTGCAGTTGTTGTGTTGTGAAGAATTCATCGTTAAAATGATGTAGACTGTCATGTGATATTTAGAGAAGGTAGAAAGAGTTATATTCTAATCTCAGAGCAAATACGAATCACTCCTTATATGAACAGTTACAGGTGCCCTAATTCGTTAGCAACTGAGTAACATCATCTCATTTATCGGCAACACAGAATAGCTCAGTGGTAGTAGAATCGCCAGTCGCAATCCATACAGCAATAACTTATTGCCGACTCATCTGTGACCCATTCTTCGCCCTGTGATTACCAATTAGTAACCCATATTCACTTATACACAATTATTCACCGGGTGGCAATATTCATTTATTAACTTGCTGGCAACTCATCGTTTTACTCGGTGGCAACAAGTTAATAAATAAATATTGCCAACCCGTGAATAATTTTCTATTAGTGAATATGGGTTACTACTTGGTAATCAGAGGGCGAAGAACCCGGGAAGGTTAAACCGGTCAATAAATGCCCGCAGAAGTCGGATGTGTCGACCTAACGGCGCAAAAACGCAGCTCTGCTGTAAACAGGCACAACGCAATCACATCCGGAAAAAAACTCCGGATGAACGCAGAAGAAGAAGAAGAAGAAGAAGAAGAAGAAGAAGAAGAAGAAGAAGAAGAAGAAGAAGAAGAAGAAGAAGAAGAAGAAGAAGAAGAAGAAGAAGAAGAAGAAGAAGAAGAAGAAGAAGACGAAGACGAAGAAGAAGAAGAAGAAGAAGAAGAAGAAGAAGAAGAAGAAGAAGAAGAAGAAGAAGAAGAAGAAGAAGAAGAAGAAGAAGAAGAAGAAGAAGAAGAAGAAGAAGAAGAGGAAGAGGAAGAGGAAGAGGAAGAGGAAGAAGAAGAAGAAGAAGAAGAAGAAGAAGAAGAAGAAGAAGAAGAAGAAGAAGAAGAAGAAGAAGAAGAAGAAGAAGAAGAAGAAGAAGAAGAAGAAGAAGAAGCAGAAGAAGAAGAAGAAGAAGAAGAAGAAGAAGAAGAAGAAGAAGAGTGGGTCACAAATGAGTCGGCAATAAGTTATTACTGGATAGATTACGACTGGCGATTCTACTGCCACTGAACTATTCTGTGTTGCCGATCAATGAGATGATGTTAGTCAGTTGCTAACGCATTAGGGTACCTGTAACTGTTCATATTTAATTGCAGACAGAACCCACACACAACACTTAACATGTGAGACACATAACTTACAGAGGTATGTCGCCAGTGCACGATTTCCAGTTGAATTAATAATGATGTGCCTATGTTGAGTCACATTAATGTAATCTAGGAGGCACTTGGTGGAACTTGTTTGCTGGCCTGCACTATTATACGCTAACTGCCTCACTGGTGTTATGTCACTCTAGTTATCTGATTCTATAGATAACTAATTCCTACAACTATAACCAACTTTTAGAAAGAAAGTAGACAAACATATCTAACTAGGGAAATTCCAACAAATAACAGATCCCAAAATTACAGAGCGAACGGATGCTCCCAAACTATTTTCATTAAACGTCCAATGGTTCATAATCGAAAGAATGCTCAACGTTTTTTTATGATGATCCAAGAATTTCTGACTGGACAAAGCTTCGAAATCATGAATATAGTTTCTATGGTTACTTATTTTGGCAATTTGGCCAGTTATAGCAGAAAGGCCTGGTCATCACCCGGAAGGAAAGGCATAAAGACAAAGCAAAGCAGATCTCTCAGTCAATTTTGGTATTCTTCAACCCACCTGCATTACGACTAAGAAATCTGCATTGGCAATGTCGCCCTGTATAAATAGTATTCATGAAGTGAAAGCGAGTGACTAATTACTGCAAAGTCAAAGCTCTCCTGGGCCTCTGTTAAGGTACCAATCAAGTTTATGCCTAGAAAGTTGCTTACTTCCTTTTAACGCGGAGTGACAAGTAGGTATAGTGAACAACCATTGAGTTGCTGTCATTGATGTACCTGAGATACTAGGCCTAGATAGAGGGTATATGTCTGGTTATATGATAGACAGCACTCATCATTGTGTTTGAAATTAGCCTGTAGTTGTCTCCAGTCTTTGTTTTTACTGTACATCAATGCTTGTGTGAGTATTAGTTGTCCTTGAAGATGCAGATTTTGGAGGAGAAATAAAGAACTGATGTTTTGTTAAGAGATGTTAGTTTGTGTAAATTTTGTATGGGCATCCAAACCATTCTCAGCTCTGTCTTAGCGTCCAGGAAGCCTTCCTTTCTTCTAGCTTTCCCTTTTCCTGTTAGTTCGGGGGGCTATATGTGGTTCATTCTCTTCATTTCTATATCTTCCCTACTTCTATATATATATATATATATATATATATATATATATATATATATATATATATATATATATATATATATATATATATATATATATATATATATATATATATATATAATTGATATAATCAGATTGCTACTGGAACTATTAGTGTTGGAACTCTTCGCTGGCTGCTGAGGATGGGGACGGAGCGATTATGGGAATGTCCCGAATGCTGTGATGTCGGTTCCTAAATCAATCAATCAATCATATATATATATATATATATATATATATATATATATATATATATATATATATATATATATATATATATATATATATATTTATATACCGTCTTCCCTGGCCTAAAGGTTACACTACTTTCTCCGTAATCTCGTATACTCTCGTAAGTAACGTGACGTTGCGCGAGAATTGGTAGCGGTTCTCTCCGCGTCGGTAACTTAGGGGTATGTAAGCCGCCGGTCGTTCAGAAAGCAATGGCAAACTACTGAGAGTAATCTTGCCAAGAAATGAACATTCAGCTAAAAGATACTGATGTTGACAGTGTTGTCCTGTAAAGGATATGAGAAAATATATAGCGACAAACATAAGTAGTATAGTATGTTATATTGCCACCCCACAATGGGTGTGGGGATGGGGATTGTGGGGAGTATTTTGTTATATAGCTCTATGTGATGTCATCGCACTTTCCCTGAAATCGACTCCCCATTCTCAATGGGGAGTCAAAGGGGTATAACTCATGTTTGGTCTTATTACATCTCTTTAAAAGCTGGTCATAGGTAGGGTGTAGTCGGGGGCGACCGGGTGTGCATGTGCGTGATCGGGTACATGGTGCGCGGGAGGTCGGTGTTTGAATCCAATTCAATATGTGACGTGGGTGTCAGACATATTTTCGTTGTTAAGCAGGCGTTTATATGGTCTGCAGAGACTATTAGTGGCCTATACACTATCATCATAGGGTTACATGTGGGGCATGCGTGTGAGTGTGAGTGGTTGTGATAGGTTTACAGTGCTCGTCCACACGGTGGGGAAGTGGTTGTGGAGTGGGTGTAAGATGGCTCTTCGTTGTTAAGGAGGTGGTTATATGGTCTGTAGAGACTAATAGTGGACTATAAAACTATCATCATATAAGGGTCACAGAGATCAGCGGTTGTATTAGGGTTACAGTGCTCGTCCTCACGGTGGGGAAGTGGCTGTGGAATGGGTGTAAGACGGATTGTCGTTGTCTAGATGGTGGTTATATGGTCTGTAGAGACTATTATTGCCCTGTGTCTATTTGGTCATACCTAGAAGTACACTGGTTGCTGTAGTGAGGTGTCATGTAGAGGTGACAGGTTCGAAGCCCGGTAATTTACCAGGTTAAATACCTATTCAGTGTACCGGCTGTATCTCATTTAAGCCGAATTAGGGGACAATACCACTTGTCGTTAATACTCAAAAAGTGTCGTCTGGGCTGTTATCTGTAGCATGAAAAGGCCAGTCTTCTTCCAACCAAAGAAACAAAAACATGGATTACAACCCTGGCCAATGAAATAAATTTTTGCCTCCTCTTTCTCCTACAGCCATTTTGTTCTACCAGAAACCTACTTCTGGCAGTCAGGCAGCAGTAGACCTGCAAGAGACAACCTTTGATTTGCTTAATGATGTTTCTTCAGATGAAAATATTGACCTTCTACCTAGTAGTCATGGTCCAGCCTCTGAGTCTCTTAAGAAAATTAAAGTTTTGTGGAATGAAACATATCCCACTGCCGGTTTCCGAAGCTGCTCATCTGGTTCAACAGCGGAAATACAACACCCAACGATTAAGGTTTGTATAAATGGTAACTTTCATGCGCATAGTTCCAATGTCTAATTTTACAAGTAGTAGTATGGACCAACCAAAACTGACACAGACTCGTGTGTCGTGAAGACATGTGTTGAGATACGCCTCTTTAGAGTCATTTGTGGTTCATCACTATCACCACCTTCACGGTCCTTCTCCGCCTTACATTTTTATTATACAAACAATTCTGCTCCCAATAACTTGACACATGACATGTTCTCCAGCTAGTTTTCACCGCTTACCTCCACACATCCTAACACTCCTGGTTATATAATATAAGCTGATCCCCAGCATCATTCACGGCTGGTCTGGCGGTTCACATTCTGAGATCATTGGTACACATTTTCCCACCTCGTTCTGTCTATTGTACATTAGTACAGTCACTCTGACGTTAGTATGGCATCTCTGTAATGATTGCGGTTTGGTTTATGAAGACTTGTCACCACAACATTTTTTCTGCTTTCCATAATTTTTTACTTTGCAAAGCCTGTTTTCATATCCTTTTCACAGCTGTATCACAGTTCATTTCATGCATATCGTAATTATTTTCACGATTATTCTCTCAAGTCGTGGCCAAAGAATGTCGGTTTTTGATGCAAATTAACCAATTCTCTTTGTCTCTCTCCTACTAACTTTATTACACTATCCGTTCAATGTGTTTTTCATCATTCTTCTATGAAATCAACGGTAGCTTTCACATAATTTCTTATATAAACCACACAAGCGGTTTATTAAAGGAGACCATGTAAAAGGTCTTTTTAACATAATTCCGCGGGCATCTCCGCTTATATAGCACAATATTTAATGATAAATATAATTCATTGTGGTTTTCACTGTAAATGGCGAAATCGCTTAAGATATTGCGATTTTCATAGTGATGTGTTATATGTGGCAGTTCTTTAACTTTCATTATAAATTGTTATTGTGTTTTGTAACGGTCACTAATTGTAACACGCTACGTGGAGGGTCCCAAATAGCCCTGTCACAATATTTCAAAATTGTTCTCTTTATAGCCCTGGCTGGAATAGGTCTTTACCTGCCAACCCGCCTCCGTTTTCCCCGGACTCACTGTCACTCTTTCTTTCGACCTAAGGACCTATTTCCTGCAATGTTCTTCTGGCTGATCCATATATATAACACAGTGATCGTTGGAATAAACTAAAACTTGATTTATTAAATCAATAAAGGACAGCACAGGAAAACATCAAGGCAGTTAACACAGATAGTTCTAAACAGACACCACACAGATAAGTTCAGGCACATAGCCTCAAGTAGCCATAGTCACAGACCCAGCTTCAAATACTGTCCGATCTGTCCATATACGTCTCACCCTGTGTGCTGGAAGCTCCTTATTCCCCGGTACTTGGGTGTAAGTTCCACAGGCTTCTGTAGAATCAAATCCACTGGTTGTTGAGGAATTGTTCATGGACTTAACCTATATAGGTGTCTATTCATGTCCGGAACAAAATGGGTAGGCCTGATAATCATGCGTAGACACAACTTTGAAGTTGAATGCTCTCGGGCCTATGTCAATGAAAGGACCCGAGATGCCCCATTACTGCAAATTGTCATTGTTTATTCGTTTGCAAGATAATCATGCGTAGTCTCAACCAGCATTGAACTGTTCTCGGGCCTATGTCATTTCCTCAAGATATGCCCTTGCCTCTCTCTCAGAGTTAGGCACACCATGTGTGATATGGATCATACATTGACCTGGCTTCATCAGACGTATTTGGCTCTAGCACAGAAGCTGTGTGGATACTGTCCGATTTGGTCACATCCAACACAAGAGGACCCTGGAGATGACAAACAATATTGAGCGACTGGGCGGACTCATGCATCACACAATCCTAAAGACCAATAGGGTCTCAGTTAATATATTAGACCTATAGGATCTTGACCCCATGCAGTATATATCATACCTGAATGCATGGGCCTGACCTGTCAGGTAGCCCCTGGATTGGCTACGTCCGGGCTTGAGTCGACCTCCAGCTGGGTGAGGTCAGGTTGTCCACCCTAGGAACGTTTTGTCTACAAGACACACATTCCACACTCATACCAAGCCTTTATTATTATTGGGCACATTCATTTCCATGCTTTCCTCTCACTTGCAAACCATGCCTTTCTCGCAACCAAGATCTTGTGGTGTGGTGTGCCCAGCAATCGGTGTGTTTCTCCCCCCTAAGTGGGGTTATATGGCACACCGTGTATATTCCCATTCCCAGCAAGAAGATGAAAGAAGATACTACCCCTCCCGGCCGCCGCTCTCGACTGAGCTGTCGCCCCAATGTACCGGCATTGCCCTGCACCAACCATAGGGTAGATAAGTTCAGGTTCTCTCAGTGAGATAGAGGAGTCCATTATCCTCCCGACATCATCCTATCGAGTGACAGACGAAAGAGATAGTCCTGTGGCTAGCATCCCCTGGCTCAAGAAGATATATTCTAGATTGGTGGACCCCATCCCCGTAGCTATCTAATGTGCCTATATTTAAAAGAGAGATACCACCAAGTAACGGTAAGCCGTAGGAATCCAGATATCACTCGTCCATCAGCTGCCAAGAACAAGCCGCGTAGCCAGATCGGCTAACGGTCACCCCCTCCCAACATGGCAAGACTGCTGTTTTGCTATATCCTCTCAGTCGTTAAGACAATAGATATTTATAGGCCAAGCTTTGCCTGGACCAACGAAAACCCATATTTACCTTTACATCTCTTCAGTAGTAGGTTGCATCTCTGTCGTAATCTTTAACTTATTGGACAGGCTGCAACTTTCAAACGGTAGGTGTTGGCCCGGCCATCAATTGACCAGCCGCTGCACCAGTGCACGTTTGACGCAAGGCGCTCTTTCGGGACTACCCGAAAGGAAAGACAAATATATACTCGCTCCATGTAAAGATTGTGGTATGAAGATAACCCAAAGAACCATCTTTCATGGAGAATTGAGCGAATAAAGAGAACTGAGAGCTTCCGAAAGCCGTTTCCCCCTGTTTACCAAGAATAACAGAATACATAAGGACATGGGCCACTGGCGTTTCGCTACACTAATAAAGAATTATTATCTGGTGGAGTTTTATAACTTTTACACCAAGTGTTTGAAGTCGTGTAAATTTTCAATGTGATTATTTCCGGCACAGGTTAAGTTTGCATCAGAACCGTACCTCTTGAAAGTTCATCTCGTTGGCACCGAAGAACGCCATGGTAACTGGCATCATGTAACCAGAGAACGTGAGAATTTTGAAAAGCGTGTTCTAGCGCTGGAATCAATTTTGACCCCAGTCCTTGGAGCCAGTCACAGAGTCAAAGTCCTGGAGCAGAGAAAAAAGTCAAGCACAACAGTAGAGGAGGCAGAGATAGTCTAATCAACTTGTCTGTGTTTCTCTCTGTCATAGTAAACTAGTTATAACCAGAAATAACCTTGTATGCGTCTTTGTTCTTGTATGTATGTATCAAGTCGGCCATAGGTAACAGGGTGTCATCAGCCTCTCACTACGAGAACGACATGAAAAACAGGAAAACCAGAAAGAGGAAAACAATAACAACATATAATTCTGTTAATAAAACAATCACTACAACAACAACAAACTCTACAAACTCTACAAATTACTACTACTACTACTACTACTACTACTACTACTACTACTACTACTACTACTACTACTACTACTACTACTACTACTACTACTACTACTACTACTACTACTACTACTACTACTACTACTACTACTACTACTACTACTACTACTACTACTACTACTACTACTACTACTACTGTCACTACTACTACTACTACTACTACTACTACTACTGCTACTACTACTACTACTACTACTACTACTACTACTACTACTACTACTACTACTACTACTACTACTACTACTACTACTACTACTACTACTACTACTACTACTACTACTACTACTACTAACTACTACTACTACTACTACTACTACTACTACTAACTACTACTACTAACTACTACTACTACTACTACTACTACTACTACTACTACTACTACTACTACTACTACTACTACTACTACTACTACTACTACTATACTACTACTACTTACTACTACTACTACTGCTACTACTACTACTAACTACTACTACTACTACTACTACTACTACTACTACTACTACTACTACTACTACTACTACTACTACTACTACTACTACTACTAACTACTACAAACACCACCACACTAGGAAAAGTATCTTATGCAACAAGGTTACTAGTAATGAAGTTAAAAATAAATTTTAAACATTAAACTTCAAAAATAATATTTGAAAAAAAGTAAAATTTAATAATCAATAAAAAATAAGAAAATTAAAGGGATGTAACTTGTTACAGAAGAATACTTTTCCTTTTCTGAAATATAGCTTTTGTTTGCCTTATTATGTCCTTAATCTACATCTATTGAATAATGCCACAACGACCAAACATTGAGACAACGACCAAACATTGAGACAATGAAAGAAGTTGCCGTTGAAGCCCTTGGAAATATTCAGTTAAAATTTATTACCTGGTAAGAAATACTTCAGTTGTCAGCTGTATTTAAGGAAAGTGATAACAATAAGGCAGACTGTGGAAATGACAACAATACAGAGATTATGAGCTTGAAGCTTGCAGTTGTGAAATGGGAAAATGTTGATAAACGAGACAAAGTTAAATGTACTCTGCGACAGATATGGTCTTTATTGGAAATAAGCAGAATTGGAGACAGGTAAATGAATGAAATGTTATGAAATACAGAAAACAGCGTAGAAAATATAGTAAATAGAGTACATTTAACAGAGAGTTGTAGATAGTAGTGGTGTGATACGGGTCGATGCTAACAATGACGACGTTTCTCGAAGCATAATTTCAAGTAGATGGAATTTTATTGAATAGGGATATGGTTAATGTTCCTCAGACATTTGATGACGATATTGTACCGTTGACATTTGAAACTGCTGGTAGTTGTATATTTAATTGCTCCTCTAATAGTGTAATTATAATAGTTGTTAATATGTTAAATGACTTCCTTGTAACAGTTCACCTTGTATATCGCAACAAAGTAAATCGTAACAGTGTATCTACTGTATGTAATTATTCATTTGTGGTAATGTAATTATTATATACTTGCTAATTTACTAATTTATTATAATTTAACTTCTCATATTCATCTGTAATCATCATAATCACTTTATTGATATAAAACTTTATATGTATATGACACTGTAACTACAGTGTACGTGTAACTTAGAATTTTATAATTAAAAAATGCTTTCTTCAGCCCTATCGTGTAGAGTGTTTTTCAACAATACACCAATCTCTTTAGTAAACTTGCTCGTGTGCTTGATTATGACAATAGATGCCAGCTGAGTATCTGCAATAACCCTTGATTTGGCTTGGGGGAAAACACGACAACCCAGAATAAATACATGGTACATCTGTTTGTTGTAACTATATACGTTTTTCACTTTTAGTGTTTAAAATTGAGTTAAAGCTTTATTTTGTAAATTGCAACCTGGGAAATTTGTCCTTAGATATCGGGTGAAAGTAAAAATAACCCAAGTTATTAGTCGTTCAAATGGTTTCTCTAAATGTGTGTTTCTTAAACAGGTATCACCCTTAGTCTTTGAACTAACCGCAAGGAAATATAGACAGTGGCTGACAGGTTGATAGGTTAGGTATTTACACACCAGGCAAATTTATGACAGACCGGATTAGTGTCTAGCAGCAAGCAATTTCAGTAGAAAAAACAACAAATGACAATAGATTGGTCACAAACTAGGCTACCAACTACAGTATATAGCAAGAAGTAATTAGAGAGAGAGAGAGAGAGAGAGAGAGAGAGAGAGAGAGAGAGAGAGAGAGAGAGAGAGAGAGAGAGAGAGAGAGAGAGAGAGAGAGAGAGAGATTTATTCTAACCTTCCGATACATTGACGCTTGGTGGAATCATGCTCACACAGGTGGGTCAAATCGATTTAGATCCCCGGGTTCGACAACCGTCAGCCGAAGGTTTTACTTGTAGTAATCCTCTTAACAATGTCTCTCGTATGTATATTATGCCTATATATTAGACAAAGTCCAAACCAACTCGACAAGGTCGTTACAGAAAACAAACTTAGAGGACACCTTTAGTACTAAAGCATTGCTTTGTTTCCTTAAGCCGGTTTCACAAGCACGTATCAGACACCATGAATTAGTCTTTAAGATATCCAGTCACGCATTGGAAAATATAAGTATAAAAGTTGTAATAGCTTTAGCAGAAGTAGTAGTAGTGTGGTGGTGTTTGTATTAGTAGTAGTAGTAGTAGTAGTAGTAGTAGTAGTAGTAGTAGTAGTAGTAGTAGTAGTAGTAGTAGTAGTAGTAGTAGTAGTAGTAGTAGTAGTAGTTAACAGTAGACGGTACTACCTGGTTTCTGTTAGCGCCGAACGTTGGGCGGCGCTTACCAAACCTGACACCCCACATTGTGCCAACGGCTTCGGGCGGAAGAGCGCAATTGGGAGGGTACAAGCCTTACCATGGTGCGAGGAAATGCAAGCTAAAGACAAAATGTCATGGCAGGGCAGACCAGGCCCTAAGCCTTGGTTGGCGGCTGGTCTAGGATCGAAGCTCCGACAGGCGGACAGTTAGAGAATTGCTTTGCTGATCCGGCAGCTTCTGCAGCTTGTCTTGTTCCAGATGTAGGGGTGTTACCTTTCCTCTGGAGTGAACTAGGCAGGCCGAGAGAGGGATCATGCTGCATGGGCAACACATGATCTCTATATTTTAGCCTAGGCTTTGTGCTATGGAGAGGCAATAACTCCATCCCTGGTCTTAACTGGTCTCGGAATCAAAGCGAGAGGCAACTGTTACGGGTTATAAGTCCTTGTCAGTTGGCGTAGACATGGGGCGCCACGCGTTGCCTCTGACGGTGGGAGACACCTACAGGTGTCACTGATCAGCTACCGCCCGCCTCAAGCTGGGCAGCCCCCGACCAATTGGGTGTTTATCCGCCACAGCCTGCCTGCTTCAATGGGTGCTTGGGGCTAGGACAAAATCTGAATCGCAGGCTGTAAAACCAATGCACCAGGCACAAACAAAAATAAAAATAGAAACCTCAAGCTACGGCTTGCAACCTGGAACGTGAGAACCATGTGTCCAGGATTTTCC
The DNA here is from genome assembly GCA_014155875.1 of Cepaea nemoralis. NCBI lineage: Eukaryota > Metazoa > Mollusca > Gastropoda > Stylommatophora > Helicidae > Cepaea > Cepaea nemoralis. Next base: position 164,717 of record JACEFZ010026033.1, on the reverse strand, counting down.
ACTGACTTGACCAATATTGACGATGTGAGAAAAACGGCTGTGATTGATGCCGAACTCAATCGTCTTAACATTGATATTGCTGGCCTGCAGGAGACTCGCCTCGCTGAGGAAGGGTCACTCAGGGAAAACAATTACACCTTTTTCTGGAAGGGTAGAGGGCAGGCAGAAAAAAGGCAACACGGTATGGGCTTTGCAGTGAAGAATTCGCTACTGGGAATGATTGAAATTCCAGCAGGAGGAAATGAAAGACTATTATCCCTGCGCTTGGCAACCTCTTGTGGGTTTGCCACCATTATTACTGCATATGCACCGACACTCGATTCCTCTGATGATGTGAAGGATTCGTTCTATGAGGAGTTAGACTCCGTGATCAAGGCAGTTCCAAAATCTGACTACATTTATATGCTCGGTGATTTCAATGCTCGTGTGGGCAAGGACTCGAGTTCATGGCCAGTGTGCCTTGGAAAATACAACATCGGTCGCATGAATGAAAATGGGCAAAGGCTGCTGGAGCATTGCACCAGTAATGACCTATGTATTACAAACTCCTTTTTTAAAACAAAAGAGATGCATAAGGTCACATGGAGACATCCAAGATCCGGCCATTGGCACCAGCTGGACTTCATCATCACACGGAGACAACATCTGAACCATATATCATTGACTCGAAGTTACCACAGTGCTGACTGTGATACGGATCATTCTTTGGTTGTTGCAAGAGTTAGAGTGAGACCAAAGAGAATATACACAGCTAAACACAAATCTAGCCCCAGGATTAATATTATTAACACTCACGATCCTGAAAAGCGCTTTCAGTTTCAACAGCAACTTGAAGACGCTTTCACTGATACACCAGAAAATTGTACAGTAAATTAAAAGTGGGGTCAAATTAAGGAAACTCTTTATAAAACTGCCGTAGGGGTTTACGGCACTGTGGATCATAAGAGGCAGGACTGGTTTGCGGCCAACAGCGAGACTCTGCAGCCCTTGATTGATAAGAAGAAGAAAGCTCTCTTAAGAAACAAGGAAAGACCAACGCGTAACACTCTGAGTGAGCTAAGGCAAGCTAGGAAGGATGTGCAAAAGGCTGCCAGGCAGTGTGCAAATGATTATTGGATCAAGTTATGTGAGTCCATTCAAATTGCAAGTGATAAGGGAAACATAAGAAGCATGTATGAAGGAATAAAGAAAGCCTGTGGTCCAGTGATCAAGAGAAGTGCACCATTGAAAACCTTGACTGGAGAAATCATCACTGATAAGAAACAGCAGATGGACAGATGGGTAGAGCACTATTTGGAGTTTTACTCAAGTGAGACCAAACTAGCGGATGATGCCCTCAACGCCATAGAGGCTCTACCAACTCTTGACCACCTGGACACACTTCCCACCATAACAGAAGTTAAGTGTGCTATAAATGAACTTGCATCTGGCAAGGCTCCAGGTAAGGATGGGATTCCAATAGAGGTTATCAGGAGTGGGCAAGACACACTCACTATACAGATCCACCAGCTAATAGAGCTATGCTGGCGTGAAGGACAAGTCCCACAGGATTTCAAAGATTCAAGCATCATAACACTGTACAAGAACAAGGGCGATCGGAGCGACTGCAACAACTATAGGGGTATCTCACTTCTGTGTATTGTTGGAAAAGTATTTGCCAGAATTGTTCTGCGCAGACTTCAAGTCCTAGGAGATCAAGTCTACCCCGAATCACAGTATGGCTTTCGACAGAACCGGTCTACCACTGATATGATATTCTCATTGCGACAAATGCAAGAAAAATGCCGTGAACAGAATCAACCACTGTTTATTGCTTTCATCGACCTCACAAAGGCATTTGATTTGGTCAGTCGTGAGGGTCTGTTCAAGGCACTAAAGAAGATTGGCTGCCCACCAACTCTTCTGTCCATTGTGGAATCATTCCACACAGGCATGAAGGGTATAATCAAGTTTGATGGCGCAACTTCTGAAGAATTTGAAATCAAGAGTGGAGTTAATCAAGGTTGTGTACTAGCTCCCACCCTCTTTGGAATATACTTTTCACTTCTACTGAAATATGCCTTTCGTGATCAGGATGGTGGTATATACATTCACTCACGCTCAGATGGTGGCCTTTACAATGCTCAGAGATTGAAGGCTAAGACCAAAATTAGGAGGGTACTGATCAGAGAGTTGCTTTTTGCAGATGATGCTGCAGTTACGACCCACTCTGAGGAA
>JACEFZ010026033.1:127500-155000 GCA_014155875.1 Cepaea nemoralis | reverse complement strand
GACATTCTTTGGCCACGACTTGAGAGAAAAATCGTGACAATAATTACGATATGCATGAAATTAACAGTGGTACAGCTGTGAAAAGGATATGAAAACAGGCTTTGCAAAGTAAAAAATTATGGAAAGCAGAAAAAATGTTGTGGTGACAAGTTTTCATAAACCAAACCGCAATCATTACAGAGATGCCATACTAACGTCAGAGTGACTGTACTAATGTACAATAGACAGAACGAGGTGGGAAAATGTGTACCAATGATCTCAGAATGTGAACCGCCAGACCAGCCGTGAATGATGCTGGGGATCAGCTTATATTATATAACCAGGAGTGTTAGGATGTGTGGAGGTAAGCGGTGAAAACTAGCCTGTAGAACATGTCAGGTGTCAAGTTATTGGGAGCAGAATTGTTTGTATAATAAAAATGTAAGGCGGAGAAGGACCGGGAAGGTGGTGATAGTGATGGACCACTGAATGACTCTAAAGAGGCGTATCTCAACACATGTCTTCACGACACACGAGTCTGTGTCAGTTTGGTTGGTCCATCTACTACTTGTAAAATTAGACATCGGAACTATGCACATGAAAGGTACCATTTATACAAACCTTAATCGTTGGGTGTTGTATTTCCTCTGTTGAACCAGATGAGCAGCTTCGGAAATCGGCAGTGGGATATGTTTCATTCCACAAAACATTAATTTTCTTGAGAGACTCAGAGGCTGGACCATGACTACTAGGTAGAAGGTCAATATTTTCATCTGAAGAAACATCATTAAGCAAATCAAAGGTTGTGTCTTGCAGGTCTACTGCTGCCTGACTGCTAGAAGTAGATTTCTGGTAGGAACAAAATGGCTGTAGGAGAAAGAGGAGGCAAAAATTTCTTTCGTTGGCCAGGGTTGGAATCCATGTTTTCATTTCTTCTCTTTGACGTTTCTTTGGTTGGAAGAAGGCTGGCCTTTTCTTGCTACAGATAACAGCCCAGACGACACTTTTTGAGTATTAACGACAAGTGGTATTGTCCCCTAATTCGGCTTAAATGAGATACAGCCGGTACACTGAATAGGTATTTAACCTGGTCAATTACCGGGCTTCGAACCTGTCACCTCCACATGACACCTCACTACAGCAACCAGTGTACTTCTAGGTATGACCAAATAGACACAGGGCATCTATCAAACCCACGTCACCACCTTTACACATACTCTTAATACTCTATCCTTCGACCACCCCCAGTCACACAACTCGACCACTAATAAGCATCATCTTTACTTTATTACGGTTTTCCTTTTAAAAGATCTGTGACCCTTGTATGATGATGACACTAATAGTCTCTACAGACCATATAACCACCATCTCAACAACGACAATCCGTCTTACACCCACTCCACAGCCACTTCCCCACCGTGAGGACGAGCACTGTAACCCTAATACAACCGCTGAATCTCTGTGACCCTTGTATGATGATAGTTTTATAGACCACTAATAGTCTCTACAGACCATATAACCACCTCCTTAACAACGAAGAGCCATCTTACACCCACTCCACAACCACTTCCCCACCGTGTGGACGAGCACTGTAAACCTAACACAACCACTCACACTCACACGCATGCCCCACATGTAACCCTATGATGATAGTGTATAGGCCACTAATAGTCTCTGCAGACCATATAAACGCCTCCTTAACAACGAAAATATGTCTTACACCCACGTCACATATTGAATTGGATTCGAACACCGACCGCCCACGCACCATGTACCCGATGACGCACACGGACGCCCGGTCGCCCCCGACTACACCCACCCTATGACCGGCTTTTAAAGGGATGTAATAAGACCAAACATGAGTTATACCCCTTTGACTCCCCATTGAGAATGGGGAGTCGATTTCAGGGGGAGTGCGATGACATCACATAGAGCTATATAACAAAATACTCCCCACAATCCCCATCCCCACTCCCCATTTTGGGGTGGCAAAACAGCATACTATACTACTAACATGGTGAACCGTCTTGTGATCTTGCAATGGTGGCCGAGTACACAGAATAAAACTGAAAACCGAAGCATTAACTACAAGCAGTCGACATTTGACATAGCAGTTCTATACATCGTGGTTGCTCTACCATTACTTACAATAAAGACAGAAATTAGAGAAAAGTATACGGTTAATTTACGGAACAGATATAATGCCATAGAGATAATACTGACTATTGATGAAAATATGGGACATGTTGCGGGAGTCATTCCTGTAAACATCAAAAGAAATCATCCCATTTATGCATAGAATTGCCAAAAAGAAATGAATTACATATGATATTCTGCAGATGTTGGTTAAAAGAAGATACAGACAGCAAAATAAAGGAGAATGCATTAATAAATAGTAAACGAACGACACATGTCAAATATATCTGCCTGAACCAAAAAATGAAAAAAAAAACTGGGACAAAATATGTAAAGCACTCACAGTCTTGTATAAAAAAAATACACATCCTAACAGGTAGGAAAAAACGAAATACGACATTGAGGAATGGCGCGGTATTACAGGGACAAGCAGATATAGTTAATACAAGGACATAATATCTAGAAGAACTGAGTGGTGTCACGAGACCGGATATAAATATTCAAGACAATATCGAAGGTTCTCCAATACTTGCTGCGGGTGTTGAAGATGCACTACACAAAATGAAAAACGAAAAGGCGCCTGATCCAGCAAAATAAATTACGCTAGAGGATATTGAGGCTCTATGAGAATTTGAAATCGCAATATTTAAACAAATTCTAAATAACCTCTATAATATACATATATAATACATTCCTTGTGACCTATTCTTATTCTTTTCATTAATATGTTCAGGAACAGTTTTGTCTTGTGACTAATAAGAATTATTGTACAATTATCTTGACATAGTTAGTGATATTATTTATTTCTTTTGTAACGCAATAAAAATCGATTTTTTCAAATAGGTCACTAAGAGAAAACGTCGAATATTGAGATATATAGCAACAAACATGGTGAACCGTCTTGTATTATAACAATTAAGGAACTAAATTATGTCTGTCGACCTTTTGGCAAACAATACTGTGACCTATTAAAAATATATGTTTATAGCGTTGCAAAAGAAACATCATTAACAATATCAAGATAATCGTAAAATGAGTCTTATTAGCCACACGACAAAGATGTTACTGAACATAATTATGAAAAGAATAAGAAACATGATTAAACCGAAAATTAGTGATGAACAATACGATTTAGTTGCGGGTAAGGGCACAAACAATACTGTAATATATATTTTCAGGAAATATAACGAAAGACCAACAGAAATCACAATCGGTTCTGTAATTATTCTTCGAAGACTAGACAAATCGTTTGACAACGTGAAACATGAGAATATAATCAAAATACTAGAACAACTAAACAAAGCGAAGATCTGCTAATAAAAACGAACATTGCGTTATTAAAGATACAGATTCTGCTTAAATATACAATTAAAGTAAATGTTGTTATTTTAGGCTAAATGCAGAAATTCAATTGTCTAGGCACATTTGATAACATCACGTGGAAGGTGCGTCACAGAGTAGGACAAGCAAAAACTGTATACTATCAAATGAAGCACATATTTTGGACGTTTGAAAAATAATTATTTCGTGTTACACAGAACCAGTTGTTACGTATGACTACGACACCTGGATAATTAGTAACGAAGCGAAAACATCCTTTTCCTTGATGTGGTTTTATGGGAAATATGCTGAAAAAGTCATTGGACAGCCAACATGAGTATTCTGGACATTGTGATGTAGGCTACGTCGCACGACAATTTATCACAAACATCAGAAAAGGGCAGTCTTTATTTTTTGGCCACATTATGTGAAGACAAAAACACGGAAGATGGTGTGACAACTAATACTGATTTGTGAAATGAGAGGTCGAGGAAGATAATGAGATATCATGGCACGGAAGGGAGAACTAGATAAGCATGATCGCCTAGGTCAGTCGACAAGGCACTTGATAATGATGACACTCTGTGTGTAAGGTAAATGAGCCACTATGTGAGTCGCAGTAGCGTTATAGCTGGACGCCCGCCTTCATTCTCGGTTACCATAGGATCACATATAGTATATGTATATAATCTATATATAGATCAGTATATTTTTGTGATTGACAAAGTCTAGAACATAGACTAACGCGGTTATCTAGAAACTTCTGGGAAAGTAAAGGTGACCGGTGCGATATCCCATCTACAGTCCAACGGTGTATAAAAGTATGCATTAAGTAGTATATGCTCGGTATGCCCAAGTCGTGTAATAGGGTCGTCTTTTTCTTTTTTTAACACGGACTCTATAGCTTAATCCTGTTCACAAAATGTATGCTAATATTTCATTGCACATGATGTGGAATTTCATTTGCAGTATTACAATTCTTGCTTCCAGACATTCCGGACAAACAATAAAGAATAAATGGAAACAGTGCATTTATCTCATCTCTTTTTATTTTATAGCATTCCAATTAATTGTTTTTTAATTTGGATAATTAATGTGAATATCTCAATTGAGAAATAGGTTTTTCAAAGGTGCTACGAGCAAGCATCAAGATATGTCAAATGTCCAAGAAAATCCTGTGGATGAGGAAGCGTCCTTGGTCATGGTATTGTCTGTGGCCGACCTGGAATGCTCTGTTGATCAAAACTAAAACTGTTGTTGTTAATAGTATGCAGAATCCAGCTTACAAAGAAACTAACATTTGTAAAAATACCAGGAATATTAGGCAGGGGGCATCCTTGTCCTCCAGATGCTATTCCATACTGAATGTAAATACCTGGAGAATACAAACATTTAACACAGTTTATTTGATAAGTTAATGACCATATTTTTAAGTGTGCTGGTTACCTCGCTATTTCACGCAGCTTTAACAGTATGATTGATGATTTATCATAAATTATTTCTTTTTTAAAATTAAATAAACATAATAATGAAAAGGGATGATGGTGATCTCTGTTAGGAAGTGGTTAAACTGCTTGCCTAACGCTGTGCAGGTCATAGGTTCGTTTTCTATATTCGTTTCATGTGAGAAATTATGTTTCGGAGACCCATGGAAACATTGGCCGGAACTGTGGATTGTGCGCATTGTGCGACGCTTTCGACAGACCGTTCACCTACAAGAAGAAGAAGAAGAAGAAGAAGAAGAAGAAGAAGAAGAAGAAGAAGAAGAAGAAGAAGAAGAAGAAGAAGAAGAAGAAGAAGAAGAAGAAGAAGAAGAAGAAGAAGAAGAAGAATATTGATTGATCTTTCTTTTCAAAGGGTTACGAAATGGGCACGCATCCCGGTCTTACATTGGTCCCTTCCAATCACTCTTTTTTCGATTATCAATAGTGCATGATGCATTGACATAGGAAAACAGCATTGTAAAATGAATGTTGTAAACATAAACAACGCATATTACCACGCTATGAGACACACCTCCCACCCACCCACACATCCCCCACCCACACAGACACACCCCACCCACCGACACACATCCCCTCCCACATGAACTTCCCAGGGCACGCATACATTACACCACCACCAACCCATCTCCCACCCAACCACCCAACCCCCACCCACAATCACCCCTCCACCCACGCACTTGTCCCTACACACAAAACATCCCTACAGCCCACACACACCCACACACCACACATCCTACACTCACGCACATGTCCTCACCCACACACCATCCCCCTGCCCACACACACCCACTCACCACACAACCTCCATCCACCAACCCACACCCACACACCCCCAACCACACAGCCAAACACACATCCCCCAACCATATACACTTCCCCCACCAACCCACACATTCTGCTGCCGACCACACATCCCTCCCCCACACACCTATCTCCCACCCACTTACACACATATCCCCCACCTACACACATCTTCCACTAACATACACACACATCTCCCAATCCACCCACACATCCTCAACCCACCCATACATCTCCAAAACACACACACATCCACACACCCACAACTTATACATACATCCCCGACCACCAATGCTGGATTTAATTACATAAGAGAATTTAAGAGTTCTAATTTCAGATGTATCAATAATTGACATCATACCTTCCTTTTTGTAAACAAGGGGACCCCCACTGTCCCCTGCACAACATTCAGACGGTCCATTATATGCTCCAGCGCAAAAAGTTCCTGAATATACCGGTACGGGCACCTATTCCCACTGAGTGGCAGGATTGCTAGCTTCAAGATATCTGGCAATCCTTTGCGATGCACATAAATAGCAAACATGTTGGTGTTCAGGAAATAGTCAATGGGAAGAGCAATAATAAGATACTATTGATTTTGCAGTGTCAACAACTACATGACCAATACAAGGTAAAGGGAAATGCCATCAACACTTATACAAAGAAATACGCTGAAGACCAAAAGCGAAGAAGATGAGAATGGAAATGTTCGAATAAATGATGAAGCTTTATATGATTGCTTGCTTGTGTTCGTTGGCTTGAGCTCCAACGTGAAGTCCTTTATATCGGATGAAGGCATCCTGTTGTCCAACATCAGTGTGATGTCATACAGGACCTAAGGTTTGCGTGAGTATCCGTTGTCCCATTTCTGGCTTATTGGTGTGCAGACTGGTGGTTCCTCACCGTACAGGCATACACTCTCCGACTTCGGAAGAATCGGCGATCCTACTGACTTTAGCCAGGACCCCGAAGAGAACTGTTGCCCAGGACGCTCGACGAGGACACGTCAATAGGTCTTGGCCAGTATATAACCCGGCCCTGGTGCCTTGGAAACATCTCTGTGTCCCAAGCTTTAAATAAATAAGGAGTACTTACGTTATATGCAATAATAATTTGGGAAAAGTAGTTAAGCAACATGAGTTTATTATAAAGTGATGAAAGCATATAGGAATTGGAAAATGGTGTTTCGGGAGAGAAACTGGATCGTGTAAGTTTCGTAAGGATTAAGAAGTTTGAGTATGCGCAACGACGATTACAAAATGATTGTCCCACAATCGAATTGCACCGTGGAAGAACATCGAAGCTTTATTTGGTGTGTGTGTGTGTGTGTGTGTGTGTGCGCGCGCGCGTGTGCGAGCGTGTGTGTGTGTGTGTGACACGGGAGGAGGGGGAGGGTTTGGGATCTGGGATGACTGGCATTGGTAGTATCTTTTGTAAGGATGGCTATCACGCCCTTTTCACGTTACCCACTAGGCCAAGCCTGACATCCAGCTCACGCCTTTGGCTCCTAGTAGCTATCAGCATGTGACAGGGGCTGTGTGAAGCTTGCAAAAACAGGTGAGGGTAACCTATTCGGTTTCAAACCAATCGGTAAACTATGACAGTTTAAGGCAAGATGTGGTGATTAAAATAAGGCGCAACAAGCAGCAGGAATCATCATGGCTGGACAAACAAATGGTGGGAGCAGCTATCTTGGTGGAATTGTGAGGTGAAAAAGGCCTGGATCGATAAGCTTGGTGTTATAAGGAAATGGCAAAACCCTAACAAGAACAGAGGTGCCCATCGTAGTCTTATCGTGCAGTTGGAAAGAAAGATAAACACAAAAGTTAAGCTATTTCGAAAACCTGGTTAAAGTTGTTACAAATGAAAAGTAGTCAGAGCCGTGTCAAAGAATAACCATAGACAAGTCACTGAAATTGTTCTCGTGACTACATAAAAGCATGAATGGGGCAGTCAAGAGTAAGAGTGTTCCTGACTTACAGAGTGCTGACCTTATCTGGCAGAGGTCTGACGAGAATAAGGGCAAAGCCCTTTTTTGAATGCTAACTAGAGCAGAGCAGCCAGACAGACATGAGAGGATGAAATATTTTTCCGAGGCGGTTACTTCAGATAGATGTAAGGCCCAGGAAGACATAGTGGCAGTGAATGAGATCAGGGCTGTGCTTCAACGAACAAAAAACAGCGCACCAGGGCCAGATGGTATAAGGTATGACGACATCAATATGTATACCGACAACGAGCTAGAGGAACTAGCAGATATGTACAACAGCATAGGGAGTGGTAAATCAAGCAAGAGTGGTTAAATAGCTATCTTGTCCCCTTGCCGAAGCCTGGCAAAAGCCACACAAAAATTCAGGGATATCGATTAATAACCATGTAAAATTACAATAAGCAAGCTGCTGGAGAAGTTAATTGCTAGGAAAATATCAAGCCAGCTAGAGAGGCAAGGTTGTTTCCCACCTACCCTTGGAGTGTACAGTCCATAAAGAGAAATCTGGGCCAACGCAGCAGTATTTGCCCATGATGTCTATGAAGATTTCCACTCAAGCATTAAAACATATGCTGCGGCGATTGATCTTGAGGATACGTACAACAGAGAACTATTGGATTTCTTAATGTTTCTGCTTCCTTCTTGAACTCAAGATATGTTCATTCCTCCTTAGTTGGATCGCCGTAGCTCTCTTCCAACGGAAAGTAGTTTTTAGATGTGGTAGTTGGACCTCTGAACCAACAACAGTATATCTCGGTCTGCGACAGGGATCACCATTATCTCCGGTGCTGTTCAACGTCTACACTGTGAGAATCACCTGCGAGCAGATCACAGGACCTGGGAGGACACTGTCATATGCCGACGATATGCTAGTCTATCGTCAGGGTAAGGATAGAGATCGAGTGGCTGTGATCTACAAACATAACTAAATCGCATACGCAATTGGTATGTGACATCTGGCGCAATGGTGAGCCAAACGAAGACGGCAGTGACACGGTTCTCTTTAAGTAACCATATTGTCAACACTCCAACACCAACTGTAAATCTGTATTCAGAGTCTGTGGAAGGAACGCAGACAATGAATTACCTGGGGATACGTTATGATCGAAGCCTTGCTTATGATGAGCACATAGACCGGCTGATAACAAAGGCCAAGCGAGGTGTGAATGCGATGCGGGTGATGGCGGCGGCAATCTGTGGGCAGAGCCATTTATGTCTCATATACGAAGGTCTGGTCCTTTCTATTTTGGAGTATGCCCTGATGATCCTGACTATCAGCCGTAAGCAGATGGAAAGGATGGAAAGGAAACAGAACGAAGCCATGCGTATTATGCTTGGATGTACAAGAGATACGGCATGTAGGGCGATGCGCTACCTTCTTGATTTTCCAAACACTGGGAACAGAATACAAATTTGCCGGGGCACGCACCTACCTCAGAGTCAACGTAAACACACAACGTCCACTGCACAGTGACATTAAGAAGGTAAGGGGCAGCAGGTTGAAAAGAGGAAAGTCTTTGGATGGGTCAAGCCGAAGACATTCTTCAACAAGTGTGATCACTTGAGCACATAGAGCCTGGCGAGGAGTGGGTACGAATGTCACCAGATTTATGTACGACTTTTTCATATTGCATACTTCTACTTCTTTCGTTCGCTTGAAACATGTCTATAACTGCAATGTTGTCTCTAGTTTGAATGTAACAGACTCCTTTAGTTCACTCAGCGGTTCATAGAATTTATCTGCCACTGTTGTCTCTCTAGGCCAGAAGGTATGCCTGGATATGTTGTGTTCTGTTGTCTGCGACGCCAAACCACATGTGCACATGGCTGAGTCACCAATCTTGAATTTTGTATATATGTGGTTGCGTTATATATTGTGTCCTGTTATGCAGCGCAGAATAATTACTTGTTCTGGTCTGTCCATAACGTGGTAGTCGTTGTGAGCAGGTTTTGGTGACCTTCTGAATGATTTGATCATTCTCTTCCTTTGGTGGTATGTAATGGGCACATCAGGCTGTTCTTCTTTTGCTCCTTCCTTAGCCAATCGATCAGCTCTGTCGTTTCCGGGTTCTCCACGGTGGGATGGTATCCACTGCATGGTGACCTTATGCTGACTGCTAGGTTCAGAAAGTAGTGTCCTTAGTACTGGCAATTTCCCAGACAGGAGCGTCTCGAGTACTGATTTTTCATCTGTCAATAGCACAACAGATTGTGTACCATGGCAGATATTTAGTAATTTCTCTGTTGCTATCTTGATTGCCTCAATTTCAGCATCATTTTATGGCAGTACTTTCCTGTCGGTACTCTGGCCGTGCCCCTAGTATTATTTGGGTATTCTATGTACACTCCCGCTCCTCCATTTCGAACAGCATTTTGCGCTGACCCATCTGTGTACACTCGGATCCAAAGGTCCTGTGGGAGTCCAAGTTTGCATCCGACTAGACAGATAATGCAGACAAGAACATTCGGCTGCTGTGGAGATGGAAGTACAGGCTTTGATCTTCGAGAATTCTTTGAAGGGTGATTCTGTCATTTATACAGATGGGTCGGTCTTTCGACGAATGCGAAGTTTATGGGCTTTTACGGCTCAGGCCGAAAGGAGAATTGTGAAGTAAGATTCTGGTGCTTTTGCTTTGACCACAAGTAGCCTGACTAAGGAAGTCATGGCAGTAAGTAAAGCAATAACATGGCTCGAGTCACAGTCGCTTAGGCATGTTTCCTTTGTAACTCAATGAGCATGCTCAAGTAGATAGAGATGGGGTGGGTCCGAAGAGAGTGGCTGCTGTCTCGGGAGCGGTCTCGGCTGGCAAATATTAGCTCCATTAACAACTAACTAACAAACTAACTAACTAACAACTAACTAACTAATACCACCACTAGTAGTATTACAAATATTACACTACTACTTCTGCTAGTACGGCTATCACTACTAATATGATTGCTACAGCAAATACTACTAGCAATATCATTACTACTATTTCTATTGCTGTCAGTGCTACTACTACTAATACTACACTAACACCAACAAAAACTGCTACAACAACAAATAATAACGCAACCACTACTATTGCTACGATTGCTACATCTACTGCTGCTGCTACTACCATCTCTGCTAACAACTTGTTTCTGCTTCTTCGTCTATTACTTCTACTGATACTGCTGTAGCTGTTACTGCCGCTGCTGCTGTCACTACTAAAACACCACTACTAGTAGTACTACACCTATTACACTACTAATTCTGCTAGTACGACTATAACTACTGATACTACTACTACTTCTGCTTCTATGATGGCTGTTGTGTTGAGGAAGTTGATATAGACATGCTTGATAGTAGGCGATACAAAAGCTTGTGGACAACCATGATCACCATCGTCACACGGCATATGCTATGCCCCACACTGATCTATTATTAACATAATTATGAAAAGTATCCATCCATCCATCCATCCCTCCATCATGTGCCATGCCGATAAGCGTAGGTGGTCATGTTTCACCATCTCACCCGATCACGAGAGTCGTGGATCAGCTCCGATTTTCTGTCTCGACCATGCCACATGGCCATGCCATCCAGGCATTTACTTCTCGGTCTTTCCCTTGGTCACTTTCCTTCGATCTTGCCAGTTGTCAGCGACTTGTTCGCTGCAGATTCTCAGGACTCTCCTACTTTCGCACCGCACGAAATAACAACTCGTGACATTTGCGAAAAGAATTCAATTTATTTAGAGCCGACATTTGAATGGCTCTGCGAGCGTTATACTTCATCATCGTTATACAACATGAATGCAATGAAGTGGTGAGAAATGATGCTCGAAATCACAATCTAAATGAACAGCCTAATGTTTGCCTATTGCCTAGAAACTATAGCATTTGTCAAGGATACGTCTGCTCTCTACCGTCTCCAGTCGGGTCTGTCCACACGCTACTCATTGCGTGGACAAGCACGGACACTGTCCTCTCCGTGCAATAGCTATTATTGCGTGCATGGTCTCTCAAGCACGCTGGCTTGTGAGCTGGAGTAACCGGGCACTTCACGGTTACTCGCAAGGACAAGCTTCCCAATGGCTTGGGGAAAGCCCTCGCTCAGTTGTACGCATTGGCCCCTGGTCTGACACAAATGTGTCTCCGTATGAGGCTATTTATAGTGCTTGGTGTCTCTCTTGTCTGGTGTCTCCCTACTAGACTTGTGTTTACTCTCCTTACCTCTGTAAGGTCTTATTGGAGATCTTGACAGGCTCCCCTCCACTCTGTGAAGTGTTACTTCCCTTTAACTCATGTTTGTAACACTTCTGGTCACAAAGAAAAATTGGTTGCTCCAATTTTGTCAGATATCCAATAAGTTAAACTCTCTAGTTTGGGGATAGAACAACTCTCTTCTTCCTTTACTCACACTGCTTTACTTTTTCACTTGGCTAATTAAGTAGCCCATGTATCAGTATAGTTGGCTCTATTGATATCTTTGGGAATTGTTTTGGACCGGAACCATTGTCTTATGACTTATGTCCTGGCTTCCGTCGTTTGACCCTATGTCTTTTGACTTTCACCTATTGACTTCTGTCTTGACCTGTCCTCAAATTGCCCGAAATGACAACACACATACAAGTTGACTCTATTCTGAGTACAACACATGAGCACAAAGTGTTCTTGTTCCCATTAATATCCCCTCCAACTCTTATACACACAGTTCTACTTTTCACCTTCTCGCTTCCGCTTGTGAAAAGCTATATTCACTGTTACATTAAGGTGTCTAAGAAGTTATTGTGTCCCCTGAATTTAAAGTTATTGTTCTTTGAAATGAGTAGTGTGTGCAACTTTTATGTATTTGTTTTCCTGTTTGTTTGCGTGTTTTCTACTAAACTACAATGTACTTAACTCTCTAACATGTGTATGCGTTAGTGTACTAAATGTGTGTGTTGCTTCGAGCGCCGCAAATCGGTTTATTGTGGTTACAAACGTTCATTATTCTTATTTGTGACCACAACTCCGCTTTTTGAAGCTCAAAGTACGTTCTCTATCTACTCTATTAAAGTATGGCAGTAACACACATAAAAAATCGACAACACGTTGGCTACACAGATGACACAGACAAGTCAAAATAAGACGTTTACAGCGGTGGAAAAATTTTCCGCTGTCTTTCTCTCTCGCTCTCTTTCTTTCAATGTTTACTAATTTTCGCATTCTCTCCTCGCATTTATTCTTCTTGCATACATCTTTCATTCACTTTCATACCTTTCTTTCACTCAAACATTCTCTCGTCATTAAAATATGTTTCATAGCATCAAATACATGAATATTACATATATACAATAAACGATTGGCTGAATTATAACAGTAATCACGCCAAATGACTGTGCGTTTTGTTTGCACGTGTCATGTCTATACATAATATACAAACTTATGATGATGGTTTGTTACCGATCCTGTAATAGTAACTCCCATAATTTTGGTGTGCTGACCTAAATTACTCTCAAGGGAAATAATCTAATAAATACTTTCATTTAAGCGAATTGGGTTAATTACCTTAGCGTGTTATTTGTGAAAAGGATGATGTTAATTCCTAAATGGTTGGGTTAGTTTGGAAATGATATTTTAGATAAATGAATTTATGAATGATTATGATTATATGGTAATAAACTAATATAATATCTAACAATCGTATTTCTATAATTGGTGATTTATGAAATGGGTTCTTAACTAAATTATGGTGATTTCTAACTACCAAATAACAAAATAAAGTTATATATGCATTTGAACAATTTGCAATTCAATTATTAATAGAAAAATGAAGTTATAGGTACTGTTAATAAAATAATAATATACATATATCACAGTTACATTTCTATATCTAATTACACTAAATCGACGTCCTCCTTTGCGTTGTGAAGATAGAGCAATACTCTTTGCAGACTATTATAACATAGTTCATTTCGGCAAAGTTTTCTATGCTCTTCTTCATGGATAGTGTCTAAATATAGTTTCCTACTAAGTTAAATAGGTTCATAGCTAACACTTTAATGTTCTTCTAGCTTCTGTGTGTCAGCGCATGTTACTTCTGCGTCTGTTTGTTACACTTCTCATAATACTGTTACTTTCACACAGGTTACCTGTTTGGCGATGATAACGCACTTACAATGTATCTTAATCACCACATACGGCACTGAGTTATCTACCCTTACAGTGTCACTGTTTCTGGTGATGTGTGGTCGATCCCTTCCTGCACATCAGGTATTTCAATGGATGATGGTCGACTCAAAATGTCTGCAACAGTGTTCAATCTTCCTTTTAAGTGCTGGATGGTAAACGTGTAATTTTGGAGAATCAAAGCCCACCTGTAAATTCTGTTATTGCTAGGAAGTCCAGACTGCATCACAGACAACGGAGAGTTATCGGATTCGATCACAAACTGTGCTCCTGCCAAAAATCTATGAAATTTCTTAACACAATAGATCAAACTGAGGCCCTCCAATTCTGATGCTGAGTATTTTTATTCAGCAGGGGTAATCTTGCGACTTACGTACATTACGGGGTGGAACGTCCCGTCGTAGAACTGTCCTAGTATCCCAGATATGGAGATGGCACTCGCATCTGTGCGTAAAAATTAAGTAAGTTTTGGGTTAGGCATACGAAGGATAGGTGGAACGCTGAAAAGATGTTTCAATTTTGATAACGCACTAATTAATCCTGCATCTTGTACAGATAACTTAGCCGAGATGTTAGAATGTTTTAAGATGTTAGAAAAAACACTGGTGATTTCCGCCATATTTTGAATGAATTTACTATAGTAGTTTACCAGACCCAGTAATCTTCGGACCTGTTTCTTGGTCGTTGGCATTGTCAAATTCAGAATCTTGGTGACGATTCTGTCATCAGTTTTGAATTGGCCCCTGCAGATGGTATGACCCAGGAAGTCAATTTGTTCCATGCCCAACTCTACTTTGGTCGGCTTCGCTGTGAGCCCAAATAATCGCAACCTGTCGAAGACTTGTCGAAGTTTCAGTAGGTGTGTTGTCCAGTCTTCCGTATGAATGCATATGTCATCTATATATGTCGAAATACTAGTCATCCCATGGAGAAGATCCCTAGTTAGACGGACGAAAGTAGCTGGAGCGTTACGAAGGCCGAAAGGAAGAAAGCGCCACTCATAAAGTCCTAAAGGAGTTGAGAAAGCTGTTAGATGAATAGAATTTACTTCCATCGGGACATGCCAATAACCTTTCGTGAGGTCAATCTTGCCAAATATGCGAGATGTAGACATGTCCAAGATCAGATCCTCGCATGATGGAATTGGTTCAGCGTCAATTTTGGTTATTTTGTTTAAGCGGCGATAATCGACGCAGAGTCGAATAGTAGAGTCCTTTTTGGCGACAAGGACAATAGGGAAAGAATACTCTGACTGAAATTTCTGAATGATTCCGCTCGACTCAAGAGATAGAATTTCTTTGGCGAGGTTCGACCTATAGTTTAAAAGGATAGAGTAAGGTCGACACTTGATTGGTGTGGTGTCAGTCAGAATGATAGAATGTTCTATTCTATCTGTCTTTCCTGGGATGTCGGAGAATATGTCGCTGTATCTGTCACTAGCTCTATGATTTGTCGACGTTGGTCATCTGTCAGTTTCGTTTCTATCTTTATGCTGTCAATGGTCGCAGTCGTGTCTACCGTAGGAACTGGTAATTCCATCTCGTCTTCGTCTGTCTCGTTCAATACTGTTGTGGTGCTAGCTGTGTGTGCTGTTACCTGTCTAAGTGTGTTTGCGTTGTCGCTGTTGTGTGTCGCCCTATCTAGTGAAGTTGTGTTGTGTGCGTCTGTCGTCTCATTGCTTGGTGTTGGTGCAATTTGTTCGTCTGTCTGTTGTTCTTGTCGTGAAAAATATGGTTTCAGCATGTTGATATGAAATATCTTTAAGTGTCCTTTTATCGATATTTCATAATCCACATCTGATATTCTACGTTCAACGTTGAAAGGCCGTTGCCAAGATGTTAGTAACCTATTATGTTTATCAGGTAGTAGAATCAAAACCTTCTGGTTCGGTTCAAGGTGAATAGTTTTAGCACCCTTATTTGCAAAATCGTAGTTTCCATTACTCGACACCTGCATTAGGGGTCCAGCAATATCGACCGCTATACTCTCATGTGGTCTAGATGCTAATACTGACCGTTGAACTTCGGCCTTCCTATGCTTTCCCTTTCGTACAAGATGTTGACAAACAGTACAAGATCGACAGAAAAATGTTATGTCCGAACAGAATTTAGGCCAGTAAAATTGTGACAGAACTCTGGCTTGCGTTTTATAATAGGCCAGATGTCCAGCAAACGGTGACTCATGTGCGATTTTTAGCACATTTTGTCGGTATGTTACAGGTAACACCGTCTGCTGAATTTCATGGTTATTATATGTGTAATAACGCATGAGAATTCCGTTAAATTTTCTATAGTACCAGGAAGCATTTTTAGACACTTTCTTTCGCTCACCCAACAAGTTTAAATAAGGTGTGATTGTTTGGTCGATGCTTTGTGCCTCGATCAATTTTTGTCGAGTAGTAATGGTATCTGCACCACCTGGTGTTAATAGCTGTAGCATTTCATTTTGTAAGTCAGTATAGTTTGTTTCTGTATCTGACCTTGTTACAGCGTTAGCCATATGTGTATGTTTCCAGGCTCTTATGTCGTTTTCTGTACATTCTTTCAATGCATCTAGGCATCCTAAAATAAGATCCGTGCATGGATCTTGCAGGATAGCACACGTAAATGTGCCGGTAAGGAACGGGGTATTGATATGCGCTTTTGCCAGTGGATATTTCTCGATGGTTCCAGAGAAAGTACGGCATTTGACAAATTCACCCTATAATCTTCTGGTCTAGCAAGTTCTCTCCTTAAACCCAGTAGAGTGCTCCCGCTATCAACTAAACATTGGCATGGTTGCCCATTGACCAGTGCATCGTAGAACTTAAGTTTACCTCTGGAGGCACACGCTGCGTTAGCATCTTCATTTGAACATGGTATTATGTGCCCACATTCCAATTTACCATCCGCATGAAACTAATACCAAACTATGCATGGAAGATACTTATAATATAGTAACATATAAAGGCAGGAAATCAGACCCCTTCCAAATAACATCTGGCTTGAAACAGGGTGATGCACTATCGCCGCTACTCTTCAATCTGGCTCTAGAGAAAGTTGTAAGGAAGGTAAAGGAGGAATGTGTTATTGGAGGAACATCCAAGCTGCTTGGTTATGCAGATGATATAGATAGTATAGGGCAAAGTGAACAAAAGACATTAGAAATATTGACTCACTTAAAGGAAAAAGCCCAACAGATGGGGCTGGTTATCAACCAAGATAAGACAGAATATATGGTAATTTCAAGAGACGGAATGGCTAAAAACTCTGGCCACATACAAATAGATAATATGACCATTAAAAGAACGGAAACATACAAATACCTAGGTACAATCTTCAACTGCTCCAACGTCATAAGGGAAGAAATACAAACTAGAATCAACTCTGGAAATAAGATATACTATGCACTACAACACCTACTAAAATCAAAGGCGCTATCTCGTAACACCAAAATCACAATATACAAAACACTGATCAGACCAGTTGTGCTGTATGGCTCTGAAACCTGGAGTACAACGAAAGGAGACGAAGCCTTGTTAAAAACCTTTGAGAACAAAATTTTAAGACGCATCTTTGGACCCATTAGGGATACACAAAGTGGAGAGTGGAAAAGAAGAAGTAACAAAGACATTTATGATTTGTTTAAGTCCCCGCTAATCACTGGTATCATGAAGGCTAATAGACTACAATGGCTGGGGCATATAGAAAGAATGGAAGATAATAGGGAAACAAAACTCGCTTACACTCAGGAAATAAATGACCGTAGACCCCGAGGTAGACCAAGAAGGCGGTGGAGAGCTAATATACATACAGACCTACAAGCACTTGGAATCAACGACTGGCAAGAGAAGGTCCACCAGAGAGACGAATGGAGACAGATTGTATTTGCAGCAAAGAACCTCAATGGCTCGGAATGCTGAAGAAGAAGAAGATGAAACTGATGGCATACTTTACATTTATTAAAGTCTAAAATATCTGTTACTAATGATACACTCTGACATTCACTCGTTGGCAACACATTCACAAGTTCCGGATCAATGTAACTCTCATCGTCTGATGATGTATCGATGAGTGCTGCATTATTTGCCTTCATTCTCTGTCTCCCAATACATTTATTACTATAATGGCCATAACTTTAACAAAAATAACATTTAACAGCACGTTTAAAGGATGATCTTCTGCTTTCTTGCTTCTTCAACACTGCTTCTAAGTTTGACGGATATGCGGGGTTGTTATCACACATCAAGTAAGTCGGATGAAAAAGATTGCAATAGTTGCATCGAGGTGGTTTCTGATATGGTTTGTCCTTCTTACGGTAATCTTTCTGGTTGTAAGATCTATCAGGAACTTTGTTTGCAAAAGCTGTAATTTCTGTGTCATGTGATGTAGTTTTAAATATGTCCCGATTAGATGAAAAATAAGCTGACCCCAGTTTCTCTAATTGCTGAATGGACTCAATATCTGACTGTTGTAAAAACTTCGCAAAAGGGGTAGGAACGGTAGAAATCACTTTGACCATTACCATCAGCTCTTCTAGTTTTTCATAGTTGTTACCTACTTTAGCTGCTCTAGTCCACTTTTTAAATGTGCTCTGCACGTTAGAGATGTAGTCTAAGAAGGTTTCAGTTGCTTTTGGCTTAATTTGGGAGAATTGAATTTGGTACCCAGTAGCGTCTAAAAGAAAATGTTGCATTATCCTATCGTGTAGGTACTGATAATTGTTCCTTAGCTCTGTAGGTATGGATTCTATTACTTTTAACGGCTCCCCACTGAGGTTCCTCATGTAAATCATTACCCAATCATCTAAAGGTATTTTCTGTGTCTTTAGTTGGAATTCTATGTTCTCAGTCCATGCGCTAATTGAATCACCTACGCTGTATGGTTTGATAAGGCCCTTATACTTACTAAATTTGTTCTGTTCTTCTTGGCTCTTTTGTTTGCTAGAGGCTATTTGTATGTTAGAATCTACCTCCATTTCCTTCATCTTTAGTCTAGTCTCTGAATCTACTTGTATCTGCTTTTGTTTGGTGGCAGCATCTGCTTGTTTGTTAGCATGATCTAATTCTAGTTGTTTCTGTTTGATAACTTGATCTGCTTGTTTGTTGGCATAATCTAATTCTAATTGTTTCTGTTTGGTAACTTCTTCGATCTCTTTCATTTCTTTTTTATGTTGCCTTTCTAATGCTCTTTCATCCCTGTCAAGAGCAGCTTTTCATTCTGTTTCTTCTCTATGTCGAGCTATTTCTTCTTTATATGTTTGATCCGCCCACTTTTCTAGTTTATCTCCAGTGTGGCCCATGTCTTTACCTGCCTGGATGCACTCACTAAGTGACGCCATTTTGTGGCGTAATGTTAGTTCAATATGATATCACAATAATATTCACACAATCGTTTGTAATAATGTGTTAGTAAATATACATCTTTACTGGAAAAGAAGATGCATGATTAATTTAGGGCATACCAAAATATTCTGAAAATATACTCATCTAATTCTTTGGAAAGTACGGTTCTTGGGATGTTCCACCGCTATCTTTCACACTTATAAAATGATTTGACTTGATAACACAATGGCTGCTTCTGTTTAGTAGAGCAGCAAAAATTAGACACACGCTTATGTTGTCAATACAAGCTTATATTTCATGCGAATGATGAATGAAAAAATGTGAAAGATAGTGATAAATGGTGTTAATGGATGATTGATATGATCGTCTGAATGACTGTTAGATGATATGTGAGATGATTCGTCGTATGACAGTCGATGTCGTCTTGTCTTCGCTTTCTGACTATGGTGTAACTCTGTTCTAGGCTTCAGTTCGTCGCTAATCTATTTACTGACTCCGTAGAATGGTGACATTGATGGCTGTATCACACACAATGAAATGTACACGGTGGTTACGATGGTAATATTCACTGATGATGTATACATTTTCATTGATTTTTTTATAATAACACACTTTCAAATTAATATTTGTAGAATTTCACACTTTAGCGATTTAATTTGGCTCAATTGTGGTTCACACTCCACAAATGGTATGATCGTATATTTCACCAAAGAAAATTCTTTATGCCATGTATGGAAACAAATTTACATTACTTTGAAATATATCACACAGCAATGATAATGAATCGTGCAATGAACTAATGCTGGTTCAGAACTTTCTAATACCAATTGATAGCTGGCGTTCGTTCAGTGGTTTATAACACCACTTGCCTGCTGGCGTAAACTGTTGGTTGAATATAACAACAATTGCATGCTATGACTGCTCTGCTGGCGTTGGTTCACTGTGTTCTGACACCAATTACTTTGCTGGCGTTGGTTCACTGTATTCTGACACCAATTGGGGTCCTGCCTGTCAGCGACGTGTTCGCTGCAGATTCTCAGGACTCTCCTACTTTCGCACCGCACGAAATAACAACTCGTGACATCTGCGAAAGGAATGCAATTTATTTAGAGCCGACATTTGAATGGCTCTGCGAGCGTTATACTTCATCATCGTTATACAACATGAATGCAATGAAGTGGTGAGAAATGATGCTCGAAATCACAATCTAAATGAACAGCCTAATGTTTGCCTATTGCCTAGAAACTATAGCATTTGTCAAGGATACGTCTGCTCTCTACCGTCTCCAGTTGGGTCTGTCCACACGCTACACATTGCGTGGACAAGCACGGACACTGTCCTCTCCGTGCAGTAGCTATTATTGCGTGCATGGTCTCTCAAGCACGCTGGCTTGTGAGCCGGAGTAACCGGGCACTTCACGGTTACTCGCAAGGACAAGCTTCCCAATGGCTTGGGGAAAGCCCTCGCTCAGTTGTACGCATTGGCCCCTGGTCTGACACAAATTTGTCTCCTTATGAGGCTATTTATAGTGCTTGGTGTCTCTCCTGTCTGGTGTCTCCCTATTAGACTTGTGTTTACTCTCCTTACCTCTGTAAGGTCTTATTGGAGATCTTGACACCAGTCGTCACCAAGTTCTCCAATTTCTTTTCATAAAATGCCCAAAAAATGTTGACTGTCTACGTCTAATGTCTCTAATCAGTTTACGATCTTCAATTGTTTCTTGAAGGACTTGTTCATTGGATTTTCTGTCTGTCCATGGTATTCTTTGCATTTTTCTCAGAAACCACATTTCAACAGTATCAAATGTTTTTTTTCAGCTTGTCTTCTCATTGTCCACGCCTCGAATCCAAACAAAAGTACAAGTTCTATGTAGCACTTCAACACACTTTTTCTCGTTTCAATTAATATGTTTTTCTTCTTCTTCTATCGTTCGCCTGAAATATGCTTATAACTGCAATGTTGTCTCTCGTATGAATCCAATAGTCTTTTTAGTTCATTCAGCGGTCCATAGAGTTTATCTTCCACTGTTGTCTCTCTAGGCCAGAAGGTTCGCCTGAATATGTTGTAGTTTGGGCAATCCTGGAGTATGTGCTCTGCTGTCTGCGACGCCAAACCACATGTGCACATGGCTGAGTCACCAATCTTGAATTTTGTATATATGTGGTTGCGTTATCTATTGTGTCCTGTTCTTCTTTTGCTCCTTCCTTAGCCAATCGATCAGCTCTGTCGTTTCCGGGTTCTCCACGGTGGGATGGTATCCACTGTATGGTGATCTTACGCTGACTGCTAATTTCAGAAAGTAGTGTCCTCAGAACTGGCAATTTCCCAGACAGGAGCGTCTCGAGTACGGATTTTGCATCTGTCAATATCACCACAGGTTGTGTAGCATGGCTGGTATTTTGTAATTTCTCTGTGGCTATCTTGATTGCCTCAATTTCAGCATCATAGTTATGGCAGTACTTTCCTGTTGGAATTATGGCCGTGTCTCTAGTATTATTTGGGTATTCTATGTACACTCCTGCTCCTCCATTTCGAACAGCATTTTGTGCTGACCCATCTGTGTAAACTCGGATCCATAGGTCCTGTGGGTATTCATCATCAAGGAAGCTGGGAGTGGCTGTTCTGCGCTGTACACTGTTCTGTTCTTCCTTGTCAAATATTCCTCTCACTTTTGACTGGATTTGTAGCGATATTCTATGTTTATCTTTCCACGCTGTTCGCTCTGGAATGGTTGTCAGGGGGATACCAACTGTGGGAAGATCGATGGTTTCTCTGCAGAGTTGTTTGGCCTGGTGGATGAAACTACTTCTTTTCAACCGACCCATAGCTAAGTTTTCAAATCGGTTCTTCATAGGGTGGCCTGGCAAACTGAGAAACTTTTCTGCTTGTATGAGTGTTTTTGTATCTCTGCGTTCTCTTAAAGCTTGTGTCTTCCCCATTTTCTCCATTGCTACTATAGGGGTTGATCTCATCCCTCCTGTGATGACTCTAAGAGCTTGATTTTGCACCTTGTCCAGCTCCTGCAATGTAGTTTTTGATGCTGAACACCACGCAGTTGACCCGTATTCCAAGTGTGGTGGTCGTATGCTCTGTTGATAAACTTTGCTAAGTATTTTCCCACTGGCTCCCCAAGTGGTTCCAATTAGCTTTCTCAGGATGGCAATTTTCCTTCTGGCTTTTGCTACTGCTTTTTTGATGTGTTTTCTCCATGTCAGCCTGTCGTCGAATGTTACACCAATGTATGTTGGTTCCTTGTCTTCTCTTAGGGGTGTTCCATTTATCTGAATGCTCCCTGGCTTTTGTTTCGGAGAAAGGGTAAATAGAGTAGTGCTGCACTTGTCAGTGTTTATGCTGATACACCATCTATCCGCCCATGCAACAAATGTATCTACAGCTCTCTGTAGCAATATGGTGGCCACTGATGCATGTTCATTTGCGCTCCACAAAACCAGGTCATCAGCGTACATTGCCGCTTTAATTCCATCGGGTAGATTAGCAACAAGATCATTGATGAAGATTAGAAAAAGTGTTGGGGACAGGACTCCGCCCTGGGGAACACCGTGACGCAGTAGTACTTTCTTGCTCTTGAGACCGTCTATCTGTACTCGGGCTCTTCTGTTGTGCAAGTTTGCTTTTACCCATTTGTACATTCTTCCATTGACTTTACAATTTCTCAGTTTCTTCATCAGACCTTCTTTCCAGACTTTGTCAAAGGCTTTCTTCAGATCTATCCAAGCCGCAAGTACCAGCTTCTTCTCTTGGAATGCATCCTCAACCTCTTGGGAGAGGTAGGTTGTCTGATCTTCCGTAGAGTAGCACTGCCTAAAAGCAGCCTGTTGTGGAACAAGGATGTTTTCACTTTCAATGTACCACTGTAGTCTGTGATTGATGACGCGTTCCATTGTTTTGCAGAGACAACTGGTGAGGCTAATGGGTCTGTAGCTGGAGGCAATGGAACTGTCTTTCCCAGATTTTAGAAGGGGTATCATGATTGCTTCCCTCCAGACTTGTGGAACACTGCCTAAGGTCCACGTATTATTAAAGATCTGTAGCAGCTTTGCTTTGGCCTCTGTTCCTAGGTTCCTGATCATTTCATTGGAGATACCATCAGCTCCTGGTGATTTTCTCATTTTCAGTTTTGATATGGCTAGCTCCAGTTCACTGAATGTGATAGATGTCTCCATAACCTCATGTACAATTTCCTTCTTTCCTGTATTTTGCCTTTTCTGTCGAATCTCTTGTTGTTTCTCTGGACTAATTTCAATATTGTTATCTTGTGCGAATGAGTCCGCAAAATGGTCAACTGCTTGCTTTCCTGTTAAGATTTTTCCGCCTTTATGTAGCGCAGTTTTTGAGTTTCTCCCTGTGCCCTCATCGTTAAGCTGTTTTATTAGCCTCCATAACTTCCTTGTGTCTCTTTCAAAGTTCAGTGACTCTGTTTTCTCCTGCCAGCTTTTCCGTCTAGCCTGCAGTTGGGCCCTTTGAAATTTGGCTTTTGCGTGCTCATATTTATTGTAGTGCTCTTGGCTGGGATTGGCCTCTGCTTGTTTTCTACATACATCCACATCATTATGCAACTGTTCCAGTTCACTATTGCATTAGGGTTTATAATGTTTACGGGCTCCTCTTGGTATTGTTTCTCGAGCTGCCTGTAGTATGCATTTCCCAAACTCTTTTATTGGTCAGTATGTTTTTCATCTTGCAAAAGGCTCCCTTCGCAATGGCAATTCTTGTTATAATCTCTTCAAGGCATCTCCCGTAGGATGTTATGACTGTTCCGAGACAACTGTACCGATTCACTTATTTAAGAATATGCCCACTTGCTTGAATATTACGTTAAGGTATTTCCTTTTTCCGTGTGACGACCACAATCTGTGCCTTCTTACAATTCAATTCTAACTCTAGTTGTTCATTGTGTGCAACAACCACATCTACTAAATGTTGCGGGTCATGTTCATTGTCTGCAATTAAAACTGTATCATCTGCATATCTAATGTTATCTATGTATCGTCCCCCAGTAATGATTCCTTCTATATCTTTCACTATACAGGGAAAACAGATCTGGAGACAATATACATTCCTGTCTCACGTTGCCAGGAAGAATATGCTGTCTCGACCAAGGCAGATGACATAAACTGGGGCGAGCTGCAATATTGATGTTGCCCGCCGTCATGAGTTTTTACGCCTGAGTTTTTCATCACTTTGAATCAATCACGCTAGGTGCTTGCTCTCCGCTATGCATATTCTTATGGTTGAAAGTTCACCTTGCGGCGCCCGTACACATTTATGTTTCTGTGTGCATCCAGAATGTTCTATGAGCGCCGGCATTGTGGAATTTACAACAGCTACTTCTCTAGGTCAACACAACGCAACTCAATAAACCAACCGAACATAGTTTAAATGCAGATCTTCTTTTGACTCTAGGCTTTTAATAACATGTACTAATATTGACGCCACAAACGATACCTAGAGTCCACAGTGACTTCACAACAATAATTACATAACCTAATCACAGGTGTAGCGGCATAATTGTTGGCCGTGCTACGAAGTTAAGAACCACGTTGCAGCTCGACGGTAGCTGAAAAACAACTGCCTTTCTGCAGGGGAAATTGTCTTCTGCTTAGCTACCTGCCTCGCTATTTTCATGTGAGGCAAGGTTCTCAATCTTCTCATCCTTATGCTGGGCTGCGTGAAGCTGTGGGTTGTCTGTACCGAATGACCATGACCTGACCTAGATCTATGGCACACACCTCTCTTAATAGGCTGATATTGACCTACTTCAATCTGACGGCAGCTTGTTGTTTCCAATATATGTTTGTTTCATATGTCTCCCTGTATCGAAAGCCTTTGTGCATCACTAAAGCAAAGGTATATCTTTGTTTACTTCTAAGGAACGTGAAATTACTGTTCTAAGTATATACACCGCATTTACTCTACCCTTGCTTTCTACAAACCCGCATTGTTCTTCTCCTATCCCAGGTTGTATTTTCTCCCTAACTCTTCGCATGATAATTCTTAGCAAAATCTTCTTAATGTGACATATTATACTAACTGTTCGGTGGTGATCACATTTCAAGGCTCCTGAAAAGTATAGTACGTCACAAAATAATTAATAACTTAATAACGCGAGGTATCTCCCTTAGAGGGGGAAAACCAGTCAACAATCAGTAGATTTTGTAGGAGTATTTTACTATATAGGAGGTGCCTTGAGAGGCGGAACCTCCGCTGGAAGTGCTTGTTTGTAAAGCCACCAGGATATTTTTACTTTATACATATTTGAGGTGTAGTTTTGACAGAGGTGCAGCCAATCATTACTCAAGATGGTCAATTGATAAAAGCGTTAATATAATATATTACAACACACAATAACTTAACAACACGATCTCCCTTACCAACGAAACCTGAATTACGTATCGATCTTAACCTGCCAAGTTTTAATTAAAAAAAAAAACAACAGCAACAAATTAGGAGCTTTTTTGAAACCCAATCGATTCGCTTTTGCGAGCGCTAACAAGACGTCGCGCGCCACGTCATTCGCATTTGCGAGCGCTATCAAGAACCAGTCATCTGATCAGTTCCAGAAGCCTGATACGGGGGAGGAAAATGTCAAATCGCAAGTCCAACAACAAGAAACAACAGACGCACAAGATGTGCAGCGTGCGATCAGTCAAGACCGGAAAGAAGATGCACGTGGAGAGCCTGCCTGCGAGCTGCAAACAACCTGAAATTACACTTACTACTGAAGCCACCACAAGAGAGACCGTCGACAGCCCACCACTGACAAGAGCCAAAACAGCTGAGAAGGAGGAGAAAGACACCAGAGTCGGAAACACCGACTCAAAAACAGTCAGATGGGTTGTCAAGAGAATTCAAGTGGAGCTGTCAGACGAACAAATCCTGAAGCAGCTACAGGAAGAAAATCTCCACAACGGAATCTTGAAGGCGAAGCGGATCCTGACGTGTTCAAAGATCCCTACGACGCTGGCGGTGGTGACGACTGAGGGCAGCGAGACATCACGCCAAGTATCGGTAAACCAGAAAATACGACAGCCTGAAGGATCCATACCAAGGATCACCCAATGTTCCAGATGCCAGAGGGCCGGCCACAACATAGCAGCGTGTCGCAGTAAGACGGAAATCTGCCGCTACTGCACCGATCACCACGCCTTCAAGGATTGTCCGCTGGCCAAGCTGGACACGGCCTTCCGTGCATCCAACAACGAAAGAAAGTGCGCCAACTGCCTGGGCAAGCATGGAGCAAAATACTTGTGCTGTCTGTACCTCCAAAGACGCAGAGCCGTATTAAAGCTCGCGATTACCACAAAGACACCATTTTAGGAAGCAATGCGGAGGTGCGAGACAGCCACGTGTATATAACAAGCTGAAAAAGATCAACTGCAAAACTAGATAGACGAATTGAAGAAGCAAGTAAAGACACTGCCGACGACGGCACCAACCAGCGAAAATGAAACACTGCTTGCTGAAATAAAGGAGATCCAGCGAAACATTAAAAAAAGAGGTGGAGAACATGGCCTAGACAAAAAAGAAGAACGAGAAGGCGGAGAGAGAAATGCAAAATAACTGAAAGGGAATTATCGCAAAACAAACCAGAAGAAGTCACAGAGAAGCCGCAAGATGAAACCCAACATCGAAAAACTGCTAAAGACAATACACAAAACAGGAGGCAAAGAGACGCAAGGTGGAGCCAAACCAAAGAACAACCGGAAACCGCAAGTTAACACCTGCAGTCCAACCACGATGTCCAAGCAACTCAAGGGGAAATCAGTATCCTGCCAGGTAGATGAATTTAGAATATAGGAGCTTTCTGACACACCTGAAGATAATTGGAGCGAAAGCGAAGACGAAAAAGCATCAAAGGCGGAGTGGGAAAAAGTTTAAGCCGAGTTCTACGAGATGTTAAGTCAAAGAGGCATAGACACAACACAATATACAAAGTCCTTATAAGGACTAAAACCAGTCAAGCCAGACGGGCTGGAGCCCTAAACAACCACATAAACCACCAGGACACACAAAATCCCCCAGCTGACGTTACAGACACAAACGCTTACATAACCAGTCCGAGACAGGACTAACATGTAAGAGCGCACAAGACAGAAACAGGGTAAAAATCCACAAAAACCACGGACCCCAACTCTAACCACCGCTGAAAAAAGCAGGTTGAAAGAGGCCAAATTTGGAGTTTTTGTTTAGGAATCAAGTCAAGTCAAGACATTTTGAAACACGAGAAGCGTGACAGTTACGTCACACCAATAATTGATATTGCTAAAGAAGGGTGAGCATTGATGAT
>JACEFZ010026033.1:110000-120000 GCA_014155875.1 Cepaea nemoralis | reverse complement strand
TATCTATCTATCTATCTATCTATTTATCTATTTATCTATCTTTCTTTCTATCTATCTATCTATCTATCTATCTATCTATCTATCTATCTATCTATCTATCTATCATCTATCTATCTATCTATCTATCTATCTATCTATCTGTCTGTCTGTCTGTCTGTCTGTCCGTAAGTCCGTCCGTCCGTCTATCTATCTATCTATCTATCTATCTATCTATCTATCTATCTATCTATCTACCTATCTATCTATCTATCTATCTATCTATCTATCTATCTATCTATCTGTCTGTCTGTCTGTCTGTCTGTCTGTCTGTCTGTCTCTCTGTCTGTCTGTCTGTCCGTCCGTCCGTCCGTCTTTCTATCTATCTATCTATCTATCTATCTATCTATCTATCTATCTATCTATCAGGCGGAGGATACGATCAGATAGGTGTTCCCCCTGGAGAACATTAGGCGTGGAGAAGAGTGGGCCAGAGTGCCAGCGGAGCAGTTAGACTTATGCAGAGTTATAATAACATTAAGCCTGGAATGCAGGGAATGGCCTGCAGGGGCCACTGAAGTGGAAATCCAGCAACTAATTCAGGACAATGCTCACTCGAGTGATGTGATTACCTACACAGATGGTTCGGTGTCAAGAGGTGAGAGAAGAAGCTGGGGTTTTATAGCCAAAGCTAATGGTCGATGTTTGGGGCAGGAGATCCTGGCATATGATACCACAACACCCAGCTTAAGAATGGAAGTGGAGGCAGTCACTGCGGCTCTGCGCTGGGTGGAGAATACGACACACATACACATCGTGATTGTAACTGACTCAGAAAGCATGCTGACGAGGGTGAGGACGGGCAAACTTCGTGCGGAGTGGCTTGCTTCGCTTCGGAGGTCACGGGTGACAAGCATCGCCTGGATCTTTTCTCCGGAGCATGGCGGTGTGCTGGGAAAATGAACAGGCGGACAGATTGGCTGGCTCTGCAGAACTTGGTGGAGTATTGATACATGACAAGGCACACGTGGTTGCGGCCTTGTGAGAGCACGTGCACACATCGAAGGAGCAAATGGATTACCATGGTCTGGCAAGAATGAGACGACGAGGAGTGACGAAGGGATCTGGCCAACGCTGAACGCTCAAAGGAAAGGCGAGACGGACTTACAATCAGATTGCTACTGGTACTATTAGTGGTGGAACTCTTCGCTGGCTGCTGAGGATGGGAACGGAGCACGTATGGGAATGCCCCGAATGCTGTGATGTCGATTCCTGAATCAATCAATCAATCATCAATCAATCTATCTATCTATCTATCTATCTATCTATCTATCTATATATCTATCTATCTATCTATATGTCTGTCTGTCTGTCTGTCTGTTTGTCTGTCTGTCTGTCTATCTATCTTTACGTCACACTTTTCCTAACTCATCCATTTTCTTCTCCTCCATCATATCACCGAGTTATGGACACCAGCGCCGTCTAGCTGACATAAATAACAACATGTTGCAGAAGTTCTGTTCTCAAAACAAGATACAATTCATCAACAATACAGCATCATTCACTTCACAGGCTGGTGCACCAAAAAAGAGTCTTTACAAGGATCAAATACATTTATCTACATTGGGCACCAGTTTTCTCGCCAAGAATTTAAAATATCCAGAACGGACATACCATACATCCAATACGGGATCGCGCCGGACACTTTTAGCTACTCCTGAAACTCAAGCCAGACGACATACTCCCGTTACATCAAGTACCAATAGGACAGAAGTGTGCAGACCACTCATTACCACTGCACCTGAAATCCAAGCCAGACGGGACACTACCACAACACCAAGTCCGTTAAATACGTCGTCTTTCACACAGGAGGGTAATAATTACGAAGATATGATTCCTATTCTCCCCAGAAAGGATCCGACTCTCAGCAACAACGACGTGCCAGCACAACCTCCTGTTAGCCACCAACCAGAGGCTCTAGTTGGTAGTCATTACATACCCATGGGACATCATCAGTACCCATTTAATTGTAATCCAGAATGGTTGCACCTCACACGGTATAGCCCAGCTACACTTCGTCAAGCACTTATAATGTCGCTATACCAACAACCAACACAACCTGGTATTTACTAGCAACTTAGCACAAAGCTACACCGGATCTCGGTACAAGAAAGAGCCTCTCCTTAAACGTTTATCTGCATATTTGGTTATAACTTGATCTAGTAACGTATTAGGTTATAAGTTATTACAAACATTGACTGGTTTTAACTTTATATTAATTGATAGTACTTAGCTGTATAGCTTTTATAATAACTCTAATTGTGTTTTCACGGTGAGTGAGGGGGTCTTCACTGCTCTTCCTTACGGATCTGTGTACGTATTTTTATATATTTACAGAGATATTACTGTTTCTCTGTACTTTAGAGTGTGTTTTGTAATAAGGGACGTAAGTTGTATTCACTTTGTGTGTGTGTGTGTTTTGCTTTTAAACTTGTGATTACGCATTGTTGAAATGTCTAATAAGTACGAACACTGGCTCAGGAATAATGGGCTCAGAATCGGGCATGTAAACATATGCCATCTATTAGGGAAGCTGCCCGAACTATCACTTATACTTAATCAAAATTTTCACATGTTTGGCGTTAGCGAAAGTCGATTAAATGGCAACATCTCAGATGATGACATCGCTATCAGAGGTTTTAAAACCATTAGAAGAGATCCCTATCAGAAACAAGAGACGGGTATTGCAGTTTATATTTCCAACTCGCTTAACGCCCACCGCAGGCTAGACTTTGAAACCTGTGAGATTGAGTGTGTATGGATAGAGGTTAAACTTCAAAATTGCATACCGCTAGTAGTTGGCTATCTTTATCGAAACCCCAGTGCAGGAAATATCTGGTATGAAAAATTCACCACTATGATGGATGTAGTCTTTAGTAATGCTAGGGAAATAATATTGCTAGGTGACTTCAACATAGACGCTAAAAAATCAAACAAAACATTGGAAAACATAATAGAGTCATATAATTTCCAACAGTTAGTCAAACAAGCCACTAGAATCACTAAATCATCTGCAACACTTATAGATCATATTTATACTACGTGTGCTGATAACATCACAGAATGTAGTGTACCTATCAATGCAATGAGCGATCACTATCCAGTATGTTGCACGTGGTCGAGAAGGGGCACCAAAACTCCCAAACACAAACATATAAGCATAAAATATAGAAATTACAAAAATTTCAATCGAGACGTCTTCTTACAAGATTTGGTCAACTCATCTCTAGATTATGTTTACCAGCTTCCTGACCCAGACGATGCTCTGGACCACTGGCTAAAGACCTTTCTAAGTATATTTGATAAACATGTTCCATTTAAGGAAGTTCGTGTTAAACATCACACAAAGCCCCCGTGGATCACACAGGAGGTAGTTGAACTTATGAGAGATCGCGACAGGGCTCACAAAAATAGAGATCTAACTATGTACCGTAGTCTGAGAAACAAAGTTCAATATGTTATTCGGAAGGAAAAGAAAAACTATTTTAAGAACATAGTAATAGATAAAACCAACACTAAAGATATATGGAAAGCAATTAATACCTTGACAAACAAACACAAATCATCACAATCATTACCATCAAATCAGGTTACATGTGATCAATTCAGTAGATACTTTCAGTCCGACATAAACCAACTGAAGGCTGCAATACCAGATGCGATTCATGACATATTTTTATTATCATCATTCTGTGAGAACAAATGCTACGGACACATTTCCTCCAACATACCGCTAATGACGACAACTGAAGTATTTACTCATCTCCGTAATCTAAAATACAATAACTCATCAGGACTAGATGGAATTAGTAGTCGGATCCTTCGCCATGCTGCACCGGTGATCTGCGAGTCACTAACTTTTATATATAATCAATGTATAACCAGAGGTCACTTCCCATCAGCCTTTAAAATCGCTAAAGTGTATCCTCATTTAAAAGCTGGTCCTCTAGACGATCGTCTCATGAGTAATTATAGACCAATTTCCATATTATCCTCATTATCCAAACCGCTAGAAAAGCACATCCACAAAAAAACACTAGATCACTTAGTTCGCCATAAACTGATAGTTGACAGTCAGTCAGGATTTCGGCCAAAATATTCTTGCCATACGGCACTAACAAACATGATAGAAAACTGGCATCAAAATATTAACAACAATACTCTATGTGGAGCGGTGTTTATAGACTTTAGGAAAGAATTCGATATGATAGATCATACTATTCTAATTAAAAAACTAGAAACAATGAAAGTAAGTGTTAATATAGTGACATTAATAAAATCATTCTTATTAGACAGAAAGCAAGTAGTATCACACAATAAAGTTTTATCTCAAGCCATTACCATTAATATTGGAGTACCTCAGGGGTCTATTCTTGGCCCTCTATTATTTGCCATTTATATAAATGATCTTCTATTAAATCTGTCGTCGTCCTGCGATCTATTTGCTGATGACTGCACAGTATATACGAACGCTGTTGATCGTAATGTGCTAGAATTATCCTTGCAACAGGAAATAAATAGTGTAGTTAACTGGAGTCATGCAAACCGCATGCAAATTAACATTACTAAAACAAAGTCTATGTTAATAGGAACCAGGCAAAGACTTCACACTCTAAACTCGCAGAGAACTCTTCAGCTGCACATTGGCAGCACGCCTGTAGAAAGTGTCACCGAGCACAAGACACTGGGTGTTATCATAGATCAAAATCTAACTTTTAACCCACATGTTCATGCTCTAGTTAAACAAATAGCCAAAAAAAGTATACCAACTTGCCAAAATTAAAAATTTCCTTGACGAAAACACAAGAAAGATATTCTATACTTCTCATATACAAACACATATTGATTACTGCTCCACAGTCTGGGATGGATGCTCCAAATCAATAACAAAACGCCTATATTCATTCCAGAAAAGGGCAGTGCGTTTAATTAATGGTGAAAAGCTTACCGACAATTCTAACCTATATAAACGTCTCCGGTTACTGCCACTCCACAAGCGCCTGCTTTTTAATAAGACCAAACTAATGCTCCAAGCTACCTTTGGCCATTGTTTAAATATAACGCTAGACATAGCGAACGACTAAATATACTTCATGTCCCTAAACCTAGGATAGACTTATATAAAACAAGCTTAGCATACTCTGCCGCTCAGTTGTGGAACAATCTTCCACAAGAAATCAAAGACACCACCAATCATGATTCATACATTCGCAACCTGTTTGAACACTACCTTAGTACAGACTATATGCCCCCATAACAAATAACACAAAAAAGACAATAATGGTAATTTATCTCAAACGACAACTAGCCAAAAAACATTCCCTTATGTATGGCACGTTACACCCTCCTTAGGTATTTATAATGCCCATGTTAAACACTGCCTCAGTGAGTCATTTGTTATTGATTATTTTTCATGCGTTTTAATGTTCTTTTGTTGTCAAAAGTTGCTTCATAAGTGATGTTGAATGAAAGAATGTATGAGAGGAAATAGAGAAGAAGGGCAGAATGTCAGACGGGCCTGCGTGCCAAATTCTTAACCCTTTGAAAATAAAGACTTATTATTATTATTATTATTATTATTATTATTATTATTATTATCTATCTGCCTTCCTGCGTGCCTGCCTACCAGCCTGTCTGTCTTTCTATCTGTCTCTCTGTCTGTCTATCTGTCTATCTAGCTATCTATCTATCTATCCATCCATATATCTATCCATCCATCCATCTTTCTATCTATCTATCTATCCATCCATCCATCCATCTATCTATCTATCTATCTATCTATCTATCTATCTATCTATCTATCTATCTATCTATCTATCTATCCATCTATCTATCTATCTATCTATCTATCTATCTATCTATCTATCTATCTATCTATATCTATCTGTCCGTCCGACAGAACTGAACTCTTAGGCTCAACTGAACAAGGTTGAGGCCTCATTGTCATTTGGAGACCACCTCTGGTTGGTGCTAGGTAGCAATTGTCTCCAACTGTGGAATTGTTGAGTTCAATTTTCTGCATAGTACCACCTATTGGCGAGCTTTGGGGTGGTATCAATAGAGAGTCCATCCTTATCATCATTATTGTGAACCTTGAAATTCCTTTGTTATGTTCTTATTGATCTGTGGGATGGGTACTCGGTCGAGTGACCATGGGTATTAGACAGCAGTGACGCTCACTGTGGGAACAGAAGTTCCCTCCTCTGTAATCACATCAGCCATGTGTTGTGCCGGTGTATCCATTTAACTTCAGATTACGAGAGTCATCCAATACAGATTTCATTACTTGTTAATTTAGTATTTTGTTCAGTTTATAGTTTGTTGTGTAAACTCATTGATCCTGTTACAGTCCAACATTGTGATCTTTTGTATGCGGTATACAATAGTATACTCCCCGCCTGAAGAACTCCTGGAATTTTCTGTCTAACTCTTTATCCCTTTTCTTGTTAACTGAGGCGAATGTATGAAGTGCTCTTTCTCTCTATTTTCTTATTATCCTTTTCTTCTCTGGCCCACAAGAAGTCAGTGTTGCGATTCTTCGCCTTTAAGCACCTAAGTATACATCTTCCTGATCCCGTACACTCCTTCTTCTGTTACAGACAGACAGACAGACAGACAGACAGACAGACAGACAGACAGACAGACAGACAGACAGACAGACAGACAGACAGACAGACAGACAGACAGACAGACAGACGACGGACGGAAGGTCGGACGGACGGACGGACGGACGGACGGACAGGTAGATTTTAAATTAAACACATAGTTAGATCACGGATACTCACAATTCAATCTTTCATGTGGTATTATTTTTTCTGAATATAATACTTGCTCCTCAGGGTCTTTACGCGATCGAATGTACTCCCCAACGGTCACTTTATAAACTCCATTGCTTCAGAACGTAATTTAAAAAAGAAACAAAATATTAATTTATTGTCTTAATGAAATAAAAGCCGACCACTCTGGTCTAGAGATTACACGATTTTCTCCGTATGCTCGTATACGCTCGTAGGTAACGTGATGGTGGTGAGAATCGGTAGCGGTTCTAATCGCTTCGGTAACTACGGGGTATGTGAGCCGGTCTCTCAGAAAGTAATGGTAAACTACTGAGCGTAATCTTTGCCAAGAAATCAACAATCAGCTGAAAGATGCTGATGTTGACAGCGATGTCCTGTAAAGGATATGCAAAAAAAAAAAAAAAAATTAAATAAAAGACACAACTCAGTCTTCAACACATTAAGATTAGCAATATTAAACTGCTAGTGCAAATCTATAGCTTGATTTATATTACATAATATTACTGGGACGATTGACAACAGGGATACACACGCATAGATGCATTTCCAGCGAGGTATATCAGTTATCAATTATCAGTTGGGGTATCTTCATTGCACTCAGGACAGGTCCATAGGTACTCAGATCCTCCCCCCAGCATGTGCATCAGCGTTCGGTGGCTAATAGTGCCAGTTGTGTGTTGGTTGACGATTGTTGGAGATTGTTGCCTGATAAAAAATTGTCTTTCAAATATGAAAAGTGTCGGAGAGAGGGGGGGGGGGGGGGAAGAGGAATTCAAAAGAACGAATAACAGTGGTTGTGTGTTCCAATATGTATAGTAGTGAAAAATGGCATTTATTCTTGATTGGAAAATTTAAAAATCCTTGTTGTTTCAAAGCCCTACAAAAAATTGTGTATGAATTACAGAGCCAATTCAAAGGTGTGGATGACATCAGAACTGTTCAATGAGTTGCTACAAGAACTTGATTATTCAATGATGTGTAAACAAAGAAAAGTTCTCTTAATTGTTGACAATTGTTCATCCCACACAAAAATTAACAATCTGAAGGCAACACAAATTTTGTTTCTGCCACCTAATGCCACATCAACACTTCAGCCTTGAGATCAAGGTCTCATTCAAAATCTGAAAGTTCTTTATAGATCCACAATGTTGTCACAGCGTGTGGGTCATATGGATGCTGACCTCATTTGTGATGATTTCAAGATAACTCTTCTTGATGCTATTCTTATGTTAAAATCTTCATGGGACAGAGTTTTACCAGCAACTATTGCAAACTGCTTTAGACAGGCTGGCTTCTTACCTGCAGTAGATGTCTCTGTAAATGAGAATTCCACACCATCAGTCAAGCAGTGAGAGCAATGTTACTGACATTTCAGTGGAGCCATTACTTTCTAGATTGTATAAAGAGCTGAACATTGAACCAGATGAGTTTGTGAACATTAACACTGATGTTTCTACTAGTGCCACTCTTTCAAGCACTGATATTATAGGGTTATGTATTCCAGTCTTTCAAGTAACAGACCCTTCCAGCCCTGACTCTGATGATGAGGATGACTGTGGGCTGCAAGCACAACCTGTATAGCAGTCAGATATTTTGGCATCAATTGACAAAATTGACATTTACATGATGCAGACTCGGATTTTCAGATGATCCAGTCTCACCATTTTGTGCCTTTAAACGGGCCATGGGAAGTCATTTTTCACAAGTCAAGAAGCAATGCAAAATCACAGACTTTTTCTTTAATTAATTTCGAAATTCTCAAAATTAAACATTTCAACATTTCTGATATTGCATTGCTATTTATTTGTTCACTAACTGTGTTCCCTAAGTGGTACAATCATTTTATGCAATGCTACTGCATGGTATTAGTGTAAATTAGTGTAAATATGTGCAGTCTTGATAAGTAGAATTTCTGATAAGTAGAACAAATTCCGTCGGCCTCTGTGACTTCAACATATCCAGAGTCAACTGTATTGTGTTCAGCAGTCTGGTGACCTGGTCGACTTCATATTCTTCTATAGAAAGGATCATTTCTGTAGTGATGCTGTCTGGACCCAGGGTCATGACAGTTTTCATATGATCAAGAGCATTCTGAACTTCCATCTTCAAAATTGATGGCCCTTCATTATTATTCCGAATAACTTACTGTTCCGTCCTTGTATCATCATAAACGTGTTTCAATTAATATTACCACACATGTAAATTCTTATATTCTTCTATTATGATTTTCCCTACTTGGTGTTTAGGCAACCTGTTGATATGTGTGTTATTTTGTTAGTGATGTCATTAATACTGTTCTGCATTAATTTCGTCTTTTGAGTGTTGTGTTGATTTTCAATGTCCCTGCAATTTCCCTCATCCATGCTTCTTTTGCCTCTTCCTAATTTTCCTATGAATATCTTCATAATTTAATGGTTATTTTCGCTCATCTATTTCCCCATATACTGTATAATAATAATATACGAATGGAAGTCAATAATTAAGTCACAAATGGCTGAGGAAAAATAACTAAATATTATAACATCTTGAAACCAGTTTATTTTTATACATACGTTATCCCTTTATTTCTCAACATAATTTCCACCAATATTGATGCACCTATCCATCGTTTTATCAGTCCTGTCAAACCGTCTGCATAGAACTGCGTGCTCTGTTTTCTAATCCACGTTTTCACTTCACATTCAACTTCAGCATCTTTCGCGAAATGTCTCCTGCCAAGGTGGATTTTCAGTGGACCAAAAAGGTGGATATCGCTAGGGGCTAATTCAGGGCCGTAAGGTGGATGTTCCATAACTTCCCAACTTAGTTGGTTAATTTTCTCCTGAGTTAATCGAGCCGTATGTGGTCTGGCATTGTCATGAAGAAGCAACACTCCTCTAGTCAGTACTCCTGGAAATTTCAATCGATCATGCATTATTCTGTATGCTGAACCATGTGAGCACCCTATTGCAGCTGCTACAGAGTCTATCGTTACCCGCCTGTCACCTCTAGTCATCTCCTCCACTCGCTGCACAGAAGCTTTTTGTTGCAATCTCAGAAGGACGACCAGATGAGATTTCATAAACAATGTTAGAGTGTCCTTGAGAAAATTTTTCTACCCGGCTATGCACTGCTTTACGGGACAAACATTTGTCAGCATAAACAAGAAGCATTTCCTTATGAATGCC
>JACEFZ010026033.1:17500-107500 GCA_014155875.1 Cepaea nemoralis | reverse complement strand
GTCTCTCGGTCTCTCTCTCTCTCTCTCTCTCTCTCTCTCTCTCTCTCTCGATATCTATATCTGTCATTCTATGCCTCTCTATATTGTCAATCACCATCATGCGCCATTCTTCCTTTTCCGCCTATATGGCTTATGACTCCCTTCTCCTGTTTTCTTCGTCCTCTTCTTCTTCTGTTTAGCCTAATCTTCTTCCTCCTCTTCTTCGTGCTCTTCTATACCTCTTCTCCGCCCGCCCGCCCGCCCTCTCTCTCTCTCTCTCTCTCTCTCTCTCTCTCTCTCTCTCCTCTTTCTCTTTCTCGCTTTCTCTATCTTTCGTTCTCTCTATCTGCTGTTTCTCAAACAAGTGTGCCTTGTACGCCATAAACAGGTAATTGAGTGTTCGCAAATCAATTATGAAACTTGTAAACGGTTCGAGGGACCAATGTTGCATTGAAACATGATCGACCAGACCAGTCCGCCATTAGCCGAGACTGCCACACCAGTGACCTGTAGTGCTTAATCGTGCCTCAGTTACCTGTTTTAATCACCTAAACGAGCAGTGTGTTAAAGGGGATTTTTATCCCTGGTTATGGTCTACCAGTCTTGCCGTTTTCACAATAGGGATTAACTGTGGCCATTATGTAAAATGGACTGTTTCTTGATGCATATGTATTCTTCTCAGGAAGGTCATTTCTGCTGTTGAAACTTTCCTTTTCTCTTCTTTCTGCCATTGTTCAGGTTTGGCATTGGTCTCTTTGATAGTTCATAATAAGATTGTGTTGTAGAGTGATTTTTTTTCTTCAGTATCTACTGATATGTGTATTTTTTTTAAAGTGTTGGTGTCATTTGACCAATGAGTTGGTTTGCCTTATTGCATCTGTTTTCCATCTCGTCTTCTGATTTACCATTTGATGATATTATACTTCCTAAGTGTGTGAAGCTCTTTATTTGTCTCAGGGGGTGTTCTGGTGCTAATTTTCATGTTATGTTCCTTACACTTTAGACTATTCATGTGGTCTTGCAAATCTGCTTCTGATTTTGTTATTAGTGCTTGCATTGAAACATAGGTGTTCTTTAACGGTGTAAATTGCCATTGGTTCTTCTTCTGCGTTCTGATCGTCATGCCAGTACGTTATTTTCATCATCATGTGCAATGCCAATAAGCGTGGGAGGTCATGTTTCGCAATCCCACACCAAAACCGTAGATCAATTATGTGTTCTTGTCTCGACCATACTACGTGGTCAAGCCATCCAGTTATCTACTGCCAGAAGCTGCGCTAGTCTTTTCAGCTTCTGTCCAATCCATTCCTTAGCACCAGGTCCAGGTGGCGGCCCAGGCAGTGAGGTAGGGTGTGCACTCCATCACCACCTTCGCCGCCAGTAATGGCTAGGGTGATAGTGGAATTTGAGAGGCCAATCGTTGTGAGCATGCTCGCTATTTTGATGCCTTGCTCTCGGAACAGAGTCCGCAGCTTCTAACTTAGTGTGGTGTCTTCGTTTACCACCCGATGAATGGTTTCACGGATCCGGCTGATTTGAGTGCGAAAGTCTTCGTATAAATCAGAGACTTCTACTAAAATCATCTTCTTAGCTTCTTCAATATCTGCAATCGTTTGCTCTTGAAAGTTTCTATTCTTCTCATTGGGTACTATCAACATTTTCCGTCGTCGTCTGGCGATCTCTTTATCTTGCTGTTCGATAATAACGAGGTAGTTGGTGAGCTCACCTTTAATCGTCTTCACCACTTTGTAAAGCGCCATGATCCCCCGAAGTTCTCTCACTGGAAGTAGGCCTTTCTCCCGCAGATACTGGTCTACTACTTGTGAGGTTTCTAAAACCGCTGCACTTCTGAGCTCGATATGCCCCGTTCTAAGATATTGCTAAAATTTGAAGCTATTTGTGGGACATCCCTATATCTGCACCACCTAGAGCAGCTAGTTCCAGCGCCAGAGCACTATCAGTCTGCTCGAGGACTGTGACAACCTTTGTAGGCAGTTTGTCCACAAACCCCAATGCACGTCTGGTACTCTTTGAGGCTACTCAATGCTAAAGGCATGCCATCAGCTAACCGTGTAATCCTTTATTTCCCAACATAAAGCACATTCCTGTGATCCAACTTAATTGTAGTATAATCTATACCCGTTATAGGTCTGATACCCCACATCATCTGAACGCTGTTAAAATAGTCCTTAATGGTACTGTTTTCTACTTCCACTTGTAAGTCGGGGGAGGGGTGGATCCCTCTGTGACGCATCTTTCCACTCGGCATTAACAATGCGGATCTTATCAATATTAAAGTCTTCGATGAAGCTTTCTATTCCACTACCGTTTCAGGTGGCGCCTCTTCGCCACCAAAATCGGTCAACTCAAATCTATCCATATTAGATATTGCTACGAAGTAACAACAATAGACAACTAGCCATGACTTCAAGTGCATATGGTCTTGTGAACAGTGACGTCCACCTGGATCTTTGGAAGAGTCGATTGGAACGGGCGATGGATGGCGGTGTATTAAGGCATCGATACAAGCACCGGCACAAATGTGACCAAGGCACGTGTTGTCGCAGCGGATGCTGTCGTCCTGCTCCTCGGCAATGCGCCAGACGTGGCCATCGCGAAGGCCTACAAAAACAGGTGTTACATACCACTAGACTTTGAGCTGCTTGAAACGCATGCGTCCTTCTACCAATCTGCTCTTAGTGATCGGCTGGAGATTGAGTTGACCGCGTGAGTCGTGCAAATGGCAAAGATGCCGGCAATTCCACGTATTCCCTAGAAAACTCATGTCTCGAGTACGAAGTAGTCACTGAACCCACGTTGGCCAAGTTAATTCGGAGCATGTATGAAAACCGTATGTTGGTGTTATACGAGCGGGTTCTACGGCATAGACGGATCCATCAGAAAAAGAAGGACTCCGTATGGAACATCAGTCTGAACACGCCCTGTAGGTCTTTGAAAGGCATTCTCCTATTATGAGAGGATCCCGCCAGCCACAAAGATTTTGCACGCCAAACAGAGTTGTTTTATAAGACACATATCACTAGAGTTGAAGTCATTGTAGAAGGACAAACCAATCAGCTATTTGCGCATGGCTTAGCGTCACACCAGCTTTGGGACGAAGCGAGGAAATTCTTCGCTGGTGGCCTCAAAAGACACCCTGAGACAAGCGCAGTCGCCAAAGAGCTAGGATTGTTTGATGTCAGTATAGGCCAGAACTTGAAGACAAAGTTCTGCTTGTGGCAGGATTTCAGGACCTCCGAAAATGACCACCTTCACGGCAGCGGCCGGCGTGTAGAGAATGGTTCCGAGTACATCACTCTCCAGATCACGAAATAAGTTGAACCGGCGGGGCCACTGTACTGCTACATATATTTGGTTATGGACAGATAGCTGAACATCGATACTGCGAGATTCGTTAGTGCTGTTTATAATGGAGTTCCCGCTTAAGCCACACTCGGCCATCATCACGGGCCCCAGATCGTGTGGTAAAACATAATTCTTTCTCGACCTCCTGGAAGGACCGTACCGGGGTGTTTTCGAGCATATTGTCATTGCTTGCCCTTCGGTACGATAAAATTAAACATACTGGGCCGGGCCGTGGGTGTGGTCAGAACCCGAGGTCTTCATCTTTGACGCCGGTGAACGGCTGCTCAAATGGCTAGACGCCTTCTATAAAATGTTTCAGGGGACGCCGTCCTTATTCATCATTGATGACTATAGCGAAGAGGACGATATTGCTCAGAAGAGGTATATGTTGACTTATCTGGCTTTTAGCCAGCAAAGTATGTGGGTTCAAACCCAGAAGTACACCGCCGTTGCAAAAGGCCTCAAGCGCAGACACAGTGGGTGGCGCTCTTCCATTCCAAGGATTAGGATAGCTTTGAAGTCTGCCTGGACGAGAACTACGTCATCCACTCTCGGGAAGAACGTGATGGGGAGCGAAAGCAACTTGAAGCTAATGAGTTCTCAAAGCTGGTACTGCGGACCAAGTTCCTGTTTTCTTATAAAGTGCTCAAAGCTGGTGAGTTTTGTTAGATACAGATACTAAGCATATGTTAAGCATCAGCTAAGTGCCACTTAAGCATGTATGAAGCAGAACTTTGTAATTCCGTAACAGCATTAGTTGTATTAAAACTGATATGCACAATGTGCGTGCTTGGGTGGGCCGTGCATTCCTATAATAGAGTTAGACGTTGGGTATTTGCAAACGCCGTGAAAGATTGTGACGCCATAGTCGACCAGCTGGTACGTGAAGAGGCAAAGCCAGCAGAGTCTGCTCCGAATGCACATGCAACAAAGGATACACCTGCAACAACGCCACAGTCTCGACATGCATTGCATCGTGAAAGGCTGGCAGCACTTGCGGCTGGGGGGACGTGCCGGGCAGTACATAGGAGGTAAGTACTCCAAACTCACAGTGTTGAGGACTTGCCTGATCAAGAAATTGAGAAGCTATATGCGAGGCACGAGGCGAGGTTTGGATCTGCAATAACAAAGATCCTGGGCACGGCTATGCTGCAGAGTTACGCACGTGTGGCAAGTATGTTCCTCTCCATTGCCGATAATCAAGCTTTAGTGACAGACTTTGAGGCCCACCCGTTTCTAAGGCATGCACTAAACATGGTTACATGTGAACTCTACCATAAGTTCGGTATGTGTCTAGCACCTGCAACTGTTGCGCAAGCAACTTTTAGGCACTGCCGTTTTGGACATATATGTCCTAAGCCAGAACAAGATGGAGGAGGAGACCCCCGAAATTGCTCTACAGGAGACGCCGTCGGACGAAGTACCGCAGAAATGTTGCGGCTGGGAAGAGTGGTGCCACAGCTAAAAAAAACTCGTGAAGCAGAGATGTTGTCTCTGGCTCTGCAGCAGACCGTTCGTAAGAAGAAACGAAAGTTAGCCCCGGAGCATAAGCAGACCCCACCGCAGTTTCCGATAGTGCTCGTTGATTACCGCAGCTGGACTCCCTGGGTTATCGGAGTGACTGGCGTTGCCGTCATCGACGGTGTAATTGCTAGGTAATTGTGGGGTAGGACTAAGCAGTTTTAACCTCGGGTTGTGACGGGTATCATATGAAATCCTTAATAAGTAAGA
Organism: Cepaea nemoralis; assembly: GCA_014155875.1. Classification (NCBI taxonomy): domain Eukaryota; kingdom Metazoa; phylum Mollusca; class Gastropoda; order Stylommatophora; family Helicidae; genus Cepaea; species Cepaea nemoralis. Next base: position 102,424 of record JACEFZ010026033.1, on the reverse strand, counting down.
ATGTAAATATTACAGGTGTATGATCTGTAGAGGATCGTAGTGGTCCTATACATCATCATCATACGGGATACAAATGAAAACCTCAAAAAGTAAACATGGCCGATATTATTGATTTTAGTGGGTATATCTTAGTAAAATTCTTTGGAAAGGGGTGGGTAGCGGCTATTAATGATCTGTAGAGGGTCGTAGTGGTGTAAACACTATCATCATACGGGTTACAAATGAAAACCTTAAAATGTAAAAATGACAAATAATATTGATTGCGGCGGGTATAGCTTAGTGAAAGTCGTTGGTAAGGGGTGGGTAGCAGTTATTAGTGGTATGTAGAATGTCATAGTGGTGTAAACACTATCACTATAAGGTTACAAATGATAACTTTAAAACGTAAAAATGGCCGATATTATTAATTGTAGCGGGTATATCTTAGTGAAAGTCGTTGGTAAGGGGTGGGTAGCGGCTATTACTGATCTGTAGTGGGTCTTAGTGGTATAAACACTATCATCATACGGGTTACAATTGAACAAATTTAAACGTAAAGATGGCCGATATTAATGATTTTAGCGGGTATAGCTTAGTGAAACTCGTTGGTGAGGGGTGGGTAGCGGCTATTAGTGATCCGTAGCGTGTCATAGTGGCCAATACACTATCATCAGTTAGGTGACAAATGAAAACCTTAAAAAGTAAAAATTGCCTCTATTATTGATTTTCTTGGGTATAGCTTAGTGAAATTCGTTGGTAATTGGTGGGTAGCGGGTATTAGTGATCTGTAGAGTGTCGTAGTGGCCTATACACTATCATAGCACAGGCTACAAATGAAAACCTTAAAAAGTAAAAATGGACGATAGAAATACTATAGCGTGGATAGCTTAGTGAATTTCATTGGTAAGGGGTGTATAGCGGTTATCAGCAATCTGTAGAGTGTCGTAGTGGTCTATACACTATCATAACACAGGCTTCAAAGGAAAACATTAAAAAAGTAAAGATGGCCGATATTATTGGATGTAGCTAGTATGACTTAGTAAAATTCGTTGGTAACGGGTGGATGAGTGAAGGAGTAGATAGATAAGTGCATCTGATCGCTATTAAGGGTTGAGTGAGAGGTGGAGTGGCTAGATAAATACGGCGGTCCTTGATAAGAGCCGGAGGAGATGCTAGATAAAGACTCTCTGTCGAGGGTAAACGGTGGGTGAATGGAGAAAAGGTTAGATAGGCGCTTCTGATCATTAATAAGGGGTGGTCTAGTGGCGGGGTTTCTAGATAAATACGTCCGGTCTTAGACAAGACCCAGAGGTTAAGTCTCAAGTTAAGTCTAAAGACTGAACTCATAGATGGCTGAGGTGAGGGTGACCTCCTAGCTGCCCCGGTTCGCGGGGCTATGTCGGCGGGGGTGAACATACGTGAACATGTTCAGACATGTCTGTCGGGAAAACCGGAGGATGACTCAGAGCGTACTGACCGCGGTAAACCTGCTTGAACATGTGTAGACATGGTTTCTATGGTGCACCAGCCGCACACGCTGTGACTTGGCTAATGACTCAACCGATCAAAGATGGCGCTGCAGCCGGTCACATGTCTAATGGGATACAAACGAAAAATACGTGGCTAAAGCCAATCAAAGATGGTGCTGCATCCGATCACACGTAGGTAATGAGATACAACCGAAACATGTGGCTAAAACGAGTCAAATATGGCACTGCATCCGGTCACGTGGCTAATGGGAAACAACCGAAACACGTGGCTAAACCCAATCAAAGAGGACGTCGCATCCGATCACAAGTGACAATGAGATACAATCGAAACACGGGTCTAAAGCCGCTCAAAGATGGCGCTGCATCCGATCACACGTGGGTAATGGTCATATCCGATAAAATATAGCGCTGCTTCCTGTCGTCTGTGTAATGGCTACAACCAGACCACGTGCTAACTGACTAAGGCTGAGCAAAGATGGCGTCGCATCCGATCACATGTTGTAATGGTCACATCTAATAAAATATAGCGTTTGGCTAAGGGATACAATCTAAACGCGTGACTAAAGCCGGTTAAAGATGGCGTCGCAGTGGATCACATGTGTAAGTGTACAGCTGAGACGCGAAGGTAATGACTACGTCTGGAGGTATTCATGGAACCCAAACTCACAGAGGATGAAATTACATCCCAGTCAACCTTACAAAGCATTTTAAATTTGACATCCATGTTGTCAACACCTAGAAAATTATCAAGAGAGGACACCGTCTGCCAAAAAACAAAAGAAGCGTCAAAGGGAAACACGAAATCATGGAGTACAACCCTCGGAAACGAAAAACATTCCTGACTCCACTCACACTGCATGTGACTCAGAGCAAAAGCTTCATTCCCAAAGACTAGTATTGGTGCACGCTCAGAGAAATAAAGACACTGGTTTCTAATATAATATCTGCTAAAGTTCACCAAAGCATGCCTGTTTTGACAAAAGTAGCACAACTTCTACGTTACCTGTTTTAAAGACTGGTGATTCTTGTTTCTTCATCCCAGTTCTGTCATTAGACATGTTGTTCTGCAAGAAAGCTACTTCTTGTAGTCAGACAGCCTGAGACCCACCTGAGACAACATTTGATCTGCATCATGATTCTTCTTCAGATGAAAATATTGACCTTCTGTCTACTAGTCATGGACCAGACTCTGAGTTTCTCAAGAAAATCAATGCTTCGTGGTAATGAAAACTATCCTACCGCTGGTCTCCGAAGTTGCTCCTCTGTCGCAGAAGATGAAATACAACACCCATCGAGTAAGGTATGTATAAATAGTAACGATCATGATCATAGTTTCCAAGAACAGGTGTGTTAGTTCCGGTGTCTAATGGTACATTCTATTATCTGGTAGTCTTTATTTCACTATGAACTACTAGGTGCTGAAGTCTTATGAGTTTCAATGTGATATTTTTCCTCTAGAGGTTAATTTTGCAGCAGAACCTCACTTCTTAACAGTTCATATCGTTGGCACGGAACATCGCAATGGTAAGTGGCACCATGTAAGCAGAGAACGTGCGAATTTTGAACGGCGTATACTAGCGTTGGACCAAATTCTGACCCCAGTCCTGGGTGACAGTCACGGAGTTACAGTGCTGGAGCACATAAAAAGTCAAGAACAACAGTGAAAGAGGACGAGATAGTCTAATGCCCGTGTGGTAACTGGTAATTAAAATTAAAAATATCAATCCACACTAGCGGACGAGTATTATAACATCTACATAAGAACAAAAATGGTGGTAATATACTTACAGTCCTGTCTTTAATAGCTGACCAGTTCTCAATACGAAGAAAACTAAAGTGGGTGTGAGGAGACTGTATATGTATATCACTGGTATTCTGACTTCGCAGACTGTACCTAACAATGACTACAACACAAGTAACACGGCGCCATCTACACTATCTATTTCATCATGGTTAGAGGTCAGGTGGCGAGCATGACCCGCATTCCCCAACCCAGCTCAAACATACAACACGTCAACGAGCGGGTAGTAGAACGCTTAGTCGCGCCACACGGACAGCCACGTCAGCGTAATCTTAACCGCTTGACCTATGAAACTGGCTGAAACCTATTTTACGCGTGGCTCAAAAACTAGTATATAAACCCGAGGCTGGTAACACTCAACCATCGTGATAAGAAGATGACTACATACCTCATGACTGTGCCTGCTAACTGGGTCTACATGACTCGTAGTGGTGAGAGTATTAGACCAGTGGGCGGTGGTGATAAGGCCGTGTTTGCCTTATCCTACAGAGGAACGAGCATGTTACACATCCGAAGATTTTACGGTGAATCCGACTAGAAATTCCTGACTAAGACGGGTATGACACTTACTCGGCAAGAATATGAACAGATCAGCGCCATGCATCGCGCAATCCTAGCTGACTTTGACAGACTCAACCAAGTTAACCAAGCCAATAACGAAGACAAACAAGGTACTAAAAGAGTCAGTAACCAAAACACTCAAGTCAGTGCTCATGTCAAACAAGGCACTACCAGAACCAATCAAGTCCAAAGCACTCAAGTCAGTGCTCAAGTTAAACAACGAACTAACCGAAACCACCAAGTTGACGCATACTATACCGCCAGTTTTCAACCCAGCTACAGTCAGATGTATGATAACCACAGCAACCAGATATGTGATAAGCTCAATAGCCAGCTGTTTGATGTGAAACAAGACACCAACCGAAGCAATCAAGTCCAACACACCCAAGACTCAAGTCAAACATGGTACAAAACGAAGCCACCAAGTAGACGCATACTGTACCGCCAGTTATCAACCCAGCTACAGTCAGGTGTGTTATGACCCCATCAGACAGATATGTGAAGAGCCCAATAGCCAGATGTTTGATGTGCCCGACACTCAGATGATTGATCCCCCGGTTGTCTACAATACTCAGATGTCAGCCCACCATTTAGGAGACCATTCTTATGTCTACATACCCAGTGAAATATACATATCAGGATACTAGCGTGAAACACCAACCTACTCAAACGGTGGTGTGAAGAAACCCAGAAACAACATACAATTTGTATAGCTCTATATGTGAAAATAAAATGTTTTGATGATACTATGTATACCGGCTTATATCACATCATCCATTTCGTATAATGACAGTATGCATGTAAAATGTACTAAAATACTGTAAATAAACACGTATATAGATTATGATTACGCCTTGGTTGTTGAATATTTAGTGTTTACGGTGTATATAGTTGTCATATGGTGAGAGAATGAAGGGCAACAATTTTGGTCAAGTAATAAAATTTATTAGCCAAATGGGAAAAAATTGTGGCTATATTTCAACCAGACTTATAAAAAGCTCAGTCAAACATATGAAAAGTACGAAAATTTGTTAACCAAAGTAAAAAAAAAAATTTTTTTGATCACATTTCAACCAAACTTATAAAGATCTCAGTCAAACTTATGAAAAGTAAGAACATTTGTTAATCAAATGTGAAAAGGTTAGTCAAATTTCAAACCAAACTTATAAAAATTTCAGTCAAACATATGAAAAGTAGGAAACATTTGTTAACCAAACGTAAAAAGTTTGACCAAATTTCACCCAAACTTATGCAAAGTAGGAAACTTTGTTAACCAAATGGCAAAAATCTTGGTCAAGTAAGAAAATGTATTAACCAAATGTGAAAAGGTTAGCCAAATTTCAAACCAAACTTATAAAAACCTCAGTCAAATATATGAAAAGTAGGAACAATTTGTTAACCAAACGTGAAAAGTTTGATCAAATTTCACCCAAACTTATGAAAAGTAGGAAATTTTGTTGTCCAGATGTGAAAAGTTTGACCAGATTTCATCAAAAACCATAAAAAGTAGGAAATTGTGTTGACCAAATGTGAAAACATTTTGGCCACAGGTCAAACAAACTTATAAATATCTCACCCAAAACTTATCAAAAGTATGAAATTTTGTTATCCAGATGTGAAAAGTTTGGCCAAATTTCACCCAACCTTATGAAAATTAGGAAACTTTGTTAACCAAATGTGAAAATTGTGGCCAAATTTCAAACAACCTCATAAAAAAGAAGGAAACTTTGGTAACAAAATGTGAAATGTTTGGCCAAATTTCAAACAAAACTCATAAAAAGTAGGAAACTTTGTTAACCAAACGGCGAAAAGTTTGGCCACATTTCAAATAAATCCATAACAAAGTAGGAAACTTTGTTAACCAAATGTGAAATGTTTGGCCAAAGTTCATAGAAACTTATAAAACAGTAGGAATCTTTGTTAACCAAATGTGAAAATTTTTGAACAAGTGAAGAAATATTTCATGCAATACTTATGAAAAGTAGGAAATTTTGTTAACAAAATAAGAAAGATTTTAGCCAAATTTTAAGCCAAACTTATAAAAGGTAGGAAAATTCCAACATATTTTTAATTTTAATTACCAGATATCACACGGACATTAGACTATCTCGTCCTCTTTCACTGTTGTTCTTGACTTTTTATGTGCTCCAGCACTTTGACTCTGTGACTGACCCCCAGGACTTGGGTCAGAATTTAGTCCAACGCTAGTATACATATATATTCAAAATTCGCACGTTCTCTGCTTACATGGTGCCAGTTACCATTGCGATGTTCCGTGCCAACGATATGAACTGTTAAGAAGTGAGGTTCTGCTGCAAAATTAACCTCTAGAAAAATCACATTGAAACTTATAAGACTGCAGCACCTAGTAGTTCATAGTGTAATAAAGAGTACCAGATAATAGAATGAACCATTAGACACCGGAACTAACACACCTTTTCTTGGAAACTATGATCATGACCGTTACTATTTATACATACCTTACTCGATGGGTGTTGCATTTCATCTGCTGCGAAAGAGGAGCAACTTCGGAGACCAGCGGTAGGATAGTTTTCATTCCACAAAGCACTGATTTTCTTGAGAAACTCAGAGTCTGGTCCATGACTAGTAGACAGAAGGTCAATATTTTCATCTGAAGAAGAATCATGAAGCAGATCAAATGTCTCAGGCGGGTCTACGACTGTCTGACTACAAGAAGTAGCTTTCTTGCAGAACAACATGTCTAATGACAGAGCTGGGATGAAGAAACAAGAATAACCAGTCTTCAAAACAGGTAACGTAGAAGTTGTGCTACTTTTAGCAAAACTGGTATGCTCTGGTGAGTTTTGGCAGACATTATTTTGGAAACCAGTGTCTTTATTTCTCTGAGCGTGCACCAATACTAGTCTTTGGGAATGAAGCTTTTGCTCTGAGTCATATGCAGTGTGAGTGGAGTTAGGAATGTTTTTTCGTTTGCGAGGGTTGTACTCCATGATTTCGTGTTTCTCTTTGACGTTTCTTTTGTTTTTTGGCAGAAGGGTGTCCTCTCTTGATCATTTTCTAGGCGTTGACACCACGGATGTCAAATTTAAAATGCTTTGTAAGGTTGACTGGGATGTAATCTCATCCTCTGTGAGCTTGGGTTCCATGAATACCTCCAGACGTAGTCATTACCTTCGCGTCTCAGCTGTACCCTTACACATGTGATCCACTGCGACGCCATCTTTAACTGGCTTTAGTAACGCGTTTAGATTGTATCCCTTAGCCAAATGACCGGAAGCATCGCTATATTTTATTAGATGTTCCATTACCACGTGTGATCGGATGCGACGCCATCTTTTCTCGGTCTTTGTCAGTTAGCACGTGGTCTGGTTGTAGCCATTACACAGGCGACAGGAAGCAGCGCTATATTTTATCGGATATGACCATTACCCACGTGTGATCGGATGCAGCGCCATCTTTGAGCGGCTTTAGACCGTGTTTCGGTCGTTTCCCATTGTCACTTGTGATCAGATGCGACGCCCTCTTTGATTGGGTTTAGCCACGTGTTTCGGTTGTTTCCCATTAGCTACGTGACCTGATGCAGTGCCATATTTGACTCCTTTTAGCCACGTGTTTCGGTTGTATCTTATTACCTACGTGGGATCGGATGCAGCACCATCTTTGATTGGCTTTAGCCACGTATTTTTCGGTTGTGTCCCATTAGACACGAGGTCGGCTGCAGCGCAATCTTTGATCGGTTGAGTCATTAGCCAAGTCTTTAGCCCGCCTTTGTAGTCCTTTTTATACAGCGTGTGCGGCTGGTGCATCATAGAAACCATGTCTGCACATGTTCAAGCAGGTTTACCGCGGTCAGTACGCTCTGAGTCATCCTCCGGTTTTCCCGAAAGACATGTCTGAACATGTTCACGTATGTTCACCCCCACCGACATAGCCTCGCGAACCGGGGCAGCTAGGAGGTCACCCTAACCTCAGCCATCTATGAGTTCAGTCTTTAGACTTAATATGAGACTTAACCTCTGGGTCTTATTAAGGACGGGACGCATTTATCTAGCCACTCCGCCACTAGACCACCCCTTAACAATGATCAGAAGCACCTATCTAACCTTTTCTCCATTCACAAACCCTTTACCCTCGACCGAGATTCTTTATCTAGCTTCTCCTCCGCCTCTTATCAAGGACCGCCGTATTTATCTAGCCACTTCACCACTCACTCACCCCTTAATAGCGATCAGATGCACTTATCTATCTGCTTCTCCACTCATCCACTTCTTACAAACGAATTTTAATAAGACATACTCGCTACATCCGATAATACAGGCCATCTTTACTTTTTAATGTTTTCCTTTGAAGCCTGTGTTATAATAGTGTATAGGCCACTATGACACTCTACAGATCGCTAATACCCGCCATACACCCCTTACCAATGAATTTCACTAAGCTATAGCCGTTAAATTCATTAATATCTGCCATCTTTACTTTTTAAGGTTTTCATTTGTAACCTGTATGATGATAGTGAATAAGCCATTGTGACCCTCTAAAGACCACTAATAACCGCTACCCACCCCTTACCATCGAGTTCCACTAAGGTATACCCGCTGCTATCAATATTATTGACCATTTTTACTTTTAAAGGTTTTTCATTTTTAACCCGTATGATGATAGTGTTTACACCACTAAGACCCTCTACAGGTCAGTAATAGTCGCTACCCACCCCTTACCAACGACTTTCACTAAGATATACCCGCTACAATCAATAATATCGGCCATTTTTACGTTTTAAATTTATCATTTGTAACCCTATGGTGATAGTTTTTACACCACTTTGACACTCTACATACCACTAATAACTGCTACCCACCCCTTACCAACGACTTTCACTAAGCTATACCAGCCGCAATCAATATTATTGGTCATTTTTACTTTTTAAGGTTTTCATTTGTAACCCGTATGATGATAGTGTTTACACCACTACGACCCTCTTCAGATCAGTAATAGCCGATACCCACCCCTTACCAACGAATTTTACTAAGATTTACCCACTAAAATCAATAATATCGGCCATTTTTACTTTTTAAGGTTTTCATTTGTATTCCGTATGATGATGATGTATAGGCCACTACCACCATCTACAGATCATATACCTGTAATATTTACATTCTTACTTATTAAGGATTTCATATGATACCCGTCACGACCCAAGATTCAAACTGCTTATTCCTACCCCACACGGCGACACCCGCGCTCCACCCCTCAGCTCCCACCCCCACGCCCGCTCGCCTCCTAGACCACCCCGAGGAAATACACTGTAACCCTAAGCCTTACACACCACCAATGGAATGATGATAGTGTTTATGCCAAATACAGATAAAGAAAGTAGATGAGAAAAAAGAAGGATGACAATGAAGAGGAAGAGCACTGTACCTGAACAGAATCACTAGTATGATGATAGGTGTTTAAGCTCCACCCCGCTGCAATCAATACTAACAGTAATTATTACATTTACAAAAAAAATTCTCACAAAAAGGCAAGTAACAGTGCAAAAATACGTTCTACTATATATTCATGGATTGCATCCTTTGACAGGTCAAAGGTCACTTGCGGTCCGCTTTTGTCATGTTTCGCTTGAGGTGGTAGACTTTTTATATAGTAAAATATTGAAGTTGCAACCTCATTTGGGGTGTATTTAGGACCTGACATACTACTCAGCGCGAAGGCCACGCCTTTCACTCTTTCCAAGATGTCGACCAGGCCATGATGAAATACAGCCTGATCTCCGGCAAACGTGTAGAACCCCTAAAGCCCGAACCTCGCCTGTCGGATTTATATGTGCCTGCCGAGCCTCAAGATGACCACGCGATCACTTTGCTCTTTCTTGGGCTGGCAGCGACGGGAATTGTTGCTTATAAATTGCTTTAGAGATTGGTCACTGTTACTGCTATTGTTACAATGTAACACATGAAACATCTAGAGGACATCTACTACAACTCCTAGGGCTACTGGAAAGGCTTGGAGGCCATTAAGAAACTCGCTGCTGCAGCTCATGTTTCAGAGGATGTTGCCCGGGACTGGCTCAAGAAGCAAGCTATTTTTCAGATCTATCTGCCCTCCCCTGGTTATATTCCGCTGTAATCTATTGATGAAGATAGACCGAATGCCGCCCATCAGGCTGACTTGCTCTAGCTACCACATGACCGTGTTGGTCGTAAGACATTTAAGTATGACTTGACTTTTGTGAATGTTGCCTCACGGTTTAAAGAAGCAGAGGCTTTGACTAACAAGAGCAGCGAAGGGGTGGTTTTGGCCCTTGAGCGAATTTACAAACGTGGGCCCCTCAAATAGCAACAGCTTCTGCAGATTGACCCGGGGCGCGAGTTTATGGGTGCCGTAAGCCAGCTGGCAGCGAAGTATAGGACATAGATACGACGTGGAGAAGCTGGGAATCATCGGCAGTAGGCGATCGTCGAGAGGTTCAATCGCTCTCTGGCAGAGAGACTGTTCGGTGCCCATTACGCACAAGAGCTACTTTTGGCAGCTCGAGGGTCCTCTAAACGTTCAACTGAATGGGTTCAGGCTCTTCCTCGGGTGGTCGCGGCGCTAAAAGGTGACCTGACACGTTTGACTGGTCGGAATCCGGTTGATGCCATTAAGAACACGTCTGTATCTGATACGCCGGCCGCTCCAGCTCTCGCGCTATCGGCCTCAAAGAACCTGTGATACCGTCTGATGATCTAGTTCGGTATCTATATGCAAGCTCACCCAATCAGCACGAGCTTCAATGTGACCGGCGCCGGGCAACTGATCCATCTTAGTCATTAACAGTTCATACGGTTCGTAAAGCTGGCTGCCAGGATGGGCGGCCTTCGCTGTACTACCTGGTGGATGGGTCGGCTCGTGGCTTCGTTCGCGAAGAGCTGATAATTGTTCTTCTTGACACCCAAATGCTTCCTTCTCGGATCCTCGCTAAACGGTGAGGTCTCACTCCACGGCGACCTTTCGGTACTCGAGGGGCTGCGTGTGGTTACCGTAGGGTAAGACATACCGTTTGTCATAATACGCTCTGAGGCCCAGCTTGCCTTGTTGGTAGCTGGCCACCTGCCCATAATGCATGCGCATCCCTCAGTTCTCCACTCTGTCTATGGATCCCTCTAAGGTGGCTCTGTATCTCCCCCAGGTCATGGTGTTCTGCCTTGCCCCCCCCCCTTTGCACGAGAACTTCGTGTTCACGTCTCAGTCGAAGAAACAGCATTTGCTGCAGAGGGCGATGCCTCGACTCCCCTCAAACTCGATCTTGTAGATGCCGGAGTTTCAACCGCTCCATTTGTCCCAGGCAAGCCACTCACTCTTCACGCAGTTGAACTCCTCTTTCATCTCAGGCTTTACCGCCTCCTCGAGGTTGAGGGTGCTCAGTGCGCAGTACAGGCTGTCGGTGTCCATCTTTATGACCTCATAGTCCCTGCGATCCAAGAACCGGCCAAGGAAGTCGTGGTAGAATTCTAAGATGTGGCGCTTGGCCAGTTGATACACGGCGATGCCTACCTGGAAAGGACGCTTGATGGCAACACGTCGCTTACGCGATTTGATCTCGTACGCGTCGCCTATCTCTGTGAGGTCGTCAAACCAGGCGGAACGTAGTCCCTGATCCACGGTATTTTCGTCTCGGGTGTAGCTGATGTTGGTGTGGCAATCGAGTGCCTCGATAAGCTTTCCGTATAATGAATTGCCTAGAAGCTTCATAGCCTCAGCCAGCATCGCCGTCGCTTAGTCCACATCCCCTCCGGTCACTTGCTCAACAAACCACATGAAGAGCTTCTTTGGCTCATATTGGATGACTATATAGACCGCCTCCAGCTCATGTCCGTGTTCTAGTTACCATTTCAACAGCGGGGTGTACAGCAAGATCCCGTCAGCCTCGAGGACGCCCAGCAGTTTCTTACACCCCTACCGCTGGCGGCCTGTGCGTTTCAGGTAATCCAACAATTTCGGCGCTACTAACGCCTCTGGCACCACTTGTTTCATGAAGAGGGGAGCGATTTCTTCGAACTATAGCCACAAGGCTTTGGGGTGGAGATTTTACACTTGACAAATCCAAACAGCTGGCCTTTTAACACCTGCTGGGCGACATTAAGGGCTACCGCTTGGAGGTTTTTCCGCGTGGAGCACTCGCTCATTTCCGCATGGCATGTCCATAGCCATGGTGCTGATGTAGAGCGCGTTAGCGTCGTACTGTTTTGCGGTCCTGCACAGCTTCCTCTTTGGGTATTGATGCAATGGATTATGGAGACCCCCGCTTCGTGGTACCGGGTGAAGACAAGCGACGGCCCTCTCGTTACTGCTGCTTTTAAGAGTGGGTACGCCTCTTCTCTTGGGGCATACAGCTCATCGGCCTTGGTGCCCCTGAGAAGATATTGTAGGAATACCCCGGGGAGGCTACACGCGTCTTTGAATAGGTAGAGTCCCCGCTCTTCATAGAAGGACTTCATCTTCACTAAGGCCTCGAGACCGGGACCCACGTCGAGGTTGTTGTAGTACCTCAACCAATCAGCGAACGTGATCATTCCTTTTTCCTTAAAGAGTCGCTTGCAGCTCCGCCACTCCTCCAGCGTGAGCACGTAGCCACCCTTCAGGCTGGAATACCGCGCTGGGAAGTCGGGCAGGCCTGGGTAGTTGAGTTTCTCAGGTGTGTCGAGCCATTCGCACGGCAGCTACGACTTGGTCGCCGTACAGCCATAGGCTCGCGCCTATGCGTCGTACGTGTTGCCTGGGGCCAAGTAGTTGAGAATATCAAGGAACTTCAACTTGGGTGTGACGATGAAAATTGTCTTTGTCCCTTGTGCGGCAACGTTGATCTTCTGCCAGGTGTCTGCGAGCACCTCTACGAAGTGTTACTAGATTAGGTTTGTGTCGTACCAGCCTGAGATGAAGCCCAACACAGGGACACTTGCCCACACCACTCATGCATTTTCTTCTGTTGATGTGGGTGCAGCTTGTCCAGTTCTTCCGGGAGGTAACGCGCCTCCATCTTGGCTCGTATCACAGTTTTGCGCCGAAACAGGTCGCCATGAATTCGGTTATCAAGGCTTTTGGTCCTGCGTTGCTCAGGTTAGCGGCTGCTCCTCTTCGGTGTCCCCCACCGAAACGTATATCGGAATCTGGTGGCTCTCATAGGTGAGGTCGGGGTGGGGCGCTGGGCTTGAGCCTTGTCATGCCAGGCCTCAAAGGCATAAAAGACCGCATGGGGGTAGACCACCGTCTGTACGTGAGGCATTGGGGCGCGAGACAGAGGAGGTCGCTCACACTCCCACACTACCGCCAGATTGTAGCCAGCGGCCCTTATTTTCTTTCCGCTGCGGCGGGTTTTCTGATACAGCTCTTCGGCGTTGGGGGCCTCACTGTGGGAGAGACACCCATGCCAGTGACAGCCGTGATATTGGTAAACCGTCTGGGTGGTGGGGTCGTTGCCATCCACCAAACCGTCAGCGATCCACCGCCCTCTTCCATGCCCGCAGTATGCGTGCAGGATTTGGCCCCCTGATTGTTCGGCCATGTGCTCTAACCATAGGATGGAGCTGCGGCTGGCGTTGTTTTTCGGGTAGAAAACTTTCTCTTATGCCGACTGCGGCCACTCCACCGCCGTCCCTGGACAGAGAACCTTGGTTTCCCACCTGCTGCAGCTGTCAGCGTGGCGCTGGAGATGACAGGCCTTGGTGAAGCGCTGATTGAAATGCTGGCACTGAAAGAGCTTCGCCAGCTTTGGCAGGTCGGTTATCAGGAAGGCGTTATTGGCATAAACCCCGATCGTCATCGGCTTGGTGCCGACGAATTCGTAGTTTGCGGGCCGCCTTACCAACCGCCATACCCCGTCTTCAGTTGCCTCGTAGACTCGGATCCCTAACTTCAACCTCTCCTCAAACTTTTTTAACGAATCCAGACCCAGGCTGTCTGGGGTGTTGGTGTCCCAAACCCTTTGCACTAGCTCCCGGGCTGAGGTAGTGCAACGGTCTGACCTCGCGCCGTAGGGGACGGTTAGGCATCGGAACAGACAGAGGTTGTCGTTGTATGTGTCCAACGCGCACAGCCCCTTCTTTTGCCGCAGTCAGTCCGGCAGTCGCCCTGCCCTTAATAGAACCTGGGGAATGAGGATCGTCTTCACCTCACCTTGCACCCACCTTATGAAGACCCACCTCGTGCTAGGATAGTCGATTTTGTTGGTGTCGACGCGGCTCTATTCACAATCTGGCAACCACGCTGCGGCTGCCGCGGTGTGGTTGATCAATTCTGGGGTCCCGCCTAGGTTTGTGTGGTACAACATGACGTCTCCATATTCGATTTTTCAGATTTGGTAGCTGTAAGCGTACCGCAGATAGAAGTATGCCCCCAATGCTTCGATGCGGGGCATTAGCCTTTCTACGATCGGACCGTCTAGCCCTCTGTAGAGCTTCCACTTGATTGTTCGCCTATCCCTTCTCTTCACCGTCCTTTGGGATCATCTCCTCCAGGATTCGGGGGCCGCGCTGGGCGACGAGACAGGTTAGTGGCTCCAGATGTTGATAGCGTCAGTGGCACCTTCTTGAGTTGGCGTGTAACACGGCGAAGCGTACTAAGGGGTGCGCTCGGGCCCGGGCGGCGTATTTACGCGCTCGCAGGGCGGCGGTGACCTCGTCTTCCAACCGCTCAGCCTCCTGCGAGTGGTGCGCCGAGTCCTAGACTTCCCCCCGAAGAGCTGGATACCGCCCGGTGGTGGCTGACCGCTCGAGCCGGATGGCGCGGACAGCGTCTCTGGCCTGAGCCATCTCCCGGGCAAGGACAGCCTTGCGGCGGTGGCTGTATGGCATCCCATACTGGCGAGCTTGCTCTTGCAACTGTTTTACGGTGACCATGATTACTGCTGGACTCGTACCCTCCACTTATCTCTAAACGGAAATTTCTTTTGCGGGAATTTAAATACTTATTCTTTCCAGGCGCCTCCATTCACAGAGGAACGGACCCTCCTGCTGGTATCGCAGTTTGTGGTATTTAATGTTGGTTCCGCACGGTCGGCACAGGGCTAGGGTGGTTGTCACCTCGATGCCGCAGCTCGTGCATTCGACAGTGCCTCCCCCTTCTTGAGACGCGCGTTGTGCATCTGGCAACATTACTTTCTACACCGCCGCTCACACTGGCGCGTCGTCCTCGACAGTAGCCACCGACACGTGTTCATGTTGCCTACCCCTATATCTTATACATCTTTAATTCCAAAATAATATATCTGAATGATATTACCGCGGAGATCTGGTACTGGCTATGAGTAATATATCCGAGTCAGAATGACACTACTGAGGCTCGCTTCTCTCTCGCGGGTGTCGGTTCGAACCCCGGTTCGAGCTCTTAGTGGCGAGAATCGGCCCAACGCTCGAGTGTGGGGTGTTGGTAACAAGCTAATCCCGGATATACTACTGATAAGGCTATGTGTTCGTCAGTTTTGGTATGTTAGTACTTGGTATTTTGTCTGCTCTAGGTTCTCTCTAATGTACATCCTTTCGTGTACATTATTCAACTTTGTATTGCCCATTTCTTCAGCTCTCCTAATTATGTTTCGCCAGCTGTCACCATCGTCAAATCTTCAACCAACCCTTCCATACTCTCTTCATGTAAGGAACATAATAGTCTGCTATATATCTTCTTAAGTTATGTCCAGGCTCTCTTGTTTGTTTTTATCTGAAAGGGTATTTCACAATACGTAATTACTAACGTCATCACTTTTCCCATTTTACATTGCCAAACTCTTCAACATTCCATTCGAGAGTACCTCAACCAAACACTTCTACAAACTACTAGTGCATCTTTCTACACTATTGGTTTATTTCTACCTCAAAATGTCTCTGTCCTTCATGTCTATCGTTAATAATTTTCCCTGTCACAGCATCAAGATCTTCAAATCTCAGTTGTGCGATCTCCAATAAAACATCAATACTGATTAACAAACATTTATGTCAACGCAGTTGGTTGTTCCACATGTCACATTTTCGATATCATCTGGTTGCTCTTCATCACGGGTCCATTTCACATGGCTGATAGCTACAATTCTCCATTTCGCGTTGTCTGCAACACTAACTTTCATTGTACCATCTCTCATCAAATCAAATGCTTTCTTGAATGCTATCTTAGGTATCATTTTCTTCCTTGTCCGCTTCTATATCTTTTTGTCTTTCAGAACCACAATAGCGTCAAGTCTCAAAACAACAGTGTCTGTAATGGAGTCGTCGTTTTCTTTAAGAAGCATCTGCATTATAGATCTTTTAAATACCGTCTGCCACATCTTCTATCCTACTTGTATCTGTTCACGACACTTAACATTAACATTCTCCTTGATTACAGCACAACCGTGATTCACATTTTCAAAATTCTCTTCTTACCAGAGAAGAATAATAAAAACAAAGTGCTAAGATGTCTTGTGCACACGACACCACGACGTGTGGGGGGTCTACGCATGCGTGGCATTGAGATTATGGTCGTCGGTGCATGAGTTTATTTGTCTATGTGTTCGACTGCGCATGCGTAGTGTTGTCTACATTGTGCACACTGCACCAAAGTGCCGACGTGTCATTCAATAGACAGTGCATAGATAGACAGCTTTTTTGTAAGCAGTCATTCTGTGCCAACCTTTCGTGTTACCACTAAAATTTTACTGGTGGTAAACAGTCGTTTCATAGTGGTAAATTTGAGAATTGACAACGTGCTTGGCATTGTTGTTCATGTGTTGACTTGGTGAACTGACATCCTGGTGGCTACCTTTGCCACAAAGTTATGTGTGCACAGTATTACAAAGACACAAGCAGGTTTTTTGTGATAAACATTATCACTGTGTCTTTACCAGGCAGAGATAATGTACTCAGTGCTTGCTACAACATTTTTGAGGTGACCCTAGTGTGAAAGCAGCAATCTCCTCAAAAACGTGCTATTATTCGTGAAGAATACCGACTTTGTACATTTTAACTGCGTTGACTCTAGTATCAAAGTCTCAGCCTGCTGGTACCACCAGGGAAGATGTCTACTCAATCAGCAGACCGTCATCTGTGTACCACACGACTTGCTGGTAGCAATAATTACACACTAGGACAAAGAGAGGGATGTCAGAACAAGCTCAACAGGTATGCGTATCCTGCCGACCAAGTCGCTAAATACACTAACTCTGGCAAATGTGTTACTATAACCTTCAACAATGCAAACTTGCCTGTTTAACTGTTACAAACTATCAACTCATCGAACCAAGACAAGACAGGTATTCGGTGCACGTGGGAAAACTGTTGTCAACGCCTCTGCTAAAAATCCACCTATATCCTACTAAGATATATGCTTGTTAGCGCAAGGAAATATTGAAAATATTAATAATTGGTGAGAAATTTACTTTATAAAGTTTGAAAAATCGATGCAGGCATTCACGAGTAGAGACATGTCAAATATGTTACTTAATATTAATTTACCTATTACTGAAACTTAGCATGGGTTAATAACTATATTGTTACTACGCGTGTTGTGTCTTCTATATGTTGTTATTGTTGTTATATTTTTCGTTGTTCGTGATAAATTGTATATAGTGAATCGGTACAACTATCTCGGACCAGTCATAACATTTGATGGGAGATGCCTTAAAGAGATTAGAACAAGAATTGCCATGACGAAGGTAGCTTTTTGCAAGATGAAAAACATATTGACCAATTCAAAACAATGTTTTCACGTAGTGAATTTGAATAACGAAGACACAAACAATAGATTGCACGATTTATTGCCTGGCATATTTTGCTGCATCTCGTAAGGTACATACTGCAGAAATCACACAACTTACGTGAATTAACTAGATAAATCCTTCAAGTTGAAATATACACATATTCGCAAAGTAATGTCATTTATCTACCACGGTAATTTTAAGCTGACTAACATGTCTTTCTGTTTGCACAATTCTGGCTTGCGTTGATAGATCATAATTGCTTCTGCACATTTTAACAAGCGAGTATTTTGTGTGTTAAACAACACTCGAAATGCAGTGTCTCTGTCCACCATATGGCCACTGTCGACAATGTGCCTACCGATTGAAGACGCCGGGAGCTTCCGGTGTGTTGACCCCACGAGGCTAGCATCTCCTGTGTGTTGTATCTTGTTGACCCATTGAGGTATGTGTTCTGACACCCGTTTGTTAAGTTGTCTCTCTGTTCTACCAATGTAAACGGCCTGGCATCTACATGTGAATTGATAAATACAATTGTTTGTGGCGTACAGAGGAACAGGCTCTTTGACTGCTGGTGTAGGAATCGGTACGGTTTTAAATCTAATGACTGGAGTTGCCGCACAGAATGTTCGGCCTACTGCTGTAGTAAGCCGGTCTTGTAGACGTTGCATTACGTCATCCCCTCGAAAGGTTAGCTGGATGAATACCTTGAGTTTAGGGACTGTAGTTACGTCTGCTTTGGGTTTGGGCTGTTGGCAGTGGCGCTTTATAAATCCTGTGGAGTACCCATTCAGGTTTAAGACATTCTTCAGAGTTTCAAATTCCTCTGTCAGTGTGTCCTGGGTGCATATCTTTCTAGCACGGTCAAACAAGGTCCGTACTAAGCCCCGTTTGTACTGGACAGGTGTGAAGCTCTGAAAATTTAGGTATTGGCCAGTCCATGTCCCTTTGCGATACACCGATCTTTGAATTGTTCCGTCTGCTCTACGTCTCATTAGAATATCTAGGAACGGTGACGCTTCGTTGTGTTCGTGTTCCATAGATAGAGAGATGTTTTTATGCGTCTTGTTCATTGTGGCATGAAACGATGTTGCTTGTAGCTCGTCTGTGGTGATAATTAGTATATCGTCCACATAACGACGGTAAAAGGCCAAGTTGTTGATGTCTGAGGATCTCTTTTCTTCTAAATGTGCCATGAAGATGTCCGCTAGAATAGGACCAAGAGGACTCCCCATGGCCACTCCGTCAATTTGGCGATATGACTTAGTTAGAAAATTGAATTGTATGTTGGCGGTACATAGTAGTTGTAGCCTCTCCAGAATATGTGTTGGTATGCATAATTTTAGTTGTTTGTCTTCAATGCGTTCCCTTATTATTTTCACTGTCTCCTCTAATGGAACGTTAGTGAATAGGGAAACTATATCCATGGATGCCATGTGTTTGTTATTTATGTCCATAGTATCCAATAATTACACCAGTTGGAATGTATCTCTGAGTATTTTTGGATCGAAGGACTGTCGTACTGGCTTTAACATTTCAGCTAACCATCTCGCCATTCGGTGTTGTGCAGAGTTCACCATGGACAGGATAGGTATTAGCGGGATGCCAGGCTTGTGAAGTTTGGGTAGACCGTACATCTAAGGAGTGTGCGAGCCACGTGGTGTGAGCGTTTTTGCAGTGGCCTCACTGATGAGTCCTGCATTCACAAGTGACTGGATCTCTTTCCTCATTATAGCATCCAGGTCCTCCGACTTGTTTACTTTTTGATCTATCCTGAATTTGGATTCATCTGACAATATTACATCCATTTTTCTCTGGT
This sequence comes from Cepaea nemoralis, assembly GCA_014155875.1. Lineage (NCBI taxonomy): Eukaryota > Metazoa > Mollusca > Gastropoda > Stylommatophora > Helicidae > Cepaea > Cepaea nemoralis. The sequence continues at coordinate 83,090 of JACEFZ010026033.1, read as the reverse complement.
AGTCTGACATGTCCATCAGTACTGTACCGCTCCCTTTGTCAGGTTTCAGTATGACGAGGGTTTTGTTAGCCTTTAACGCTTTTAAGGCAGTAAGGTGTTCGTTGGTCAGCGGACATGTCTGTTTAGAGGGTGTTGTGCGATACTGGCGTTCTAAATCTACCAGTTTGGCCTTCAACCACCCGACAGACTCAGCAGAGGTGGATCAACACCGAATGGCGAGATGGCTAGCCGAAATGTTAAAGCCAGTACGACAGTCCTTCGATCCAAAAATACTCAGAGATACATTCCAACTGGTGGAATTATTGGATACTATGGACATAAATAACAAACACATGGCATCCATGGATATAGCCTCCCTATTCACTAACGTTCCATTAGAGGACACAGTGAAAATAATAAGGGAACGCGTTGAAGACAAACAACTAAAATTAGGCATACCAACACCTATTCTGGAGAGGCTACTACTACTATGTACCGCCAACATACAATTCAATTTTCTAACTAAGTCATACCGCCAAATTGACGGAGTGGCCATGGGCAGTCCTCTTGGTCCTATTCTAGCGGACATCTTCATGGCACATTTAGAAGAATAGAGATCCTCAGACATCAACAACTTGGCCTTTTACCGTCGTTATGTGGACGATATACTAATTATCGCCACAGACGAGCTGCAGGCAACATCTTTTCATGCCACAATGAACAAGACGCATAAAAACATCTCTCTATCTATGGAACACGAACACAACGAAGCGTTACCGTTCCTAGATATTCTAATGAGACGTAGAGCCGACGGAACAATTCAAAGATCGGTGTATCGCAAAGGGGCATGGACTGGCCAATACCTAAATTTTCAGAGCGTCACACCTGTCCAGTACAAACGGGGCTTAGTACGGACCTTGTTTGACCGTGCTAGAAAGATATGCACCCAGGACACACTGACAGAGGAATTTGAAACTCTGAAGAATGTCTTAAACCTGAATGGGTACTCCACAGGATTTATAAAGCACCACTGCCAACAGCCCAAACCCAAAGCAGACGTAACTACAGTCCCTAAACTCAAGGTATTCATCCAGCTAACCTTTCGAGGGGATGACGTAATGCAACGTCTACAAGACCGGCTTACTACAGCAGTAGGTCGAACATTCTGTGCGGCAACTCCAGTCATTAGATTATAAAACCGTACCGATTCCTACACCAGCAGTCAAAGAGCCTGTTCCTCTGTACGCCACAAACAATTGTATTTACCAATTCACATGTAGATGCCAGGCCGTTTACATTGGTAGAACAGAGAGACAAGCTTAACAAACGGGTGTCAGAACACATACCTCAATGGGTCAACAAGATACAACACACAGGAGATGCTAGCCTCGTGGGGTCAGACACACCGGAAGCTCCCGGCGTCTTCAATCGGTAGGCACATTGTCGACAGTGGCCATATGGTGGACAGAGACACTGCATTTCGAGTGTTGTTTAACACACAAAATACTCGCTTGTTAAAATGTGCAGAAGCAATTATGATCTATCAACGCAAGCCAGAATTGTGTAAACAGAAAGACATGTTAGTCAGCTTAAAATTACCGTGGTAGATAAATGACATTACTGTGCGAATATGTGTATATTTCAACTTGAAGGATTTATCTAGTTAATTCACGTAAGTTGTGTGATTTCTGCAGTATGTACCTGACGAGATGCAGCGAAATATGCCAGGCAATAAATCAGGCAATCTATTGTTTGTGTCTTCTTTATTCATATTGACCAATAAAAAACAAGAAAAAGAGTGTTGAAGTGCTACATAGAACATGTACATTTATATGGATGTGAAGCGTGGACAATGAGCAGACAAGCTGAAAATCATCTGATGTCTGTGGAAATGTGGTTTCTGAGGAAATGCAAAGACTACCATGGACAGACATATAAACCAATAAACAAGTTCGTCAAGAAACAAATGAATATCGTAAACTGATTAGAGACATTAGACGTTGACATTCAAAATTCTTTTGGCATATTATGAGAAGAAATGAATTGGAGAACTTGGTGACAACTGGCAAGATCAAAGGGAACAGACCAAGGGGAAGACCAATAATTAAATATCTGGATGGCTTGGCCACATGGCATGTTCTTATTGTTTTTCCTCGTCATAATTGTTGATTCTATGACCAGAATATACTACTATTGTTTATACAACACAAAGACACACACACACACACACACACACACACACACACACACACACACACACACACACACACACACATTTCTTTGATAGTGCCACTCGTCCAGATGAAACCAAGTCCACCAAATGAATGGGAATATTCTAAAACAAGGGAAACAATCTGATCGGAGATGCCTTGAAGAACTTAGAGCATGAATCGCTATGATGAAGGTAGTCTATTGCAAGATGTTAAGCATACTATCTAATAAAAAGATGTCAGTTACAACTAGGCAACGATGATTGATTACATAAATTAGATACAAATATGTCTTAGTGACACAATATGAGAAGAAACAACTTTTGGCAACAGGCAAGAATGAGAGGACGAGAACAAGATGAAGGTAGAGATGTAAATATTTGGATGGATAGACCACATCATTACTCGTATTATGTTTCATTGAATGGGTCAATTGATGATTAGTTAACATTACGCATTCTAGCATAGACGGAGACCGTTAACTTTTTCGCGTAGGAGATGGATTTTATTCATCTCTTGCGTGTAATTTGTGTGCCAGGATGTAAAACTTAGAGTTTCTTCTCAAGATTTGCGCCGATGCTACGGAATTCGTGCTTCGAGCGAATCAAACATTGATTGAATTTTTGCAGCGTGTGTGGTTCTGTGGTGTTCGGTGTTTTCAAAATGGCTGAACAACGTTTATGCTCCGTGCGCTTAACAAGGCGACGTGGAAAGCGGGCTGGTCGCAAACGTCACGGAATACGAGGAGGCAAAAGACGTTTTAGACTCAAGAGTGACCGTCTGGGCCTCAGAAATATCCGTATTCTTTATTGAAACTGTGCCAACGTAAAACAACGGGGCCCTATTCTAGAAAATCTGGTATACAGGAACGACATCGTAACGCTCCAGGAGACGAGACTGGGTGATCAGTTACTCCAAATTGCCGGCTTCAGATGCTTCTTCAACAGGCGAAACCTGGGAATGGCGATTATAATTCGCGACAGCTTGGTGGCGTCAGAGCTAGACATGTCCAGCTGGGACAATGACGACATACAAATACAGGCGGTATGAGTTCAATCCGGTCTACCATTTGTGCTGGTTAATGTTTATGCCCGTAACGCGACTGTGGATTCGCAGAAGTGGCAGTGCTTAAGTGACATATTAGATCACGAGAGAAATGTTATTTTCTGTGGCGATTTCAACGCGAAAGGTAGATAATTGGGAAGCATTTCATCCAACACACAGGGAGTGGAGCTCGAGACTGAACTTGAAACCATTGACCTGGTCTATATCAACAATGGCTGGGTCGCCAGGACAGCACGCCGGTCAGGTGATGAGGACAGTGCTATTGATAGGGTGCTGGTTTCTCCTTCACTCACTACAGTGTGTAGATGGGGGTGTTCTAGGGTACCACGGCAGCGACCACCACACTTGCAGCATAATGGTGGAGAAAGGCAGAATCAGGCAGCACAAATCAACGGTCAAGACCTTCCAGTATGACAGTACAGGGCAAGATGTGGTGAGTAAAATAAGGCGGGACAAGCGCAGAAAGCTTCAGGGTAGGAAACAAAGCTAAGAGCAGCCATCGTGGTGGAGTTTTGAGGTGGAGAAGGCCTGGGTGGATACGCGTAGTGCTGTAAGTAAATGGCAAATCGCCCAGAGGAACAAAGTTGCCCATCCTAGTCCCTGCATGAACGTAGAAAGAGAGATGCACACAAAAGTAAGCTATTTAAAAAAAGATGGTTAAGGTGGTTAAAAGTGAAAAATGGGCAGAGTTATGTCAACGAGTAAGCACAGAAAAGTCACTGAAATTGTTCTGGTGACTACATAAATGCATGAGTGGGATAATCACGAATAAGAGAATTTCTGACTTCCAAGGTGCTGACTTCATCTGGCAGAGGACTGACGAGGACAAGGGCAAAGCCGTCTTCGAACGCTATCTAGAGCAGAGCAACCAGACAGACATGAGAGGACGAAATCTTGCCAAGGAGGTCACCTCAGACAAGGCCCAGAATATTTCGGATGAAGACACAGTGACAGTGAAAGTAATAAAAGCTGTGCTTCGACGATCAAAACACAGCGCTCCAGGGCCAGATAGAATAATATACGACGACATCAATGGGTGTACGACAACAAGCTAGATAAACAAGCAGACATGTACAACAACAGTATAGGGAGTGTTAGCATCAAGGAGGAGTGGTTAAAAAGCTATCTGATTCCCTTGCCGAAGCCTAGCAAAGTCCACACAAAAATTCAGGGATATCGAGTATTAACCATGCAGAATGCAACAGGCAATCTGCTGGAGAAGTTAATTGCCAGAAAAATATCAAGCCAGCTAGAGAGGCAAGGTGTTTTCCCAACTACCCTGGGAGGGTACCGTCTCCTATGATAGAGTACCATTGGATAAGGACGCGTACAAAAGAGTGCCATTTTATTTTCTAATGCTTCAGTTTCTTAAACTCAAGAAAAGCCCCTTTCTCTTTAGTTAGATAGCTGCAGTCCTCTTCCAGCGGAAAGTAGTTTTTAGATTTTGCAGTTGGACGTCGGAACCAACAATATATCCTGGCCTACCACAGGGATAATCATTATGTGAGGATCACCAGCGAGCAGAACCGGGGAGTCCTCACTGGACCGGAGAGGACATTGTCATATGCCTACGATGTTTTAGTGTATCGACAGGGCAAGGATAAAGATCAAGTTGCTGTGGAACTAAAACAGAACTCAATCGCATAACTACTTGGTGTGTTGAAGCTGGCACAATAGTCAACCCAACAAAGGCAACAGTGACATGGTTCTCGTTGAATAATCATATTGTCAACACTCCAGCACCAACTGTAAATCTGTGTTCAAAGACCGGAAAGAACGCAGGCAATGAACTACCTGGGTTTACGTTTTGATCGAAGCTTGGCTCATAATGAGCACATAGACCAGGTGATAACAAATACCAAGCGGTGTTTGGCTGCGTTTCGGGTGATGGCGGCACAAAACTGTGAGCAGCGCCATCTATGTCTTCTATACGAGGGGCTTGTCATGTCTGTTTTGGAGTATGTGATGGCGATACTGACTCTCAGCCGTAAGCAGATAGAAAGGATGGAAAGGATACAGAACGAAGCTATGCGCATTATTCTTGGATGAAAAAGAGATACAGCAGACAGGGCGGTACGCTACATTCTTGATTTTCCAACCGTTGAAGACAGAATACAAATTTGCAGAGCACGTGCTTACCTCAGAGTTAACGCAAGCACACAAGATCCACTGCATAGTGAACTTAGGAAGATGAAGGGCAGCAGGTTAACATGAGGAAGGTCGTGGATGTGTCAAGTCGAAGACATTTTTCAACAGGTGTGTTCACTTGAGGACTTAGCACCTGGCGAGGAGTGGGTATAAGTGCCAACATATTTCTGTAAGTCCTTTTCAGTTTGCATCTAACTAGACAGAAAATGCAGACAAGAAAATCCAGCTGCTGTGGAGGCGGAAGTTCAAGCGTTGATTTTCTAGAATTCGTTAGACGGTGATGTTGTCATTTACACAGACGGGTCGGTCATCCGACGCGTGAGAAGCTCATGGGCCTTTACGACTCAGGCCGGTGGGAGAATTGTGAAGGAAGACTCCGGTGCTTTTGTTGATACAACAAGCAGCCTGACTATGGAAGTCATGGCAGTAAGTAAAGCAATAACATGGCTCGAGAGACAGACATTCAATAGGGCATGGTTCCTTAGCGACTCAATGAGCATGCTCAAGAGGATAGAGATGCGGTGGATCCGAAAAGAGTGGTTGCTGTCTCTGGAGCGGTCTCGGCTGGCAAACATTGGCTTCATCTTCGTGCCAGGGCATGCAGGGGTACAAGGAAATGATCGGGCTGACAAGCTCGCAGGTAAGGCTACTGTGGAGGGCGGACGGCCCATGGACCAGGCTGACATTCTGAATGCTCTACGAGAAGTAAGACTTTTGCGAGAACGAAGTGATGACTGTGAATCTACATCCACGTTCAGACTGAGAGAACAGCAAATTAAAAGAGGTGTGGCCAAACAGGAACATTACGCAGGAAGCCAAAGAAAATTGATAAACCAACACAGAAATGGTGTCGTTAGCCGCTACAATCTGCGGGATTTGCTAAGGAGGGGATCCGAGCACTTATGACTCACCAGGTTCTAAGTCCTCCAGTGAACAAACCTGTTGAATAATGTCTTCGGCGTGACCCATCAACGACCTTCCTCTTTTAACCTGCTGCCCTTCACCTTCCTGATTTCACTATGCAGTGGATGTTGTGTGTTTGCGTTGACCCTGAGTTAGGCACGTGCTCTTCAAATTTGTAGTCTGTCTTCAATGGTTGGAAAATCAAGAAGGTAGCGCATCGTCCTGCATGCTGTATTTCTTGAACATCCAAGAATAATGCGCATAGTTTCATTTTCTATAATTTCCTTTATATCTGCTTACGGCTGAGAGTCAGGATCACCATCGCATACTCAAAAACAGACATGACCAGCCCCTCGTATAGGAGGCATATATGACACTTGTCACAGTTTGCTGCCGCCATCACTCGCTTGGCCATTGTTATCACTTGGTCTATGTGCTCATTATAAGCAAGGCTTCGATCAACACGTATCCCCAGGTAATTCATTGCCTGCATTCTTTCCACATTCTCTGAACACAGATTAACAGTTGGTGTTGGCGTGATGACAATATGATTATTCAAACAGAACCATGTCACTGTTGCCTTTCTTGGGTTGATCATTGCCCCAGCTTCAGCACACCAAGTACTTATGCGTTTGATTTCTGTTTGCAGTTCCACAGCAACCTGATCTCTATCGTTACCCTGACGATACACTAAAACATCGTCGGCATATGACAATGTCCTACCAGGTCCAGTGATCTGCTCACTGGTGATTCTCACAGTGTAGGCGTTGAACAGTACAGGAGATAATGGTGATCCCTGTGGTAGGCCAGGATATATTGTTGTTGGTTCCGACGTCCAACTGCCACATCTAAAAACTACTTTCCGTTGGAAGAGGGCTGCAGCGATCCAACTAAGTAGGAACGGACTTATCTTGAGTTCAAGAAGCTAAAGCATTAGAAAATCGAATGATATTCTGTTGTAAGCGTCCTACAGATCAATCGCTGCAGCAAAGGTTTCAATGCCTGAGTGGAAACCGTCATAAACATCATGGGCAAAAACTGCTGCATTGGTCCAGGTATCTCTTTCGGGACGGTACCCTCCCAGAGTGGGTGCAAAAACACCTTGCTTCTCTAGCTGGCTTGATATTTTCCTGGAAATTAACTTCTCCAGCATTTTGCCTATTGCTTGCTTGCTTGTGTTCGTTGGCTTGAGCTCCAACGCGAAGTCCTGTATGTCGGATGAAGGCATCCTGTTGTCCAACATCAGTGTGATGTCATACAGGACCTGAGGTTTGCGTGAGTATCCATTGTCCCATGTATGGCTTATTGGTGTGCAGACTGGTGGTTCCTTGCCGTACAGGCAGACACTCTCCAACTTCGGAGGAATCGGCGATCCTACTCACTTTGGCCAGGACCCCGAAGGGACCTGTTGCCCAGGACGCTCGACGAGGACGCGTCAATAGGTCTTGGCCAGTATATAACCCGGCCCTGGCGTCTTGGAAACTCCTCTGCGTCCCTTTGCCTATTGTATTCGGCATGGTTATTACTCGATATCCCTAAATTATTGAGTGGTCTTTGCCAGGCTGTGGTCTTTACAAGGAGACACGTTGCTGCGTGAGAACAGAATCAGGCAACTCTGACTGGTTCTCAGTGGAAACGGGAGTAAAACAGGATTGTTTCTTGTCACCGATGCTCTTTGGAATAGCCATCGATTGGGTCATGCGCAAATGCACAAGCAACACAAATAGGGCCATGAGTCAGATTACTTAAGACCTGAGTAACAGCAACATAGATTGTTGAGACATTAAGAGTGATAAATAATCACGGAGAGTTATAATGAAAAGACACCGGTAACGCGCTACAGATAGTAGCCAATCGAGTGGCAGGACGGAGGCCATGTGATGTGGTTTGAACACAGTTGGCGGACAGTCGAGAAGGAGTTGGGCCGAGAACACAGGCACGTACACATCGTGGAAATCGACAAGACCAGCGATATCATATGAAGATGTGGACAGCGATTCAAAGGTGAATAGGAAACCTTCGAGTCAAGCGGCATGGACAGCGTTAGAGTGTTGTAGAATCTGTGTTACAGCAAGAGCGATGGCCAGTACACATCAGGCTTGTAAACACACGGCAGTACAGAAAACTGGGTGAGCCGTGTCGCTCGCTGGATTGAGGGCCCGGTAATGACGCAGTAAGACTGTAAGTTGGTGGATTGTTCTAATGTATTATTAGTTAATGGTGCTATGAATAAAGTCATTTATTCGTTCGGTCGGCTTTTGGAACTGCTATTCTTTGTGCTATTGGGCGTGTTCATTCTTAAGTTGTCAGTGTGCCTACAACATAACCCCTAGTAACACACTGGCAATTATGGGGGACGTCACGGAGGCTGAATCTTGGGAATGGAGGACGATACAATAGTGAAGGATTCTCACGGAAAAATTAATCAGCTTGGAAAGTTCTAGTAACAGATCGAAGTTAAGAACAAATATTAGAACACGACTAGTGGAAAGCCGGCAACAGTAGGAAGCTACAAAGATACCATTGTATTAATTGTGAACTATAATATTATTTGTGATAGCAAAGATCGGTGTGGAATAAGGAATGGGTGCAACAATGAGCGATGCTCAATAATATCGTAGAAAGAGTTATGAGTAAAAGCCAGAATAGAAGCTTACGGATTATGAATCATGGCTAGTGGTAGAGCATTGCACGGTTGAACATAGCAACACGATTTGCAAGAAATTGACTCGCAGTGAGCGATAATCAGCAACTCAGGAAAGTGATCGCTAGCATCAAATAACACTGAAAGGTGAAGTGTGAAATGTGATTAAAACCAAAGAATATGAGTAGTCAAATAGGAAGCAGTGATTAATATCAAATAACATGGAAAAGGGATGTTGAAAAGCAAAAGTAATAATGCGTGCCGACTTGATTCAGGTGAGGGTCAAAGTGAGTTTGAACAATAAGACTATCACAACGATATGAGGGTGCTCGAGAAGGTGTTGTTTAACAGCAGGAGGGAAAACATTGTGTGAATACTACAGACGTTATCTGATCTCTTTAAGAACATTGCCGACAGGGAAAATAGACATTGTGATGGAAAGTGAACACTTTTCGAAAGGAGTATCAGCAAAGCAAACAATCAGGGCTATCAACCACAGCAGTGGAACCCACGTAGAGTATCAACAGCAATGTTGGTGGCTAATTTAGCAGGGTGCCTATAAAGCACAATATTTCAAGTTCTCCAAAAGTGCAAATAAGGGCGCGCAGCCACATAAATAACATGATAGACGGTCTACATGTACTATAGTGCTTTCAAGAACTAATCGCGTTATCAACATTGAGTATTCATTCCAGATTTGGTTCACATGTGTTGGCAGTAGTATCATAGGTGGCATCTACACCACGTTTGGGGAGCCACCAGTTCACCTGACGACCCAGTTGATCAAGTCCATGCCAGTTGAACCGAGTTGGAGCCAGGCTGATCCTTACCAAGTCCTGAAACAAGCGGAGCTGAAGCCGAGCAGTTGGACCAAGTCACCAGGGACACCGGCGCTAGGGATACAAGGTCAAGCTTTTCTTATTGATTACTGTGTATAGTCTGCTTAGTGGTCCAGGGTCATTGGACACATTTCATGACTGTATATATTTGTACCAGCATCATTAGGGTTGCTCACTCCACAGGTATTCATGTAGTTAAACTGTTGATAAGTGCCGTTGGTTGTCCGGCAAAGGTATTATTGGTTTGAACAGTGTTACAGCAGGGTCAACACTTGGTCGATGTTATCATAACAAGACGAGCAGCAACACTTGAGTGATCGGCGTGTACAGATAGAAATAGATATACCATTCAGTAGATACATCATATAACCATGCCTACATGGTCGGACTTCATAGATTTAGGTGTGAGGTGTGGGTTGACAGTGACAGAGCTTAAGACAGAACTTCAGAAACGGAAGGATAACCAAGGTAAAGACCAGCAGAACAGACCCAAGAGTAGAGATCACCGAACAGATTTCATAACTTTAGGTGGGAGATGTGGGTTGACAGTGAAAGAGCTTAGTACAGATCTTCAGAAACGCAATGATAACCAAGGTAAAGACCAGCAGAATAGACCCAAGAATAGAGATCACCAAACTACTCAATATAGACCGGCCTTACAGAGACCAGCTAAGGTAGCTCGATCAAAGCGAGTAAGTGAATGTACATATTGTGGTCGCCAACACGGGGCTGTTGATATAGGAAATAGAAACCCTAAGTACGACTCGTACATCAGAAACTGTCCTTCTAATAGAGTCGAGAGGTACGCAGACTACATAAACAGTCGAAAATGTTGGGTCTGTAACAGTCTGGGACACGTAGCCAGAGAGTGTAGACTGAGACGACTGACTAAAGAAGAACATGACCAAAGGACAAATGTTCGAGACATAGCGACAGACGTGAATAAGAGACAAGAGTTCAGTAACCCCACGGGTAGTTACACAGTGCCTACAAGAGAGGCGAATGCGACCAACATTCATAACGGGACTTTGAAAGTTCACAAAGCACTCGTGAACGGAAAGTTGACAACCTGCGTTAGAGATACTGGGGCGTCGATAGTAGGTGTGGATCGGAGTCTGGTATTGAACAGTGAATACACGGGAGATAGTGTGACATGCCGTACCTTCGGCGGCACAAAGGAAAAGTATGCTATAGCATGGGTTCATATAGCTTGCCCATACTATGAAGGGAGAATACGAGTGGCGGTATTACCAAGCCCATGTGCAGGACTTATGATAGGTAACATACCGGGAGCAAAAGATTGTACGGAAGAGGAAGCCCGGACATGGGATTATAGTAAGGCATATGGCAATGCGATTACCAGACAGCAGGCTAAGAAAGACAAAGAAGAAGATAACATGGCCATACCTCGGGCTGAACAAACAGACAATGGACTGGTCCCAGACATCCAAACCGACGACTTTGCAAAACAACAAAGAGACGACAAGACACTGCGAACGTGTTTTCAGCGGGCAAACCGCCCACCTAAACAATCTAAAGAGAGTAAGTGGTCATTCGTAATTGATAAGAACATCCTCACGAGAGAGTATAGCAAAGGGGCAACGCTTCTCTCACAAACCGTGCTGCCGGTACATCATCGCAGCAACGCGCTAAAATTAGCGCACGACTCCCCATTTGCAGGCCATATGGGGATGGCCAGGACGAGACAGAGATTATTATCTCAGTTCTACTGGCCAGGCTATTGTAAGGATGTCAGAAGCTATGTCCGATCATGTGAACTGTGCCAGCGAACTTCACAAAAAGGAAGGCATCCAAAGGCTAAAATCCAGGAAACGGACTTGGCTTCTAGACCATTCGAAAAGATAGCTGTCGACATTGTGGGACCCCTCAATACGACAACGGACCGAGGGAATAGGTACATCCTAACGATGATTGACCTATGCACACGATGGCCAGAAGCGGTTCCCCTGAAATCCATATCATCTAGATCCATCGTAGAAGCATTCCTCCTTATATTCAGTAGAATAGGATTCCCATCATGCATCCTATCAGATAGGGGTACCCAGTTCATCTCAGAAGCCACACAGTGCGTAATGAAGTTAATGGGGATAAAGCAATCATTCAGCTCCCCATACCATCCGATGACCAACGGAGTAAATGAGAACTTTAATGGGGTACTAAAATGTACTCTAGCCAAAGTCACGGCGGAACGCCCAAAAGACTGGGATGTGATGCTCCCAGCAGTGCTGTTCGCATACCGAGAGGTACCACAAGCGAGCACAGGATTCTCCCCATTCGAGTTAGTATACGGGGCAAACCCAAGGGGTCCATTGCTACTGTGGAATGAGTTGCTCACAGGCAAAACTACATGACTCCCTGAAAAGGGAGGCATACGACATGGTGATAAGCCTAAGGCAGAAAGTAGTCACGGCATGTCAAGTAGCAAGAGAGGCACTGCAGATCGCTGGACAGAAATATAGACAGTATGACAACCGGAAGGCCAAGACATTAGTCTTGAAAGAAGAAGATAAAGTCTTGTTGCTCCTCCCAGACCCCAGAGACTCCCTCATTGTATCATGGCAGGGACCATTCCAAGTATTGCAGAGAATTAGTGATGTAGATTATCAGGTGCAGGTGGGCAATAAGAAAAAGATCTACCACATCAATATGCTGAAACCGTTCGTAGACAGAAAGACGGACGAGACAGTAACAGTAGAAGAAGGTGAAAATCTTAGAGCTGCCTCTGGATGCTGGGTCATTAATGAACAGCAAAACGACGCGGTGGGGGATGAAATTCCAACACCTGACGTTAGAGACGATGACAGCTGGAGAGGAATACAGCTAAACCCGGAATTAGGAAAACAAGACAAAGCCAAACTGGAAAGGTCTATTGTAAAATTTAGACACATATTTTCCAACAAACCTGGAAGCACTGATCTCATAACTCATAAAATCACCCTATTATCTAATGTGCCAGTAAGGGTGAAACCGTATCCTATTCCGGTCCACTTCCTTGAGAAAATAACATCTGAAATATCTGACCTTGACCAGTGTGGTATCATTAGGAAATCCACTTCAAATTACTGCTCACCTTTGGTCATAGTAAAGAAAAAAGATAACACCCTGAGGATATGCGTTGACTATAGAAAGATCAACGCATTAACCCTCTTAGATGCGGAACCCATGCCAAACATTGACGATCTCATAGACGGCATGGCCAAATCACAAATTTTCTCCAAAATTGATTTAACCAAGGGATACTGGCAAATCCCTATGGAAGAAAAGTCCATGCATATCACGGCTTTCGCTACGCCATTAGGCCTTTATGAATGGGCCTATATGCCTTTTGGTCTACAGAACGCACCAAGCACATTCATGCGAATGATGCGCAGGCTACTGCAAGGCATTGGAAATGTAGCCACGTATATGGACGATACATGCATCCATACAACGAATATAGATAAACACACCGAGGTCATGGAGAAGGTGTTTCAGAGAATACAAGACCTTGGGTTGAAAGCTAAGCCCAGTAAGGTCGAGATAGGGTATTTGGAAGTGCAGTTCCTTGGACACAGAATCTCCAACGGGTTTAGGAAAACCGACCCGACTGTGGTTACAAAGATCTTGCAAATTAAAGCTCCCACCACAAAGAAAGAGGTTAGGAGCGTTTTAGGGCTTATTAATTATTATCAGAAGTTCATACCAAACTTCGCCGATATGACTGCAACTTTCTCCGAACTACTGAAGAAAGGTCAACCGACAAAGGTAAACTGGACAGACAAACACAGCAGACTATTGGAGGAAATTAAGACACTCTTCAGTAGACAACCTATCTTAAAACTGCCAGATATCTCAAAAGACTTCATTCTTCAAACTGATGCGAGCTCCTTACGCAATCTCTGCTATCCTGCTACAGTACCATCATGGACGATTACACCCCATACTCTACTATAGTAGGAAACTTACAGACACCCAAAAGAACTATTCCATCACGGAACTGGAAGCCTTAGCGCTAGTTGAAAGTGTTAAGAAATTCTCCAAATATTTGTTGGGGAAAAAGTTCATTGTATTGTCTGACAATAAACCATTAAAGGTATTCAAAGAGGGCCATCCAAAAAACTCTCGGATACACAGGTGGTCCTTACTTCTGCAGGACTATGACTTTGATATTTGCCACATACCAAGCAAAGATAACAACCTTGCAGATGTACTGAGTAGACTATAGAAAGACATTAGAAATACATGAACGAATTGACATGTAATTACTGTGATAGAATGGAAGTATAGATATGTATATTGTAGATACTGTATATATTGCATAAAGGTTAGATATATGATTGCAGTATTATAATATACAATTGCAAATGTGTAAATATGTAAATATGCATATGGATGTATGGATATATGTATATACACCCAAGGCTGTTATTAATTTAAGATAGTTAAGGGGTATAACTGACTGAGCAGAAGAGAGAGTGTCGAAGGTACCTCAAAAATGTTACCGCACTAGCTGACTGAAGAGGCTGAGACAGACAGACGCAAGTGAAGATTGAGAATCTGATTGGTAGAAGATACAGTCAGCGAAGACCGATACCAGCCAGAACCAACCAAGGGAGTAATAGTTAATAACATTCACTATCATTCAATAAACAAAACTCATAATACACATAGATAGAGATAAATATCATTTTAATGGCTTTAAGTACATACATAAACATCAGTACATTCTTATGATCATGATCATCATGCCATGTATATTTGTAATCAATATGCATGTAATTGTAACAATAATTATAACATTATTGATTGTACTAGTACCTGATTGTAACACAGGACGTGTAAGATGAGATGTTGGTAGAATCGACATCTGCGAAAGCAGGAAGGTTGACAGTGGGTCTAAAACCACGATACATCACAGATGACACCCACAATATAAAGGAAAAAGTTAACAGAGACACTACTTCCGGTGATACATATTGAGGTTACAGAGTTGATAATGAGGAGCGAGTGAAAGGTAGAATAGTGCTTGCAAGATTACATGTGAGTCCAATTTTTTATACTAGTCAGGTTTTATGACAATATGGTATATTGGAGAGACAGACATGTACAATTGGTAGGAGAAACTTATGTGATTGTGGTAACAGGTACAGAACATAAGAATATGAGTGACAGTAAAGTGAGAGAAAGGGTACGAGAAAACTGAGAGTAGGAATGTGTGCGAATGAGAATCAATTTGAACACAACCTGGATACTTACACAACGGTATACAGGAAGCGTGCAGGCATAGATGGGACATTTGAGGTTCTGGTATGCGTGTTGTGAGACAGAGTACATAATAAAAAAAATAAAACATTATTTAAAAAAGAGAGAGAGAGAAGAGAGATGAGAGAGAGAGAGAGAGAGAGAGAGAGAGAGAGAGAATGATGAAAGAATGGAAGAGTGAAAATGAAAGAGAGAGAGAGAGAACAGTGTACAAGTGAAAGTGAAAGAGAATACAATGATAGTGGAGTAGCATTATTAGTAGTACCATTGATAATAGTACCAAGTGATAGTACTTTGTACATATAATATTTTAACATGAAGAACTTTGGCATGGTAGTAGATGAACATAAGGATCATGGTATTAGGAACACTACAAAGGAAAGTTAGTAGCAAGAACACCAGGGATAAACAGAAGGCAAATGAAGGGAATATACAGCCATAGAACACAAGCGAACACCATAGTAAAAAGTAACTAATGGCAGCCGACCATGCACACACTGTGACAAGACAAATGCGGAAGTCATGTGTACTCGCACCAAGAAGGTCCATAGTCGAAGATAGACTACTCAGAAGCAAGATAAGAGCTTAAACAAATAGGTGTGCAATTGATATGTCTGCAATACACACGTTCCTGCACCCAGGGCTTAAGGGCTGGGGAGGATGTCAGTTGCTTATACCGAGGTATAAATGAGGAACCCTATGGGAATGTCCGGGGTGGGACATTGGGACTCATAGTAGGTTGGTCCTCAACTTGCCGAACACAGAGGGGGTTGAGGCCACACGAGGTCTATTTGGGAATAGACGGATATTCGTGTCCGACATTATAATTTGTGTGAAGGTATAGCAGAATATCAAGGTAACACAGAGGGAAGTTAAAAGGAACGGAGAAGCAAGCTCAAAGGCATGAGGCAGTAGACAGATATGTGCGACCAGCGAACAGGCATGTGCGACCAAGCTGACTCATGTCAAGTGTAGAGATAAGGAAGAACCCAAAAATGTAGAACATTTTTGAAATTGCGGGGGGCATATGCCATGAGTCAGATTACTTAAGACCTGAGTAACAGCAACATAGATTGTTGAGACATTAAGAGTGATAAATAATCACGGAGAGTTATAAGGAAAAGACACCGGTAACGGGCTAAAGATAGTAGCCAATCGAGCGGCATGACGGAGGCCACGTGATGTGGTTTGAACACAGTTTGCGGACAGTCGAGAAGGAGTTGGGCCGAGAACACAGGCACGGTACACATCGTGGAAATCGACAAGACCAGCGATATCATATGAAGATGTGGACAGCGATTCAAAGGTGAATAGGAAAGCCTTACGAGTCAAGCGGCATAGACAGCGTTTAAGCGTTGTAGAATCCGTGTTACAGCAAGAGCGATGGCCAGTACACACTAGGCTTGTAAACACACGGCAGTACAGAAAACTGGGTGAGCCGTGTCGCTCGCTGGATTGAGGGCCCGGTAATGACGCATTAAAAACTGTAAGTTGTTGAATTGTGCTAGATAGTAATTAAATAATGATGCTATGAATAAAGTCATTTATTCGTTCGGTCAGCTTTTGGAACTGCTATTCGTTGTGCTAGTGGATGTGTTCATTCTGAAGTTGTCAGTGTGCCTACAACATAACCCCTAGTAATACTCTGGCAGTATTCATTGGGTTGACAAAATTCTAGAAGACCTGGACTTTGCCGACGACACAGTGCTTTTACTTTCAACACACCTAGATGTCCAAGAGAAAATAAACCATCTCCAAAATGTTTCAGGACAAATTGGTCTCCAAATTAACACTGCAAAAACAAAACCTATTGATCTTACCAACAGTTCAGACGACACCAAATTAAACAACCATGTTCTTGAACAAGTCAACAACTTTACATACCTAGGAAGCAAAATGACATCTACAGGGGACTCAACGCCAGAAATATTATCTAGAATTGCACTGGCATCTGGTGCCTTCAATAAACTGTCAAACATCTGGAAGTCAAAGACACTCAGCAAACATACGAAACTTAAAATCTTCATCTCTTGTGTGATTCCATTGCTAACGTATGGATGAAAGAGTTGGAAATCAACGGTAGATTTAGATATAAAAAAAATTAGACAATTTTGAGAACAAATGTCTTAGAAGAATTCTAAACCTCCACTGGACAGATTTTAAAACCAATACGCAAATAAGACAAGAGACAAAGCAAGACATTTTATCCAATTTTATAAGAAAACGCCGTTGGAACTACATCAGCCATGTACTCAGAATGGACAAGATTAGATTCCCCAACAAAGCCCTCTTATGGTCACCAGTATGGAAAAGAAAACGGGGAAGACCAAGAGAGACCCTGCGTGGAACCATCATCAGAGAAGGCTCATTCAACGGCCAAGTGAACATCCAGGATCTACAACAGGTAGCAGAGAACCGCCGGACATAGAGAGCCTTGAATTATGCCCTATGCGCCGCCTTAGGCTCAAGAGGAAGGACTAACTAACTTTGCCAGGCTTCGGCAAGGGAATCAGATAGCTGTGTAACCACTCCTCCTTGATGCTTTCACTCCCTATACTGTTGTTGTACATGTCTGCTAGTTTCTCTAGCTTGTTGTCGGTACACCTATTGATGTCGTCATATATTATGCCATTTGGACCCGGAGCGCTGTTTTTTGATCGTCGAAGCACAGCTTTGATTTCTTTCACTGTCACTGTATCTTAATCCGAAATGTTCTGGGTCTTACACTTGTCTGAGATGACCTCCTTGGCAAAATGTCGGCCTCTCATGTCTGCCTGGTTGTTCTGCTCTAGATAGCGTTCGAAGAGGGCATTGCCCTATTTCTCGTCAGTCCTCTGCCAGATGAGGTCAGAAATTCTCTTATTCTTGAATACCCCACTCATGCTTTTATGTAGTCGCCAGAACAATTTCAGTGACTTTTCTGTGCTTACTCTTTGACATACCTCCGCCCATTTTTTTTTACTTTTAACCACCTTAACCAGTTTTTTTTAATAGCTTTCTGTTTTGCGAATCTCTCTTTCTAAGCGCATACACTCATTAGGATTAGCAACTCTTTTCTTCTTGGCGTTTTGCCATTTCCTTACAGCACTACGTTTATCCATCCATGCCTTTTCCACCTCAAAATTCCACCAGTGTGGCTGCTCTCAGCTCCTGCCCTGAAGCTTTCTGCGCTTGTCGCGACTTATTTTACTAACCAAATCTTGTCCAGTACTGTCATGAAGGAAAGTCTTGATGGTTAACTTGCGCCTTTCTCCACCTATATGCTGCAAGGGTGGTGGTCGTTGCCGTGGTACGCTAGGACACCCCATTTACACACTATAGTAAGTGCAGGAGAAACCAGCGTCAGATAAATAGCACTGTCATCATCACCTGGGCTGCTTACTGTTTTGGTGACACAGCCACTGTTGATACAAACCAGGTCAATGGTTTCAAGTGCAGTCTTGAGCGCCTCTCCCTGTGTGTTGGAGGAAATGTTTCCCCATTATCTGCCTTTAGCGTTGAAAGCGCCACAGAAAATGACATTTTTTTCGTGACCTAATATGTCACCCTGGTCACCTTAATACATCAACCCTTCTTCGTCTAGCACAGTTTGTGAATAAAGTCCTATAGGGCACCTACATACACACACTCCATAGAACCCCTGAGTGTGAACATATAGTTCATTCTGTAATTAAACATAAAACTCAAGATTCAAGGATCACGTGGAAGAAGTTACACAATTTAAGAAGGGGCCTGATGTGTGGAATATTATAGTAGCAACGGAAATAGAGCGAAGAACGGTGTTCATACTCGATAAACATCTGATCCTCTCAGTAACTGATCATGGAATAGGACTGCTCACAGTATCAAAGAGTTTGTTGATGAAACAAGAGGGCATAAGAAAGACGCGAATGGTTCTGGGAAACATAAAGGGCACGTCGGTAGTGTGTATGAGATATCATCATCATCATTATCCAGTGCCTTGCCGGCTGGCTTTTGCTACCATGGCTCTCCACATATTGCTATCTGTGACTGTTTAGATGAATCCGTGTGTTGACTTCCTTCCATGCCATGACACAAGACTGTTAAGCATCTTTTCACGCGAGACGGACATATAATCAGATTTATACTGGAACTGTTGGTGTTGGAACTCTTCGCTGGCTGCTGAGGATGGGGACGGAGCGCTTATGGGAATGCCCCAAATGCTGCGATGTCTGTTCCTAAATCAATCAATCAATCAATCTTCTCACGCCGTCTTTCTCTATCTCTAATTCCAAAAATGATTCTGATTATTACATAAAGTTCAAGTATTTGTCTTTGCATAATGTAACTCAAAAATGATGGCTGCTTCATTCTGATGTTTGCGATAAGTTTTCCTTTCGACTCTGCTTCAATAAAAATGTCCAGATTGCTAATTTTGGCTGTCCAAATAATTTTTAGCAATCTTCTATAAAACCACATCTCCAGGGTTTTCACAAATATTTTCGCCTGCTTACTAATTGTCGAGCATATGCAGACGTATGTTAACGTTGGTTCTATGTAACATGTATTGACTCTTTCTCTAAGTTTCAAGGACAATGACTTATTGTAATAAACGTTCTTTAAAACGTTCTGCATAAAACCCTGAACACAGTTAAGGTCCACCGTAAAATAATAGGAACATCACGAATAATGGCTCAATCTGAAGATACACTCAGAGAAGTGGACACGCCTGAGAGAATTGGGATAGGAGAGAAGTGGGTCAGAATGCTAGAGGAAAGTTTCAACCTGTGCAGGGTCATAATCACATTGAAAACAGAATGCAATGATTAGCTGAAAGGCTGCATTAACTGGGGGTGGGGGGGGGAGGGGTGCAGCAAATGATTCACAACAATTCGTGGGTTCGTGGGTACTTATGCGTTAAGGTTAATGGATAGTGTTTACTCTCGTAGAGCTTGGAATTTGATACCACGACATTTAATCTGAGAATGGAGGTGAAACCAGTCATAGCGGCGATTCGCAGGCTTGAGGACAAACGGTACACACACGCCGTGACTGTAACGGTCAGGGTCCTTTGGAATCATGTGTATAGTGTGGAAGAATAGATAAATCATCAGAACATAGAGAGAACTGAGTGGCAGGGAGTTAGCACAGTAGAAGGCCTACTCCTATGGAAAACCACACGAGCAGTAATAAGGCTGGTACCATTATTATTGGGACTCATCATTGGCTGTTGAAGTTTAGGACGGAACACGTAAGGGAATGTTGTGAGTGCTGTGATGACGGATCTTAACTAAGCGAATTTACTCATGCTTGTCGCTAACTACTCTTGATTTGCTCGTACAGACAGACAGACATCACACTATCAGGTGGTGTTTGAAACCTCAGCAATACTTCATTGTATGCCCCATATCCTCCTAGGGCTACCGCTACTAACCAGTATTCGTTCTGTCGAAACATTTTATTTTGGTTTTTGTTCGCATATCCTTTACAGGACATCGCTGTCAACATCAGCATCTTTCAGGTGATAGTTGATTTTTGGCAAGATTACGCTCAGTAGTTTGTTCTATCGAGGACAGACAGCAAAATTTAGTTATAGTCCACGTTGCCATATGCTCTCTGTCTGCTCTTTGAGGAAGCTTATCGGCCTTATCGCAGGACCCACTGTCGGCTTGGATTCTAGAAAAGTAGGCATGTATGCATGCTTATTGGCAGGCAAACAGTAACAATTATTAATTAGTATAGTATGTAACCGCCTATAGATACTGTTCTTAAACTTTCAATATTTCTCATATTTATCCATGTGTAAATAATTAACTATTGTTGGTATTTTTCTATGCGAGTGTATAAAAAGTTAGATGCATATCCTTTTCAGTACGTAGCAGTCAACTCCAGCATTTTTTTGGGCTGTTTATGATTACTGGGCAAGTTTATGTTCAGTAGTTTGCCATTACTTTCTGAACGACCGGCACTGATACCATTGTATGAAAATGCAACGCAAGGCGCCTTTTTTAAATCGTGAGCAGCTGTGTTACGAACGTGGTATGTGGGATTACGAATTGCATTCGTAAGACCTTTGCGACAGAGCCGACCGACTGCCAGTTAATATGTTTACAAAACAGACACTTAAATAAATAAAGATGTATTATTTACAAATATGTCGAGCGCTATGTGTTAAGTATACCCCAAATATTTCCAACATTTTTAAAAAAAACATTATTTTTCTTGAATACAGTTTAAATTTAAACGATGACAATATTGCACTATTTACTTACCCAAGACAGTGACCTGCCGTGAGTATCCAGAATTCACTAATAATACTGCCACCACAAAGATAGCCATTATCAAGTCCTTGTAGCCACGCTTGCCATGGAACTTCTCCTAGTGTAGCGAAACGGCCGCCTATTATTTTGTCCAGATCTGAATCATCACTGACATGTTCGTCTGCTTCTGGCTCGTCACTTGTATTCTTGTCAATCATTGCCTCATCATCCGTATATGTGTTCAGATTGGGCTTATCAACCACAAAAGTATTCAGAGGTGGCACATCAAACACATACCTGTCAGCGTTTGAAACATCATTCACATGCGTGTCCATATCTGGCACATCACTTACAGGTTCATTCAGATGTGGCACATCATTCACATTATTGTCCAGACTTGGCAGATCACCCATATATTTACGGGAAGTGCCCAATGCATTCCTGGGATTTATATTCTTTCGGGGTCGACCACATACTACTGCGCTTGATTCTGAGACAATTGCATGATAAACATATTAAAACAACAGGTCTGGTACAAAAATAAATACAAACAAAAGTATGATTATAGTTTATCAAATTTACTAGACACACACAATAAATTGACATCATCTACAGACCACTTTAACATAGCAGGTGCATCGTTAAAAACGAATAGTTTTCGAACGCAAGTCACATTAGAGGTGACCTGGTCAATATCATACGTAAGGTTTTATTTTGCGGAAAATGCTGATACCTGTATCGCCTGTTTGTGTTCCTAATTTACACTTGTTTGTGTATTTATACACCTGTGCGTATCCATTTATTTATATGTATACTGAAAAATAACACATCTCTGTAACAAGTTAAAGAATTCAAATATCTTGCTGGTATGACCTTAGAAGATGGCATAAGAGACAGAGAAATTGAAATCAGATGTCAAAAAGCAAGTGCGCTCACATACCAATTATCATCAATAATGAAGCGTCCGATTATACCTATTTCGGTAGAAAAATAAAAAAATAAACATATAATTAATATAATACTTACAGTAACACTTTGCTACCAATGTCAAACTGGGCATTATCCAAATCAAACCTATGCCAAATCAACACATGCTTGAGGGGAGTGCCAACCTAACTATCGAAGACCGAGCAAGAAATGATGCTATTAGGTAGACAGTGGGATGAAAACCTCATGCTACATATACTGAAAGAAAGAAAATCGAATGGTTTGGCCATCTTGTTAGAATGTTTCACCATCAACTAACTGACCTTGCCTTACATAAATAAAAAACATCTGCCACGAGAGCAAGAGAACACCCGAGAAGAGAATGGATTGATGAAATGAAGGACATTGTACAATTACACTGAATGACACTATCCAGTGTCACCCATGGGGAGCTATAGTGTCATTATTCCTCCCCACGACGCTTGATAGCAAAAGCGGATGATAATGATGATAAGATTTCACATACCAGAAGGTTCTCTGCTAAATAATGTTTGCAATAATTTAGTTGACATATTTATATTACTTTTGAAAACGTCTGTTGGTACATATGTATTAAGCATATGTATTATTATTATTCAGATGTTTACATATTTCCTCTTTAGATAGTTTATTGTAGTTTATATTCATCTCCATTTCTGCAGATCGGATATGTGCAGGGTCTTCAGGGACTGCTCTATTCAGAAGTTGCATGAGGTATTCGTTCCATTTGTGTTACTGATATGTCTTGTGCGGCAGAATTGTAGGATTACTATTTTCATCACACATTTGGTTGTTCTATTTTTCTTTGTGGCGCTATTAGGTTGTCTGAAATTTCCTGTCGCTGCTGCTTCTGCTATCTCTCATTGTGCTAGATGACAAAAATGTGCCTTTCATCCGCCTCATTATTGTTCTGACTTCTTCATTTGCGCAGTTTATTTTTCGTGGACTTTGATGTTAGCAGTTTTGGATTTATTTTTCTTTATATCTTATTGTTTCTTTTTATTGCATCTACTTTGTAAGAGTTATCTTTGTTATCCAGGTTTTATTTTTGTTGTCACCTGTTACTTTGTTTTCCTCCATGGATGTCCATACATAAGTAGCTAATGCGCTCGACCTGCTGCCAGCAGCCTTCCCTACTCACGTTGACTGTTGTATGTCCATCAAGAATGATGATGACCATTCATTTCATCCAGTGGGGTTGAAAGTATGGAGCCATGGGTTCTAAGATCGCTGGTAAGACCTATTTTAGCTCGATATGTTATGTGACAATGTGGGCAAAGAATACTTGACGTTTCAGGAGGATCTCCTACAGTGGTTTTTCTGTCTAGCCTTTTCTTCACAGCTCTTGCAGTCCTGGTTGCCTCACAAGTGACTGCAACCTTGCTTAATGATGTACGCCAAGAATTCAGGTCTCTGGCAGCAGCCTCCCAGGTGTCATGATGAATTCCAAAAGCTTTCTGTGAGATTTTCAGTGTCTTTAAAGCGTTTCCTCTGGCCACATTGGGTTTATCACAACGCAGCTCGCCGTAAAAAAAATTCGTTTAGGGAGCTTGTGATCTGGCATGCGAGTTAAGTGACCAGCCAAGCGAATCTGATTCTTCATCAGTAGAGTGTGGATAGTGGGCACG
Organism: Cepaea nemoralis; assembly: GCA_014155875.1. Taxonomy (NCBI): domain Eukaryota; kingdom Metazoa; phylum Mollusca; class Gastropoda; order Stylommatophora; family Helicidae; genus Cepaea; species Cepaea nemoralis. Next base: position 59,225 of record JACEFZ010026033.1, on the reverse strand, counting down.
GATGCTCTTTCTAGGACTTCAGTGTCTGGGATCTTGTCTTGCCATATAATCTTCAATAGCTTCCGAAGGCAGACTGTGTGGAAGTGGTTTAATTTCCTAACGCGTCGCTGATAAACTGTCCGGGTTTCACAAGCATATAGCAGAGTGGATAATACAACTGCTTTGTAGGCTTTATCTTTGTTTGCAGGCTTATTCCATTTCTCATCCATACATTCTTGTACAGTCTAACAAAGGCCACGCTCTCCTTGGAGATTCTTGCATTCAATTCGTCATCAATTGTGGCAGCTTGTGACACAGTGCTGCCAAGATAGGTGAATCTGTTCACAACACTTAGTCTATGACCATTAACTTTGATATTCGGCACGGTGTTAATATTCCCTGGAGCTGGCTGGTACATAACTACAGTCTTCTCCAAGTTGATATTAAGCCCAAAGTTTGCACAGGCTTATGGGAAAGCTGAAACATTGTGTTGCATATCTGCCTCTGAGTTGGCATAAAGAGCGTAATCATTAGCAAACAGGAGCTAGAGTGAATGAATGGGGGAAATAGTGAGTATGAGAGAGCGAGAGTGAGCGAACGAGAGAGAGAGTGAGACAGTGGGAGAGTTGATGTGTTAGTGTGTGTGTGAGCGCGCGCATGCGTGTTAGTGTTTGTATATGTAAGAATACAGACAGAGAGAGAGAGAGAGAGAGAGAGAGAGAGAGAGAGAGAGAGAGAGCTGAGCAGATGCATGTCATGTAACACGCATGTTATGTAACACGCGAATCCATATGTCTGTGTATTCTCATCTGTCATATTATCAGTTAAATCAATCAATCAATCAATCATGTGCCATTCCGGAAAGCGTGGGCGGTCATGACTCGCCATTTCACTCGATCACCAGTGTCGTGGATCAGCTCAGTGTTCCTGTCTCGTTAAATACCATTTGATTTTATCATGTATAATGTAAACTCATGTACATTACTGTAGTTTGAGTGAGAGACAGAATGAATGAGAGTGAATGAATGAATGTGTGTGTGTGTGTGTGTGTGTGTGTGTGTGTGTGTGTGTGTGCGTGCATCACTATTTTTACTTCACACACTGTTTATGTACACATTTTTCTCCATGTTTAACATTTTGATGAGACTGCTCACGACAATTGTCAGTGTATGTGCGTGAGTAAAATGTGGGTGTTTGTTCATACTAGTTTCAATGCTCACGTGAGGCATTTTGTATGTGTCTAAATGTGAGGATGTGTGAGTATGTGTGTAGGATGTGTGTGAGTGTGGGGATATGTGTGGGTGGAGGAATATGGGTGGGGGTATGCGTTTTGGATGTGTTGGGGTGTGTGGGTGTTGGCGGGATGTGTAGATGGATGTGTGGGGGTGAAAGTAGGAGTGTGGGAATGGGTGTGGGGGATGTGTGTATGGGTGGAGGATATGTGTAAGGGACGGGGCGGAGGATGTGTGTTTGGGTGGGGGATATGTGTGGGTGGGTGGAGATGTGTGGAAGGTTTGGGGAAGTATGTGTGTGTGGCGGGGTTGTGTGGGTAGGGGATTGTGTGGGTAGATTGGGGATGTAAGGGCGGGTGGGGAGAAGTGTATGGTGTGTGGGTTTGGGATATGTGTGCGGTGTGGTGGTAAGGGATGTGTGCATGGTGTGTGGATGGGGGATTGTTTGTTGTGGTATGGATGAGGATATGCGTGTGGGTGGGGGATAGTGTGTGGTGTAGGGAATGTGAGTGATGGGTGAGGGGAATGTGTGTATGGGTGGGGGATATGTGTGGGTGAATAGAGGATGTGTGGTGGTTGGGAGAAGTATGTGTCGGTGGTGGGGTGTATGGGTGGGAGATATATGCGTGGATGCGGAATGTGTGGGTGGGGGGTGAGGGATGTGTATGTGTCGGGGTGGGATGCGTGATTGGGTGGAGGATGTGTGTGGGTAGGGGTATTGTGATCGAGAGATGTTTGGTTGGGGATGGGTGGGTGGAGGTGTGTGGGTGCGTAGTAGAGGATGTTTGCGTGAGTGAGTGTGTGTTGGTAGATGGGTGGGGAATACATGTGTGGGTGGGGAGTGGTGTGTGGTGTGTTGGTTGGGGATGTTGTGTGGGTGTGGTATGTGTGTGTGGATGGGGGTATTTGGGGTGGATGGGTAAGGGTATCTGTGGGTGTGGGTGGGAATATTGTGTGGTATGTGGGTGGGAGTTATGTGTGTGGTGTGTGGGTTGGGAATATTGCGTGGTAGAGGATGTATGTGATGTGCGGGTGGGTAATGTGTGTGGTGGGGGATTGGGTTAGGGCATGTGTGGGTGGATGGAGGATGTATGTGTGGGTGGTGGGGGGGGGGGTGTGAGTGGATTGGGGATGTATAGGTGGTTAGGGAGATGTGTGTGTGTGTGTGTGTCGGGGTAGGGAGATGTCAGTTGGTGGGGATGTGTGTGTATTGTTTGGGTATGTGTGAGTGGATGTGCGATGTGTGGGTTGGTGGGGGATGTGTGTGCGTGGGTGGGGAATATGTGGTCGATGGAGATGTGGTTGGGGGATGGGTGGTTGGAGGTGTTGGTGGGGAGACGATGTGTGGGTTAGGATGTGTATGAGTGTGGGTATGGGTTGATGGGGGATGTTTGAGGGTGGTGAGTGTGTTTTGGTTGGGGAAACAGGTGAGGGCAGTGTGTGTGGGTGGGGGATGTGCGGGAGGGGGATGGGTTGGCTGGTGGGGTATGTATGTGTCCCTGGGTGTGTGTGTGTGGATAGGTGCAGTTGTGTGTGTGGGTTGGGTTATGTATGGGTAGGTAGGAGATGGGCCTCATAACATGGTAATATGTCTTGATTATGTTTACAACATTCATTTCATAATGTTTATCTTTCTTCCTATGTAAATGTATAATGCTCTTGATGAACGAAAGACGAGTGATTGGAAGGGCCGAATGTAAGACAGGCCTGCGTGCCCAATTTGTGACCCTTTTAAAATAATGTTGATTTGATTTGATTTGATTTGATTTGACTGTGTCGCTGTTAATTTTGGTATTAGCTTTCCGCCTTCTGAGATTGAACAGCTTTCCATCCATGCAGTAGTTGATGTCTATTCCAATGTCGTTGATCTCGAAGGCATTCGTCAGCATAGCAGAAAACATGAGGCTGAACAGTGTTGTTGACAGGACACATCCTTGATTCACTCCATTGGTGACAGGAAAGGGCTAAGACAGTTCACCATTTTCTTGTACTCTTGCCTGCATACCATTATGAAATAGCCGCACTATTTAGACACACTTTCGTGGACAGCCATATTTCGCCATAATCTTTCACAGTCCTTCTCTACTGACTGTATCTTTTTATTGCATATACTTTGTAAGAGTTTTCTTTGTTATCCATGTTTCATTCTTTTCGCCTGTTATTTTGTTTTCCTCCAAGGATGTCCATACATACGTAGTTCCTAATGCGCTCCACATGCTGCCAGCAGCCTTCCCTTCTCACGGTGCCTATTAACTGTTGCAGAACCTTGTGTTCTTTTGGTCAATTGAAACGTCACGAAAGTTTGGAGAGAACAATAATGGAGGGGTATATGCCTGGGAAGAGAGGAAGAGGAAGGCCAAAGAGAAGATGGGTGCAGGATGTGGTGGATGATCTCCAGATGGGTGTATCAGACGCGGGACATCTGGCATGTGATCGAGAGGTTTTCCGGAAGGTTGTTATGGGAGCGAGGTTCTGCAAAGGACATGCTACTGAATGAATGAATGAATGAATGAGAACCTAGTTCTTACTAAAGATTATCACCATGGAACATTTCTCATTATCTTTATTTATGTGATATGCTATTTTGTTTTGATGTCCACAATTTTATTGTATATTACTGATGAGCATATCATTGTCTGCATTACATCTGCAACTTGAAAGTTTTCTTCATATTAGTTTTATCTCCACTCCATCCATTGGCACCTTGCCGTCTTGGCAGACGATAGTTTGTGCTTCAAAAAGGCATAATAACTTTTACCCATGGCGATAGCGAAGGTGACTGGTAAGGCCAATTCGCGCTGTAAATGTTCGTTCACAGTGGCTGCATGTGAACACGTGGTCATTTTCACCATCATGCACCATCTTACGTCTCACACGCTCGGTGTGTGACTTATGTGCAATAATTTTCTCCTTTGTCTTTATTCCATTTCTGATGCTTGCCCTCCATGCGACACGTTCAGCGGCGACTTGCTCCCAATGTATATTATCAACGCATGTATCAATCATGCCCCGCTTACACACATCTTTATATCGTAATAGAGGCCGGCCCTGAGACCTCTTACCCATTTGTAATTCACCAAAAAAGATGTCCTTTGGTATTCTACCATCATCCATCCTCCTAAGATGTCCTATCCATCTAAGTCTACGAAGACTGAGCATGGAATAAACCGTCACACAACCTGATCTTTCCAATACTTCAGTATTTGTGATTTTGTCTTGCCACTTAATACCAAGAATTCTTCGCAGACACCGCATATGAAAGCTGTTTAAACGTTTCTCTTGGTGTGAGTAAGTTGTCCAGGTTTCACTGCCATAAAGAAGAGTACTAAGGACACAGGCTTGATAGACAAAGACTATTGTTTTGGCAGTAAGCTTCCTGTTCTCCCAGACTCGTTTTCTTAACCTGTTCATTGTTGTTGCTGCCTTACCAATCCGGATGTTGATTTCCTGATCTAGGGATAATTTGCTATTTACCACTGATCCTAGATATGTAAAATGGTCTACCATCTCTAGTTCGGCGTCGTCAATAAAGATTGATGGTACCCCATGTGCACCTTGTGACATAATCTGTGTCTTCTTTTTGCTAATTGTTAAACCAAATTCAGAACAAGCATTGGAGAATGCAGATAGTAGACATTGTAATTCTTCCTCAGAGTGGGTCGTAACTGCAGCATCATCTGCAAAAAGCAACTCTCTGATCAGTACCCTCCTAATTTTGGTCTTGGCCTTCAATCTCTGAGCATTGTAGAGGCCGCCATCTGAGCGTGAGTGAATGTATATACCACCATCCTGATCACGAAAGGCATATTTCAGTAGAAGTGAAAAGTATATTCCAAAGAGGGTGGGAGCTAGTACACAACCTTGCTTAACTCCACTCTTGATTTCAAACTCTTCAGAAGTTGCACCATCAAACTTGATTATACCCTTCATGCCTGTGTGGAACGATTCCACAATGGACAGAAGAGTTGGTGGACAGCCAATCTTCTTTAGTGCCTTGAACAGACCCTGACGACTGACCAAATCAAATGCATTTGTGAGGTCGATGAAGGCAATAAACAGTGGTTGATTCTGTTCACGGCATTTTTCTTGCATTTGTCGCAATGAGAATATCATATCAATGGTAGACCGGTTCTGTCGAAAGCCACACTGTGATTCGGGGTAGACTTGATCTCCTAGGACTTGAAGTCTGCGCAGAACAATTCTGGCAAATACTTTTCCAACAATACACAGAAGTGAGATACCCCTATAGTTGTTGCAGTCGCTCCGATCGCCCTTGTTCTTGTACAGTGTTATGATGCTTGAATCTTTGAAATCCTGTGGGACTTGTCCTTCTCGCCAGCATAGCTCTATTAGCTGGTGGATCTGTAGAGTGAGTGTGTCTTGCCCACTCCTGATAACCTCTATTGGAATCCCATCCTTACCTGGAGCCTTGCCAGATGCAAGTTCATTTATAGCACACTTAACTTCTGTTATGGTGGGAAGTGTGTCCAGGTGGTCAAGAGTTGGTAGAGCCTCTATGGCGTTGAGGGCATCATCCGCTAGTTTGGTCTCACTTGAGTAAAGCTCCAAATAGTGCTCTACCCATCTGTCCATCTGCTGTTTCCTATCAGTTATGATTTCTCCAGTCAACATTTTCAATGATGCACTTCTTTTGATCATTGGACCACAGGCTTTCTTTATTCCTTCATACATGCTTCTGATGTTTCCCTTATCACTTGCGATTTGAATGGACTCACATAACTTGAGCCAATAATCATTTGCACACTGCCTGGCAGCCTTTGGCACATCCTTCCTAGCTTGCTTAGCTCACTCAGAGTGTTACGCGTTGGTCTTTCCTTGTTTCTTAAGAGAGCTATATTCTTCTTATCAATCAAGGGCTGCATATTCTGGCTGTTTGCCGCAAACCAATAATGCCTCTGATGATCCACAGTGCCATAAACTCCTGCGGCAATTTTATAATGAGTTTCCTTAAGTTGACCCCACTTTTCATTTACTGTACAATTTTCTAGGTGTATCAGTGAAAGCGTCTTCAAGTTGCTGTTGAAACTGAAAGCACTTTTTCAGGATCGTGAGTGTTAATAATATTAATCCTGGGGCTAGATTTGTGTTTAGCTGTGTAGATTCTCTTTGGTCTCAGTCTAACCCTTGCAACAACCAAAGAATGATCCTGTATCACAGTCAGCACTGTGGTAACTTCGAGTCAATGATATATGGTTCAGATGTTGTCTCCGTGCGATGATGAAGTTCAGCTGGTGCCAATGGCCGGATCTTGGATGTTTCCATGTGACCTTATGCAGCTCTTTTGTTTTAAAAAAGGAAGTTTGTAATACATAGGTCATTTCTGGTGCAATGCTCCAGCAGCCTTTGCCCATTTTCATTCATGCGACCGATGTTGTATTTTCCAAGGCACACTGGCCATGAACTCGAGTCCTTGCCCACACGAGCATTGAAATCACCGAGCATATAAATGTAGTCAGATTTTGGAACTGCCTTGATCACGGAGTCTAACTCCTCATAGAACGAATCCTTCACATCATCAGAGGAATCGAGTGTCGGTGCATATGCAGTAATAATGGTGGCAAAACCACAAGAGGTTGCCAAGCGCAGGGATAATAGTCTTTCATTTCCTCCTGCTGGAATTTCAATCATTCCCAGTAGCGAATTCTTCACTGCAAAGCCCACACCGTGTTGCCTTTTTTCTGCCTGCCCTCTACCCTTCCAAAAAAAGGTGTAATTGTTTTCCCTGAGTGACCCTTCCTCAGCGAGGCGAGTCTCCTGCAGGCCAGCAATATCAATGTTAAGACGATTGAGTTCGGCATCAATCACAGCCGTTTTTCTCACATCGTCAATATTGGTCGAGTCAGTGGAAAATCCTGGACACATGGTTCTCACGTTCCAGGTTGCAAGCCGTAGCTTCAGGTTTCTATTTTTCTTTTTATTAGTACCTGGTGTATTGGTTTTATAGCCTGTGATTCAGATTTTGTCCTAGCCCCAAGCACCCATTGAAGCAGGCAGGCTGTGGCTGATCAGCACCCAATTGGCCGGGGGCTGCCCAGCTTGTGGCGGGCGGTAGCTGATCAGTGACACCTGTAGGTGTCTCCCACCGTCAGAGGCAACGCGTGGCGCCCCATGTCTACGCCATTTGATAGGGACTTATAACCCGTAACAGTTGCCTCTCGCTTTGATTGCGAGATCTGTTAAGACCAGGGATGGAGTTATTGCCTCTCCATAGCACAAAGCCTGGGCTAATATATAGAGATCATGTGTTGCCCATGCAGCATGATCCCTCTCTCGGCCTGCCTAGTTCACTCCAGAGGAAAGGTAACACCTCTACATCTGGAACAAGACAAGCTGCAGAAGCTGCCGGATCAGCAAAGCAATGCTCTAACTGTCCGCCTGTCGGAGCTTCGATCCTAGACCAGCCGTCAACCAAGGCATAGGGCCTGGTCTGCCCTGCCATGATATTTTGTCTTTAGTTGGATTTCCTCGCACCAGGGTAAGGCTTGTACCCTCCCAATTGCGCTCTTCCGCCCGAAGCTGTTGGCACAATGTGGGGTGTCGGGTTTGGTAAACGCCGCCGAAGGTTCGGCGCTAACAGAAAGCAGGTAGTACCGTCTACTGTTATACGGTAGCTCAATCATATCTGACTAAGACCTGACACACTAGTTTTATCTACATACAGATAAAACTAATATGGCGAAATAAATATATGTTAACGAGGAACATTTGGAGGTGGTAGAAAATTTCTAATATCTTGGCCAATGGTTCACAATGAAAGAAATTAAAAGACGAATATCTATTGCTCTTCAAAAACTAAAACAACCGAATAAATAGTGGCATGGGACATATAGACCTACCAAAATTAGATTTTTAAGAGAATGCATCTTTCACATTCCAACATACGCTTGTGAGACTTGGACAGTTACTAAACAAGCTGAACTGCGCATAAATGCCTTTGAATATATAAGGGGCGTTCATTTGAAATCCGTTCGGGCCGCAAACGGGCGTAATTGCGTACGTTGAACATGATCATGTCATAGTCATGTGATAAGTACTGACCAATAAATAAAAGAGCACGTGCGTATTGTCCCATGATGCATAAGTTCTGTTTCTGACCGTTGATAAAATGGCGGGGTTGATCCAAAACCAGTCCAAAGAAGCTCAAAGAGCGGCGAGTCAGTTTCTTTCATTTGAAGGATGTCGACCAGTGGACATTCATCGAAGAATGCAGACATCGTACGGTAACAAACGTGTGTCAAAGACAACAGTGACATATTGGGCAAGTATGTTTTGAAAAGGACGTCAGTTCGTGACAGATCTTCGACGGCCGGGTCAAGCGCATATTGTTGCAACAGAAAATACCATCGCCAAAATTGATGCAGCAGTATAAATGAACCGTTGTCGAAGCATACCTTCGCGAGCGAAAGAATTTAATGTTTCAATTGGGACAATTCAAAAGGTCGTTCGTAAGAAACTGGAATATCGGAAATTGTGTTCACAGTGGGTACCACGGATGTTGACCGACCACCAAAAAGAGGAACGCAAGGGATGGTGTTAGAACCACTTGCTGCGTTACAGAGTGGAGGGTGTATTTCTCTTCCGCATAGTGGCAGGCGATGAATCATGGTGTCACCACTTTAAGCCGAGAAGCGAAAGAAAGAGCATGCAATGAATGCATGCTGGATCATCAAATGCTAAAATTTTCAAGCTACAGGTTTCCGCTGGTAAGGTTATGCTGAGCGCATTTTTTGATCATGAAGGGCTATTGCTGGCCGACTTTAATGAATCTGATGTCAACATCAACTCTACCCACTACTTGCAAACACTAGACAAGCTGCAAAAAGCCATCAAGAATAAACAACCCGGCATGCTTTCTCGCGGTGTGATTTTGTTGCACAATAATGGTCGTCCGCATGTCGCAAAGATTGTTCAGGAAGCATTAGAAAGGAAGAAGTGGGAAATTCTGCAACATCCAGCCTATAGTCCTGATTTGTCACCATGTGATTTTCATTTGTTCAGACCTCTAAAAAAAGCTCTCCAGGGGCAATGATTTCACACAGATGCGGACTTAATGAACGCTGTAAACACTTGGTTCAGTGAGCAACCACTATCCTTCTTTGCGGACGGAATTCGCCGCCTACCTAAGTAATTGGATGCTTGAATGAATGCCTAAGTCGACTTCTTCTGATCAACCCATGGTGCATAATTCATTCACAATGAATGCTTTGTTTAATTCTACCACATCTGATAATGTTTCTTTCATGCTTTTGTAATAAAGCCATTGGAACGGGTTTCAAATGAACGCCCCTAATAAATGTTGTAGACGAGTTGGTACGGATATCTTGGATACAGAATAGAACAAATGCACACATACAACAATATCTGGATTTTGAAGAAGGTTGGCTACTGAAGACGATAAAACAAAGACAATTGGCAAGTTTTGGTCATTTGAAACGCCATGATAGTTTGGGAAAAACTATAATGGAGGGGTGTATGCCCGGGGAGAAAGGAAGAGGACGGCCAAAGAGAAGATGGGTAAATGATGTGGCAGATTATCTCCAGATGGGTGCATCTTGTTTATGGCCGATTCATTTTCTAGAATGCCATATATGATACTGGAGATATACCTCATGAATTACGTAATTCTGTATTTATTGCAATCCCAAAGAAAACAGGAGCCTTGGAATGTGATCAACATCGAACAATTAGTATAATGAGTAACATCACGAAGATTTTGTTAAAAATTATCATGCAAAGAGTTAGGAAGAAAATACAATCTGAAATAGGAGAGAAACAATGTGGGTTTGTAGAAGGCAAGGGTACAGTAAATGCTGTGTACATACTGAGAACAGTAATTGAACATTCTATAGAAGTAAACACATATCTAACCTCTTCTTTATTGACTACACAAAGGCTTTCGATAAAATGAGACATGCTGACATGATAAGGATGCTTGAAGATCTACAAATTGATGGAAAAGACCTTAGACTTGTAAAAAACATATATTGGAAACAACAACTGCCATAAGAGTTGATAATGAAGTAGGTCAATATCAGCCTATTTAGAGAGGTGTGAGACAGAGATGTGTAATGTCCCCAGATCTGTTTCCCTGTACAGTGAAAATAATTTCAGAAATATAGAAAATATGGAAGGACTGGAAGGATATGGTTAACTGTATGTGGTCATTTCCATATTGCCAAAACTATGTCTACCAGGAAATGTAATGTTGCCGTTCAATGATATTTAATTTCCACTTAAGACTTCTCACCTAGATTTCCATATCTCACATGCAGAGGATCACACTTTTGTTGCATTTCGTTTACTAGATTCACTCCTAAATCAGTTATTTTAGAAGTACTTATATTCTTACTTGGCATATTTCTCTGCATCTCGTCAGGTGCATACAACAGAATTTGATATCACGTTATGAAGAACAAATGAATGATACTTTGACTGAAATATGATGCATATGGTCGCTGATCTTGCGTGCTTGTGTAGAACGTTATATTTACGGAGATCTAATACTTAACAGTAAATCCTCTTCATGTAGTAACGCTGGAATCGATTAATATATAATGCTTCGATATATTTAAGCAATCGATTTCTGTTCGTCGAATACAGTGTAGCCATTATGTTGGACCGGCAAGCATTAAATTCTATTAAAGGTTATTAGGCTGTGTCAGACAGAGTTCTGTTACTAAAATTGAACGGAAGACCTTTTAAAATAAATGTCATTCAAATATGTGTTCCAACAAGTGAATGCTGTGAAGAAAGTATAGATGAATTTTATAATGACATGAAGCGTGCTTTGAAGAAATGTAAAACATAAGAAATAAATATTATAATGGATGATTTCAACGTAAAAGTGGGAAATCAAGGTGATGGATGCATTGTAGGCAACCACGGTTTGGGAGAGCGAAACGAAAGAGGATAGAGACCTGTAGAATGGGCAAAAGAACAAGAAGTGGTTGTAGGAAACACCTGGTTTAAACAACATCCTACACGATTATGGACATGGAGGAGTCCAGACAGCAGGATTAATAACCAGGTAGATTACATCCTGATTAGCAGAAGGTTTCGAAATACTCTAACAGTCGTAAAAACAGTTCCCAAAGCAGACTGTTACAGTGATCACAGATTAATTTCAGGCACACTGAGGGTAAAGTTAAAGAAAGTCAAGTATACAACCGGAAACACTAAATACGATTTGTGCAAATTGAAAACTGACATAGAAATACAAAATAATTTTAACATAGAAGTAAAGAACAAAATTGATATATTGTCTGATCTAGAGATCCTATTTCAAAATGTGGATGATCAATGGGAAATGTTGAAGAATTCAATCAGTTTAGCTGCAGAAAAAAACTATTCCAAAATTAAAGAAAGTGGTTCGTCAGACATGGATGACTGAAGAAATTTTACAGCTAATGGAAACAAGAAGACAGAACAAAAATAATCATGCCAAATATAAATAAATTCACAGAAAAGTCAGAACATTATGTAAGGAGGTAAAAGAAGCATGGCTCGAGAAAAATTGCATAGAAATTGAAAAACAACACAACAGCAAAAATACCAAACTAATGCACAAAAGAATTGAGGAGCTTACTAATCAAAGAACACATACATCTGCAGGCTGCCTAAAGACAAAATATGGAACAATCATTATAGGAAAATATCAGATTTTACATGTATGGTCAGATTATAGCCATGGATTACATCAGACACGTTAGAATTAATAAAACAACGAAGGGAACTGAAACAGAAAGGAGGTGAATCCAATAACAGCAGGATGAAGTATAAATCTTTAACTCGAGAAATAAGAAAGAACACAAGAAAGTACAAAAATCAATATATACAAGATTGCTGTTGCAGAATAGAGTACTATCATAAAACTGGAATAGATTACGAAATGTTCAAAGAAATGAAGTTATTGACAAGAAATGTTCAACCTCAATTCAAAGTTATTTGTGACAAGATGGGAAATACCTTAACAGAATCGAGACACATTCTAGAACGATTGCAGGAGTACTGCAGTGGAATGTATGATATGAGTGACAGTGTGGATATGAATGAGATACATGAGCCAACGACAGCAGTGACAGAACCTGAACCCTCATTAGATGAAATTGCATGGGCAATAAAGAACCTGAAGAATGGTAAATCACCTGGATGTGATGAGATACCAGCTGAGCTAATTAAAACGGGAGGAGAAGAAGCACACAAATCTGTCACGCATTATGTAAAAATATATGGAAATATGGTATATGGCCAAACGATTGGAAGAGAACTATCTTCATTCCAATACCAAAAAAGGACAACCTGAAATTATGCACCAACTATAGAACTCTTGCCCTGATCAGTCATGCAAGTAAAAGTCTACTAAATATCATAATGTGATGACTTCGTAAGAAATTGGAAGAAGAAATTAATGTAGTTCAAGCTGGATTTAGACAAGGAAGAGGAACGAGAGATCACATTCTCAATATGGTTTAATAATAGAGAAGTGCAGAGAATTTAATGTAAAGATATTCTCATGTTTTGCGGATTATTCAAAGGCATTTGACTATGTAAAAAATCAGAAACTTTGGAAAATCATGGGGAATATGGGCTTTCCACCACATGTAATACCACTCATTAGAATGCTCTATCTAGACCAACGAGCAGCGGTAAGAATAGATGGCGAGACATCAGATTGGTTTGACATCAAGCAAGGAGTCTATCAGTTCCCCCTATTTGTTTAACCTGTACGCCGAAAATATAATGAGAAATGTAAGAGATGATATAAACAGGGAGCTCTATGATGCCCTAAATATCAGTGGTCATGACACACGAGTGATTCGGTATGTTGATGATACAGTATTGCTATCAACAACACAGACTGGTATAGAAAACCTAATAGCCTCAACCCAATTGAATAGTGAAAATCACAACTTATATCTTAACATAACAAAAACAAAGATAATGCGTACAGATAAAACCACTATGGAGAAAGAAATATATATTAATGAGGAAAAATTGGGGGTGGTGGTAAATTTTGAATATCGTGGGTTATTGATTACCAACAACGGTGACACAATAAAGAAATTAAACGAAGACTATCAATTGCTCTTCAAGGACTAAAACAACTGAATAAATTATGGAATGGAACAGACAGAACTACACAAATTAGATTTTTAAGAGCTTGCATCATTGGCATTGCAACATACGCCTGTGAGACATGGAAACTTACTAAACTAGCTTAACAGCGCATAAATGCCTTTGAATATAGATGTTATAGACGAGTTCTAAGAATATCTAGGGTAAAGAAAAGAACAAATGCATCCATACTTCAAGAGCTGAATATTGAAGAAGGTTGGCAATTAAAGACGATAAAACAAAGAAAATTGAAATATTTTGGTCACATGAAACGTAATGAAAGTTTGGAGAGAACAATAATGGAGTATATGCCTGGGAAGAGAGGAAGAGGAAGGCCAAAGAGAAGATGGGTGCAGGATGTGGGGGATGATCTCCAGATGGGTGTATCGGACGCGGGACATTTTGCTTATGATCGATAGGTTTTCCGGAAGGTTGTTATGGGAGCGAGGATCTGCAAAGAACATGCTACTGAATGAATGAATGAAAGGTCAGATTATGTGAAAAACCTTTATGATGATAACAGAGAAGAACTGTATGATATTCAAAATAATAATGAAGGTCCATTAATTTTGAAGATGGAGGTTCAGAATGCCCTTAACCACGGTGAAATATGGCAAGACCCCCGGTTCAGACAGCATCACAACAGAAATGATTAATGCTTTAGAAGAATAACGAATAGGTAAAGTTACCAGACTCCTGAATGCCATATATGATACTGGAGATATACCTCATGAATTATGTAATTCTGTATTTATTGCAATCCCAAAGAAAACAGGATCCTTGGAATGTGATCAACATCGAACAATTAGTATAATGAGTAACATTACGAAGATTTTGTTAAGAATTATCATGCAAATAGTTAGGAAGAAAATACAACCTGAAATAGGAGAGAAACAATGTGGGTTTGTAGAAGACAAGGGCACAGTAAATGCTGTGTACATACTGAGAACAGTAATTGAACGGTCTATAGAAGTGAACATAGATATACATCTCTTCTTTATTGACACAAAGGCTTTCGATCAAGTGAGACATGTCAACATGATAAGGATGCTTGAAGATCTACAAATTGACGGAAAAGCCTTAGACTTGTAAATAACATATACTGGAAACAACAAGCTGCCATAAGAATTGATAATGAAGTAGATCAATATCAGCCTATTAAGAGAGGTGTGAGACAGGGATCTTTAATGTTTCCATGTTTCCGTAGGCTATGCTCAAGATTGCCCAATCGCCAGGGCCAGAGATGGGTAGCGTTGTGATGTTCTGTTGTGATAATTTGGTGTGTCCAGTGTGTGCCGCGTGGTTACACACCCGCTTCACACGCGTGATCCAGGACTGTTTCCGGATCCGGTCAGGGATATGCACTACTGACGAGCTCAAACGAGGGCGAAACTCGAGTATAGTGCTTCCATATTGACGTGGATGGGCCTTAGGTTCATACCAGAATGCGATCGGCGTTGCCAATAGTGGGTTGTGCTCAATATTTAAATTTCAAATCCCGAAACAACCACATAATCAATTGATTATTGCTCACTGGATTTAGGAGGCCTGGTGTTCCTTGCCAATGAGAAGTCCTGATCGTTCGGGTCCCATCGATTGACGGACGTCAGTCGCGGCGATTGGGCAATCTTGAGCATAGCCTACGATGGGTAGAATTGTGATGTTCTGTTGTGATAATTTGGTGTGTACAGTGTGTGCCGCATGGTTACACACCCGCTTCACACGCGTGATCCAGGACTGTTTCCGGATCCGGTCAGGGATATGCACTACTGACGAGCTTTAACCCCCACTTTAGTCCTGATTTCTTCATTTCTTATCTTATCTCTTCTTCATACGTTGAGTATTCTTCTCAGGAATCTCATATCTGTTGTTGTGATTTTTCTTTTCTCTTTTTCTGTCATTGTCCAGGTTTGGCATTGGTAGCATAGAGTTTGTAGGAAGACTGTGTTTGTAAAGTGCTTTCTTAGTAGTTATTGATACATGTTTGTTCTTTAGTATTGGTGCCATTTGTCCAATGAGTTGGTTTGCCTTATGGCATCTATTTTCAAATTCGTCTTATGGTGTGCCATTTGATGATATTATACTTCCTAGGCACTTGAAATTCTTTACTTATTTCAAGGGATGTTTGTTTAGGTGAACTGTTGTTCTGTTTTCTTCTTTAGTTATAGTCATTACCTCTGTTTTTCTTGTGCTAATTTTCATGTTATGTTCCTTACACATTTCGTTTAGACTATTCATGTGGTCTTGTAATGCAGCTTCTGATTTTGCTATTAGTGCTTGGTCGTCCTCAAAAATGAGTTCTCCTATGATTAGATGACGGTAAGAATCAGCAGTTGTTCGAATCGCATCGGTAAATTTACGGGGTATGTGAGCCGGCCGCGCAGAGAGCAATGGCAAACTACTGAGCGTAATCTTGCCAAGAAATCAACTTACAGCTGAAAGATGCTGGTGTTGACAGAGAGGTCCTGTAAAGGATATGCTAAAGAAAAAAAAATGGTTAGATTTGCAGATGGTTCTTCTTCTGTGTTCTCGTCATGTGGTATTCTTGCGGTCTCTGTTTGGCTGGTTTCTTTACATATGTTGCCTATACATGTTATGAACAAGAGAGGGAACAGGACACAATCTTGTCGTACTCCGTATCTTATGGTGAAAGGTTCTGAGTATCCTCCAGCTGCTCTCACTATGCATTCACTGTTGCTGTATAAGCTTTTGCATAGGTTTGTTAGATGTGTACTAACTCCATATTGTTTAAGGATTTCCCACATCTTGTTTCCATCTACTCTATCACATGCATTTTCTTGGTCTACAAAGGCTAAGTAAAGTGTTTCATTGAATTCGATTAAATTGTCTATAAGTTGTCTAAGCGCACAAATGGCATCCGTGGATCCCTTGTTTTTTTTTTACATCCAAGTTGTGTTTCGCTTAGCTGGGGTTCAATAGTAGTTCGTAGTCTTTTCTCAAGAATTTTGCAAAATTTTTTCTCTGTATAGGTCAACAGTGAAATGCCTCTGTATTGTGTGCAATCTCTTTTGCTGCCTTTCTTTTTTCAAACTGGGATAATTATGGCGTTTCCCCAGTCTCGTGGTGTCTGTTTTTCTACCCAAACATGGTTGAATAGTCTATGTAGCTATGCTGTTCCTACTTCTCTTGCTGAAAGTAAAGACGCTGGCATGAAATTAACCAAATCAGCCATCCAGTGTCAAGTTTTTGTATTTTGCCGTCTTTACACATGACAATGTGTTTTATTACACTTAGCAATGAGGCTTAACAACCTCATGATTACACACAGACTGGGCTTAATTTAAGAGGCCATGTGTTAAGTATGCAGTATGATCTCTATCTCGGCCTGCCTAGTTTACTCTAGAAAGGTAACGCCAATACTCTGGAACAAATGAAGCTGCAGACGTTACCGTATCAGCAAAGAATTGCTCTAAGTGTCTGTCTGTCGGAGCTTCAATCCTAGTTCAGGTGCTGACCAAGCAGTAGGGCCTGGTCTGACCTGCCATGATATTCAGTCTTTAGGTGACATTTCCTCCCAACAGGATACGGCTTGTAACCTCCCAATTGCGTTCTTTGTTGGCACAATGTGGGATGTCGGGTTTAGTGAGAGCTGTCCAACATCCGGCGTTATCAGAAAGCATGTAGTACCGTCTACTATTATACGGTAGCTCAGTTATGCTTGTATCCGCCTAAGTCCTGACTAAATTGTTTCATAGTAATAATGGCTTTAATAGCACCTAGATATTGTTGAACTTACGTGGCGGATTTCTTGTCTTCATGTGAGGTTCGTCCTAAATATTTTTTAAAAAAAACATCACGTAAAGCAAAAACATTCTTCTCTTGTTTACAATAATTAAAATAATTGACCATTTAACATTAAAGCAGGTTCAGAAAAATACATAAAATTCACAAGCAGGCTGAAAGCATATCTTTGCTCCATTATTCTGTAAAAGGAAAATGCTAGTCAGTGAGTATTGGACTGATAAATACACTGGAGATAATGGAGATGTGGTTGCTTAATTAAGAACGAACGACGGGAAAAAAAACTTTATTTTCAAAGGTCACGCAGGACCGTCTGACATTCTGCCCTTCTTCTCACTTTCCCCTTATACGTTATTTCATTCAAAATCACTTACGAAGCTAATCTTAGACATCCAAAGAACACTATGCATTAATACACATGGAAAATAATCAATAATACATTACTCACTATGGCAATTTTTAGCATGGCCATTATAAATATCTAAGGAAGTTGTAACGTACCATACATATGGGAATGTTTATTAGCTAGATGTCGTTTGAGATAATGTTCATAATGTTGTGTTTTTGTTTTTAGTGGGTTATGTAGTAAGTACCGAGATAGTGTTCAACAGGTTGCGAGTATGTGTGTAGTGATTGGTGGTGTCTTCCATTTCTTGTGGAAGATTGTTTCACAACTGAGCTGCAGAGAATGCTAAGCTTGTGTTGAATAAGTCATTCCTAGGTTTAGGGGCATGGAGTATGTTTAATGGTTCGTTATGTCTTGCGTTATATTTAAACAATGGCCAAAGGTAGCTTGGGACATTATGAAATATAATTTTGTGAATTAGTTTGGCGTTAATAAAACATAAGCACTTGTGGTATGGCAGCAACTGAAGACGTTCATGTAGGCTAGGAATTCAGCTAAGCCTTTTAACCACTAATTAAACGCACTCCCCTTTTCTGCGTTTTGTTATTGATTTGGAGCACTCATCCCAGATTGAGGAGCAATAGTTAATATGTGTTTGTATGTGGGATGTATAGAATATCGGTTTTGTTTTTTCATTAAGGAAATGTTTTTAATTATGGCAAGTTGGTAAACTTTGTCAGCTATTTGTTTAACGAGAGCATAAACATAGGAATTAAATGTTAGACTTCGATAAATGATAAGATCCAGTGTTATGTGCTCGGTTATACTTTCTACAAGTGTGCTAGCAATGTGCAGCTGAAGAGTTTGTGAGTCGAGAATGTTAAGTATTCGCCTCATTGCTCATTGGGGGGTACGGGGTGTCAGTCATTGGTAGCACCTTTGGTAAGGATGGCTCTCATGTCCTTTCAGGACCCATCCCCCACTGGTCCAAGTCTGACACCCAGCTCGTGCCCGTGGCTCCTAGTAGCTGTCAGCATGCGACAGCGGCCACCCCCGGGCAACAGCTGTGAGAGGCTGGCTAAACCAGGCATGGGTATCCGATTTGGTGTCAAACCAAGAGGTAAACTAGGGTATGCCTACCCAGCATGTGAAGACAGGATTCGGCAGACTGCGCGGAAGAAATCATTCCTGATTCAACGGGCAAGACGGCGTTTACCTGCAAAGCGTTGTGGAACGTAATGAGCACGGCAAGGCACGTAGAGCGCCCTGGTCATCCACTGCACCTGTATTCGTCTCCAATCGCTCGACTTGTCTTGCCACTGGACTCAGATGGACTCAGGCGAGAGAGTGAGGTCGACGAATTGCGCAACTCTTCCTCACTTTAATCCAAGTCATCGCGCAAGTCATTCTTCATCCAACGTCACTTATCACCTTCAAGCCCTGTGGCGATGGGCGAGCGGCAAAGCGGCAGGCGTGGGTACGCTGGCAGCCGTAGTCGCAGACCTGCACACAGGCGGCTCAGGCCATATGGTCGTCTTCTACTGACCGGAGCAGCAGTGGGATTCGGCAGCCCCCTGAGCGACTGAGCAGCCCTCTATAGGAACACACTGCTCACCTCCATAGCATGAGGAAGGGGCTAGAAAAGGTGCCCTAAACATTGTCTGCTTCATCACTACCTAACCAGCTAGCCGCGGTTGGTGGGTACCCTAACTGCGGTCGACATACAAAGAAAGATAAAACAAGCAAAGCTAAAAGAGTAAACCATATTCCCTTAACAATTGGAACTTGGAATGTACGCACCCTACTTGACAGAGACGGCGCGTCGGGTCCAGAGAGACGAACAGCACTGATTGGGAGAGAGCTGGGCAGGTACAACATCGACATTGCAGCCTTGAGCGAGACACGACTTGCAGAAGAAGGCCAAATCTGTGAAATTGGTGCCGGCTACACATTTTTCTGGAGTGGAAGGAAAAGCGAGGAAAGACGCCAATCCGGTGTGGGATTTGCCATTAAGTCGGCCCTGGTCGGCAAATTAGCTGGATTTCCAAAGGCTATAAACGACAGGCTCATGACCATGAAGTTGCCTCTGCTGAATGGAAAGAAGCACGCAACCATTGTGAGTGTCTACGCACCAACTATGACCAACGAAGATGATGTCAAGAACAAGTTCTATGAGGACCTGCACAATGTATTAACATCTGTTCCCAAAGGAGACAAACTTATACTCCTTGGGGATTTCAATGCCAGAGTAGGCACGGACACCACCTCTTGGAGTGGCATTATTGGAAAGCATGGAGTCGGAAATTGTAACAGCAATGGACTCCGCCTCCTTCAGACATGTGCCGAACATGATCTCCTGATTACGAACACAATTTTCCGTCTCCCCATGAGAAATAGGACATCGTGGATGCACCCTCGCTCGAAACACTGGCACCTCATTGACTATGTCATCGTCAGGAGGAGTGACAGACAAGACGTTCGAATGACAAAATCCATGTGTGGTGCCGAATGTTGGACAGACCATCGTCTCATTGTCTCGAAAATGAACATCCACATCAGGCCACCATGGCGTCCTCAAGGGGCGAAAATGCAAACAAAGCTAAATGTCACCCGCCTAAACAGCAAGAAAATGCAGCAGTCGTTTGAAAATATGCTGGAAGACCGCCTCAAGCCCAATGCTGAAGCTAAACAGGATACAGAAACAGAATGGAGAGCCCTAAAGGACACCATTTACAACACTGCTATGGAAATCCTGGGGCCAGCCCCCCGAAAGCATAAAGACTGGTTTGATGAAAATTCCGAAGACATCAACCAATTGCTGGCCGAGAAACATCTTCTCCTCAAGGCACATTTGAATGACCCAAAGTCAACATCAAAAAAAAGATGCTTTCAAGAACATTCAGAGAGTAGTGCAGCAGAAACTTCGGCACATGCGGGACTCCTGGCTGAGCAGCAAAGCTGATGAAATTCAGGGCTTTGCTGACAGACATGATATGAAAAACTTCTACGACTCACTGAAAGCGGTCTATGGTCCTTCATCACCAGGCATAGTTCCCCTCCTCAGTGCAGACGGGGGAACATTGGTCACCGATAAGAAAGAAATCCTCCAACGCTGGGCAGAGCATTTCAGCAAAATCTTAAATGCAACTTCCTTCTTCGATGATGAAACCATCAACTGCCTTCCTCAAGTTCCCACCAATGAGACACTTGATGACCTGCCAACCATAGTGGAAATAAACAAAGCCATCCAGCAACTCTCCAGCGGCAAGGCACCTGGTCCTGACTCCATCCCAGCAGAGATATACAAGGCAGGTGGGCCGGTCCTAACAGAGCAGCTTCACCAAGTCTTCACAAACATATGGATGAACGAGACCATGCCACAAGATTTTAAGGACGCGTCAATAGTCCACCTTTACAAACGTAAAGGAAACCGCCAATCCTGTGACAACCACCGAGGCATCTCCTTGCTTTCAATTGCAGGGAAGATACTCGCCAGAATTCTTCTCAATCGCCTCACAGCCCATCTCGATCAAGGTCTTCTTCCTGAGAGTCAATGTGGCTTCAGAAAAGAACGTGGAACTGTTGACATGATTTTCGCTGCAAGGCAGCTGCAAGAGAAATGTCAGGAACAGAACTGCGAAATGTTCTCCACTTTCATTGACCTTACCAAGGCTTTTGATACAGTCAGCAGAGAAGGACTGTGGAAGATTATGGCAAAATATGGCTGTCCACGAAAGTTTGTCCAAATAGTGCGGCTATTTCATGACGGCATGCAGGCAAGAGTACAGGAAAATGGTGAACTGTCTGAACCCTTTCCTGTCACCAATGGAGTGAAGCAAGGATGTGTCCTGGCACCAACACTGTTCAGCCTCATGTTTTCAGCCATGTTGATGAATGCCTTCGAGAACGACGACATTGGAATAGACATCAACTACCGTATGGATGGAAAGTTATTCAATCTCAAAAGGCTGAAAGCTAAAACCAAAATTAACAGCGGCACCGTCAGAGAGCTCCTGTTTGCTGATGATTGCGCTCTATACGCCAACTCAGAGGCGGACATGCAACATAATGTTTCAGCTTTCTCACATGCCTGTGCCAACTTTGGGCTCAATATCAACTTGGAGAAGACTGTAGTTATGTACCAGCCAGCTCCAGGGAATAATCACACTGTGCCGAATATCAAAGTGAATGATCATAGACTAAGTGTTGTGGACAAATTCACCTATCTTGGCAGCACCGTGTCACAAGCTGCCACAATCGATGACGAAGTGAATGCAAGAATCTCCAAGGCCAGTGCACCCTTTGGCAGACTGTACAAGAATGTATGGGACAGAACTGGAATAAGCCTGCAAACAAAGCTAAAAGTCTACAAAGCAGTTGTATTATCCACACTGCTATATGCTTGTGAAACCTGGACTGTTTATCAGCGACACGCTAGGAAATTAAACCACTTCCACACAGTCTGCATAAGGAAGCTCCTGAAGATTAAATGGCAAGACAAGATTCCAGACACTGAAGTCCTAGAAAGAGCATCCATGCCCAGTATCCACACTCTACTGATGAAGAATCAGATTCGCTGGGCTGGTCACTTGACTCGCATGCCAGATCACAGGCTCCCTAAACGAATTTTCTACAGCGAACTGCGTTGTGGTAAACGCTCCCAAGGTGGCCAGAGGAAACGTTTTAAAGACACTCTGAAAATTTCACTGAATGCTTTTGGAATTCATCATGACACCTGGGAGGCTGCAGCCAGAGACCGAAATTCGTGGCGTGCATCATTGCACAAAGGTGCAGTCATATGTGAGGCAACCAGGACTGCAAGAGCTGTGAAGAAAAGGCAGGACAGAAAAATCACTGCAGGAAATCCTCCTCCAGAGACGTCAAGCATTCTTTGCCCACATTGTTAAAGAACATTTCGAGCCAAAATAGGCCTTATCAGCCATCTTAGAACCCACGGCTCGACACCTTCAACCCCACTGGATGAAATGAATGGTCATCATCATTCTTGATGGACAAACAACAACAACAAACAACATAGATTTTGTTTTAGAAATTTTAATTTGCATGCGGTTTGCATAACTCCAATTAAATACACTATTTAATTAATATTATTACTATAACGATTCTGCCACATTATAATTAAAAGCTTTTGTATATACTGTGCAGTCGTCTGCAAATAGATCCCAGGACGACGAAAGATATACGAGAAGATCATTTATATAAATGGCAAATAACAAAGGGTCGTGTATAGACCCCTGAGGTATTAAAATATTTATGGTAATGGTTTGAGATAATGATGTATTGTGTGAATCTACTTGTTTTTTGTCTACTAAAAAAAGATCTTGTCAATGACAATATATTAAAGCTTACATTCATTGATTCTTGTATTTTAATTAAAATAGTATGCTCTGTCATGTCGAATGCTTTTCCCAAGTCTATAAACACCGCTCCACATGTAGACTTGTTGTTAATATTTAATGTCAGTTTTCTATCATGTTTTTTAGGGCGTATGACAATAATATTTGTCATACCAAAACCTGACTGACTGACTACTATTAGTTTGTTACGAACTATATGTTCTATTGTTGTTTGGTGAATGTGCTTTTCTAGCGTTTTGGATAGTGGTAATATGGAAATTAGCGTATAGTTGCATTACGAGACTGTCGTCTAATGATCCAGCTTTTAAATGGGGATACACTTTAGCGATTTTGAAAGCTGGTGGGAAGTGACCTCTGGTGAGACATTGATTATATATAAAAGTTAGTGACTCGCAGATCACTGATGCAGCGCAGTGAAGAATCCGATTACTGATTCCATTTGGACCTGATGAGTTATTGTTATTGACGTTACTGAGATGAGTAAATATTTCAGTGATCGTCATTGGTGGTATATTGGAGGGAATGTCTCCATATAATTTATTCTCACAAAATGATGATAATAAAGTTATGTCATGAGTATAATCTGGTATTGCAGCCTTCAACTGGTTTACGTTGGATTGAAAGAAACTACTGAATTGATCAAAGATAACCTGATTTGATGGTAATGATTGTTAGGACTTGTCTTTGTTTGTCAATGTATTAATTGATCTCCATATATCTTTAACACTGAATTTATCGAGTATTATATTCATAATATAGTTTTTCTTGTCATTTTGAATAATATATTCAACTTTGTTTCTCAGACGTCGGTATGTGGTTAGGTCTCTATTTTTATGTGCCCTAACCCAGTCTCTCGAAATTTCAACTACATCGTGGGTGATCCACGGGGGCTTAGTATAATTTTTAAGTCACACAACATTACAGGGAACACACTTATCACTTAGAAACGCCTTGACCTAGTGGTTCAGAGCAACATCTGGGTGAGGAAGTTGGTAAATACAATCCAGAGATGAGTTGAGTGAGTATTGTAAAAAGACATCATGATTGAAGATTTTATAATTTCTATATTTTATACTTATGTGTTTGTGTGTCGTATTTTTTGGGTATCTCTTTTCTATCACGTGTAACATTCTGGATAATGAGCATTCATTGGATTAATAGGTATAGTATATTATTTGATTTTGTCAACATGTGTAGTATAAATGTCATGTATAAGTGTTGTGGATTATGCTATTATTCTAATGGTTTGTTTGATTAACTGTTGGAAGTTTTATGACTCTATACTGTTTTCCCATGTTTTGCTTATATATAAATATAAACATTATATATATATATATATATATATATATATATATATATATATATATATATATATATATATATATATATATATATATATATATATATATATATATATATAAAATGAAATATAAACTGCAATATCCGTCACTTTTTTCTGCTAAGAAAATCTTCTAATAACTTTAAAACATATGTGTCATCATCTAGATGTTACTATTTAATCGACTTTCACTAATTCCTAATATGTGAGTGTTGTGATTAAGCATACGTGATAGTTCTGGCAGCTTCCCTGATAGATGGTAGTTATTTAAATGCCCGACTCTTATCACATCTTCACGAGGCAGTGTTCATACTTATTGGACATGTAAACAATGCATTATCATAAATGTTAAAAACACAGACTTATTAGAATGTACATCACTTATTACAATACACACCAAACAGTACAGAGAAACAGTAATATATCAATGAGTACATAAAAAGATACATACACAGATAAGTAAAGAGCTGTGAAGAACTCCTCACCAACAGTAAAAACAAACTGAAAAGGATTAAAACAGATATGCAACTAAATACTATCCATGAATGTAAAGAATTATACAAGTCAATGTTTATATTCACGTTTAGTTTAGTTTAGTTTAGTCGTCGGATCAACATCACGGCACATGGGTTTAACCCATATGTGCTCCGTTTTCCTAATAACTCAAACATGATCTGGAGAAACTCAATTCAATGTACTAAATCCGTTGCATCGGCGAGGATTCTGAAATACGTTCGGTGGATTTTTAACTCTAAATTTTGCCCGGGAAGCGCCGTTAGGCTAATCTTTTTCGATTTCCAACTGCCAAGGGATTTTTTACGTGCGCAACAATACACGTTGGCGTCCGATCTCACTACCCTGAGACCAGGGGAAATGTTATTACTGGAAGTCCATGTGGATTTTTAAAAATAAATCCCGGTCCTCACCGGGGCCTGAACCAGTGACCTCCAGCACTCGAAATGGACACCATACCTCGAGACCACTCACCCCCCCCCCCCCCTTATAGTCACGTATCCACTA
This sequence comes from Cepaea nemoralis, assembly GCA_014155875.1. Classification (NCBI taxonomy): domain Eukaryota; kingdom Metazoa; phylum Mollusca; class Gastropoda; order Stylommatophora; family Helicidae; genus Cepaea; species Cepaea nemoralis. The sequence continues at coordinate 34,034 of JACEFZ010026033.1, read as the reverse complement.
TTACGTTAGTAGATAAAACAATAACCAAATATGCAGATACACATTCAAGGAGAGGTTCTTTCTTGTATCGAGATCCATTGTAACGTTGTGCTGAATTGCTACTAAATATCAGGACGTGATGGTATAACAGAGTGACTATTATAGGACGACCTGTAAGAGCTCGGATGGATATTTAAGTTTACAAAGTGGAAATTACATTTAGTTTAGGATAGATTATGGTAGAGCCAACTTAAAGCAAAACTCACTAAAACGCGCAAAATGTACGTAGATGAAAATTGTTTAGTATCTAAGAAATGACAATACTGTTAACGACAGAAGTAGGGAGAATAGCAAAAAATAAAAAAATGGAATTAAATTTGAAGAAGGCATTTCTTGTACGTATGAAAATGCTGTGACGTGAGCCATAAATTGGGCTGATGAATTTTCTTTTGTGGAAATGTTTCAAATATCTTTTGTCAAACATTTGGTCCGAACAGAGTTGAAGATGAATTAAAAGATATATAAATACAGATATTTGAGACTTCTTTTAAGCCCGTAGAATAATCTGCCACCATATTTTTGTGTGTGTTGGCAACCAGTTGAACTAAGTTTATATTGTTTTTACGGCCGAACCAGCGCGAGGTACTAAGGAATGATGTGCATTCACCATTAGCGGTCAGGGTCCACTTGAACGGTCCTCGCTTACAGCTATACTTGATGGGATAGCGAGACTGTTGGACTGTGATATTGGTCTTTGGTACAGCAACATTATAAGTGCTTGACGAAGTGTTACTGGGCTAAAACATATGATGTGTAACAATTCTGGGTTACAATAAAATGTGTACAGTTGATGTCTCACGGGTATGTAACGAAAACCAACTACAGGTTCTGATTCCTGGCTACCATGAGGCTGTAGCGTCACATTGTGTGTTGCTGATAAATGGTAATTGCTGGATAGCAGAGGCAACATGCCGTTATAATTATTACCCTCCTATGTGAACGAGTGTGTATTATAGAAACTTGGCGTGGTGGAAGTGTTCCGCCTGGCTTGCATTTCAGATGCAGTTGTTATGAATGGTCTGCGAATTTCTGGTCTATTGTTACTTGATGTGACGGGAGTATGTCGTGTGGCATGAGTTTCACGTGCAGTAGCAAAGAGTGTTCTATGCGTTCCTGTATTGGATTTCAGTTGTTTCCGTTCTGGGTATTTGATATTTTTGGTGTGAAAGCTGGTGCCCAATGTAGATATATGTATTTGATCTTAATAAAGACGCTTTTTCCGTGCAACAACCTGTGAAGTGAAGAATGGTGTGTTGTTGATGAAATATATGTTGTTATGAGAACAAAATGCATGTAATATGTTGTAGTTTATGTTAGCCAGACGACGCTGAAATTCATAAAATGATATGATGGAAGAGAAGAAAATATACCAATTAGGCAATGACTGACGTAACCCGTTCAAGGGTGCCCGCAGTTAAGACACTGATTTGTTGTTTGCTCATGGTGTCTTTATACAAATGCGTATTTTTGTCTTTCTAACGTTATGATTTACAGCTAATCTGCTAATCTTGTCAGTTAACCAGTCAACACCAGCCCCAGGCTGGATTATGAAAAAAAAATGTTTTTGTCTGTTGTGGCAATCCGGTCGTTATTTAGGCGTGTCATTAAAGAATCGTCTATTATAATGTGTGTACAGTCGGGTCGTGTTGTCTGTATATGTTAGTCGTCAGTAGGTGTATAATAGCGGTTTGAGATCTAGCCAGGGTATATCCTGCTCGCCGATGGTTATGGTAGCGTCATGGCACCCAAACACACACCCAGACAGACAGATAGGTAGATAGACAGACAGACAGACAGACAGACAGACAGACAGACAGACAGACAGATAGATAGATAGATAGATAGATAGATAGATAGATAGATAGATAGATAGATAGATAGATAGATAGATAGATAGATAGATAGATAGATAGATAGATAGATAGACAAAAGACAGGGAGGGAGGGAGGGATAGACGGAGGGATGGGTCTATTAGACAGACAGACAGACAGACAGACAGAGATAGATAGATAGACAAACAGACAGACAGACAGACAGACAGACATGGAGGGAGGGAGGGATGGAGAGACGGACGGAGAGACGGAGGGACGGGTAGGCAGACAGATAGACAGGGAGGGAGGGAGGGATAGACGAGGGAGAGACAGAGGGATGGGTCTATTTGACAGACAGACAGACAGACAGTCAGACAAGCAGACAGACAGACAGACAGATAGTCGGTAACGGGAACGAGAACTTATATGACTCATCTTTTGGTGCTTAATTGAAGAAGTTATCTACCGTAAATTAAATGAGATGCTCCCCACCAGGGACTGGGCGAAGCCGGGCCGGGTCAGACAGACAGATAGACAGATAGACAGACAGACAGACAGATTGTCGGGAACGAGAACTTATATGACTACTTATATGAATTAAATGAGATGCTCCACACCAGGAGCTGGGCAATGCCGGGCCGAGTCAGACAGACAGACAGACAGACAGACAGACAGACAGACAGACAGACAGACAGACAGTCGGTAACTGGAACGGGAACTTATATGACTACTTATATGAATTAAATGAGATGCTCCCCACCAAGGACTGGGCGAAGCCGGGCCGAGTCAGACAGACAGACAGACAGACAGACAGACAGACAGACAGACAGACAGACAGACAGACAGACAGTCGGTAACTGGAACGGGAACTTATATGACTACTTATATGAATTAAATGAGATGCTCCCCACCAAGGACTGGGCGAAGCCGGGCCGGGTCAGCTAGTCTTCTATAAAACCACATATCCAGGGCTTCCACAAACATTTTCGCCTGCTTACTAATTGTCGAGCATATGCAGCCGCATGTTAACATTGGTTCTATGTAACATGTATTGACTCTTTCTCTAAGTTTCAAGGACAATGACTTATTGTAATAAACGTTCTTTAAAACGTTCTGCGTGAAACCCTGAACACAGTTAAGGTCCACCGTAAAATAATAGGAACATCACGAATAATGGCTCAAGCAGAAGATACACGCAGAGAAGTGGACACGCCTGAGAGAATTTGGGTAAGAGAGAAGTGTGTCAGAATGCTAGAAGAAAGATTCGACCTGTGCAGGGTCATAATCACATTGAAAACAGAATGCAATGATTAGCTGAAAGGCTGCACTAACTGGGGGTGGGTTGAGGGGTGCAGCAAATGATTCACAACAATTCGTGGGTTCGTGGGTACTTATGCGTTAAGGTTAATGGACAGTGTTTTACTCTCGTAGAGCCTCGCATTTGATACCTCGACATGTAATCTGAGAATGGAGGTGAAAGCAGTCATTAGCGGCGATTCGCAGGCTGGAGGACAAACGGTACACACATGTCCTGACTGTAACGGTCTGTGTCCTTTGGAATCATGTGTATAGTCTGGAAGAATAGATAAATCATCAGAACATAGAGAGAACTGAGTGGCAGGGAATTAGCACAGTAGATGGCCTGCTTCTATTGAACACCACACGAGCAGTAATAAGGCTGGTGCCATTATTATTGGGACTCATCATTGGCTGTTGAAGTTTAGGACGGAACACGTATGGGAATGTTGAGAGTGCTGTGATGTTGGTTCTTAACTAAGCGAATTTACTCATGCTTGTCGCTAACTACTCTTGATTTGCTCGTACAGACAGACAGACATCACACTATCAGGTGATGTTTGAAACCTCAGTAATACTCCATTGTATGCCCCATATCCTCTTAGGGCTACCGCCACTAACCAGTTTTCGTTCCGTCGAAACATTTCTTTATTTATTGTTTGTTCTCATATCCTTTACAGGACATCGCTGTCAACATCAGCATCTTTCAGGTGATAGTTGATTTTTGGCAAGATTACGCTCAGTAGTTTGCTCCATCCAGGACAGACGGCAAAATTTAGTTATAGTCCACTTTGCCATATGCTCTCTGTCTGCTCTTTGAGGAAGCTTATCGGCCTTATCGCAGGACCCACTGCCCGCTTGGATTCTAGCAAAATAGGCATGTATGCAAGCTTATTGTCAGGCAAACAGTAACAATTATTAATTAGTATAGTATGTAATCTATACATAGATAGGGTCTGACAATAAGGGTGTTGAAAGATATATGGGAACTCACGGCTTGGGGGATATGAACCAAAACGGAGAGAGACTACTAGAATTCTGTGAAATAGCAAGTCTGATAGTAGCAAACTCTTTATTTCCGCACAAAGATATACACAAAGTCACGTGGAACTCGCCTGATAGCATCACAAAAAATCAGATAGACCATTTGTGCATTAATGCCAAATTCCGTTCATCAGTACAAGACGTCAGAGCCTACAGAGGTGCAGATGCTGGCAGTGATCACAATCTCTGCATTGCCAAACTAAAAATAAAGCTCAAGACTCTGCACAGATCACCCATAATTAAGAAAATAAACGCACAGTCCCTACTGACTAAAGAACACCAACTCGCATTCAATTCAGAGGTACAAAGCATCTATGCTAACAAAGAAAGTATATCGAGCAGTGCGAATATTAAAAACAACATTGAAGAAAATTGGAATTTCCTAAAAACTACCTTGCTAAATGCTGCAACAAACACAGTCGGCTACGTACAAAGACAGAAGAAGAAGTGGCTAAGCGATAACACCTGGACGAAGATACAAGAAAGAAAACAAGCAAAACTAACACTTCTTTCTGCAAAAGACACATCTACATATGAAACCCATAAGCAAATATACTCTATGTTGGATAAAGAGGTGAAATCAAGCGCACGAAAAGACAAACAGAACTTTATTCACAGCCTGGCCTCCGACGCCGAAGCAGCTGCCAGAACTGGAAACAACAGAGCCGTATTCCATATCATGAAGCAACTATGCAATCACTCACCTACACCAAATATACCCATCAAAGACAAACAAGGCAATCAACTGTTATCCGATGACCTTCAAAAGCAACGATGGGCAGAACATTTCAAAGAAATATTAAATAGACCGCAGCTGACACTGTTCCGAACCTGGATGGAGACATTACTATGCCCCCACTGGATGCCTCCTGCGAGTCATTCACCATGGAAGAGATTAAAGCAGCCACCAAAAAATTGAAGAACAACAAAGCTGTTGGTGAAGATGAAATCTCAGGAGAAATGCTCAAAGCAGCAGATGAGAACACCTTACAACGTTTGTTACAGCTGATCAATGAAATCTGGCAAAGCGAATCCCCACCACAACAGTGGAAAGATGGTGTAATTTTCAAACTGCCTAAAAAGGGCGATATGTCTGATTGCAATAATTGGCGTGGTATCACTCTATTGTCAGTACCAGGAAAACTTTTTTGTAGCATGTTACTTGAGAGATTGAAAAGGGCGATAGATAAAAGGCTCAGAGAAGAACAAGCAGGCTTCAGACCAAAACGGTCATGCATAGACCACATTTTCACCCTCAGAATAATCATTGAAGACTCCGTAGAATTCCAGTCGAAATTAATCACAAACTTTGTTGACTTTCAAAAAGCCTTCGATAGCATCCACCGTCCCTTCACTTTGGAATCTACTTAACATCTATGGTTTTCCTACCAAATATACCAACGTCATAAAATCTTTCTACAAAGAGACACGTTGCTGCGTAAGAACAGAAACAGGCAACTCTGACTGGTTCTCAGTCGAAACAGGAGTGAAACAGGGTTGTGTCTTATCACCGATGCTTTTTGGAATAGCTATCGATTGGGTCATGCGCAAATGCACAAGCAACACAAATATGGGTATCCATTGGGTTGACAAAATCCTAGAAGACCTGGACTTTGCCGACGACATAGTGCTTTTGAGTTCAACACATCCGGATGCCCAAGAGAAAATAAACCACCTCCAAAATGTTTCAGGGCAAATTGGTCTCCAAATTAACACCACAAAAACAAAGACTATTGATCTTACCAACAGTTCAGATGAGACCAAATTGAACAGCTACGTTCTTGAAAAAGTCAACAGCTTCACATACCTAGGAAGCAAAATGACATCCACAGGGGACTCAACACCAGAAATATCATCTAGAATCGCACTGGCATCTAGTGCCTTCAATAAACTGTCAAACATCTGGAAGTCAAAGACACTCAGCAAACACACAAAACTTAAAATCTTCAACTCTTGTGTGATTCCAGTGTTAACGTATGGATGTGAAAGTTGGAAATCAACGGTAGCTTTAGATAAAAAATTAGACAATTTTGAGAACAAATGTCTTAGAAGACTTCTAAACATCCACTGGACAGACTTCAGAACCAATTCGCAAATAAGACAAGAGACTAAGCAAGATACAGTATCCAATTTCATAAGAAGACGCCGTTGGAACTACATCGGCCATGTACTCAGAATGGACAAGACAAGACTCCCCTACCAAGCCCTCATATGGTCACCGGTAGGGAAAAGAAAACGGGGAAGACCAAGAGAGACCCTGCGTAGAACCATCATTAGAGAAGGCTCATTCAATGGCCAAGTAAATATCCAAAATCTACAACAGATAGCAGCGAACCGCCAGGCATGGAGAGACAGGACTTCTGCCCTATGCGCCGCCTTAGGCTCAAGAGGAAAGACTAACTAACTAATAGTATGTAATCGCCTATAGACTTTAATTATTTCTCATATTTATCCATGTGTAAATAATTAACTATTGTTGGTATTTTTCTATGCGAGTTTATAAAACGTTAGTTAGATGCATATCCTTTGCAGTACGTAGCAGTCAACTCCAGCATGTTTTTGGCTGTTTGTGATTACTGGGCAAGTTTACGTTCAGTAGTTTGCCATTACTTTCTGAACGACTGGTACTGATACCGTTGTATGAAAATCCAATGCAAGACGGCCTTCTTCTAAATCGTGAGCAGCTGTGTTACGAACGCGGTATGCGGGATTACGAATTGCATTCGTAAGACCTTCGCCACAGAGTCGACCGGCTGCCAGTTAATATGTTCACAAAACAGACACTTAAATAAATGAAAATGTACTATTTACAAATAACAATGTACTATTTACAAATGTGTCGAACGCTATGTGTTAGTTATACGCCAAGTATTTCGATCATTAAAAAAAACTATTTTTTTTCTTGACTACAGTTTACATTTAAACGATGACAACATTGCACTATTTACTTACCCAAGACAGTGACCTGCCGTCAGTATCCAGAATTCACTAATAATACTGCCAGCACAAGTCCACGCAAAGCCACCCCCACTTCCTCGTACACTCGCTTGCCATGGAGCTTCTCCTAGTGTAGCGTAACGGCCGCCTATTATTTTGTCCAGATCTGAATCATCACTTACATGTGCGTCTGCTTCTGGCTCGTCACTTGTATTCTTGTCAATCATTGCCTCATCATCCGTATATGTGTTCAGATTGAGCTTATCAACCACAAAAGTATTCAGAGGTGGCACATCAAACACATACCTGTCAGCGTTTGACACATCATTCACATGTGTGTCCATATCTGGCACATCACTTACAGGCTCATTCAGATGTTGCACATCATTCGCATTATTGTCCAGATTTGCCATATCAGCAATGTATTTACGGGAAGTGCCCAATGCATTCCGGTTATTTATATTCTTTCGGGGTCGACCACATACTACTCCTCTTGTTTCTGAGACAATTACATGATAAATAAATTAAAACAACAGGTCTGGTACTAAAAGAAATACAAACAGAAGCTTGATTATAGTTTATTAAATTTACTAGACATGCAAAACAAAATGACAACATATACAGACCACTTTGACATAGCAGGTACATCGTTAAAGACGAATAGTTTTCGAACGCAAGTCACATTAGAGGTGACCTGGTCAATATCATACGTAAGGTTTTATTTCGCGGAAAATGCTGATACCTGTATCGCCCGTTTGTGTTCCTTATTTACACTTGTTTGTGTATTTATACATCTGTGCGTATCCATTTATTTACATGTATACTGAAAAATAACACATCTCTGTAACAAGTTAAAGAATTCAAATATCTTGCTGGTATGACCTTAGAAGATGGCATAATAGACAGAGAAATTGAAATCAGATGTCAAAAAGCAAGTACGCTCACATACCAATTATCATCAATAATGAAGCGTCCGATTACACCTATTTCGGTAGAAAAATTTAAAAAAACATATGATTAATATAATACTTACAGTAACACTTTGCTACCAATGTCAAACTGGGCATTATCCAAATCAAACCTATGCCAAATCAACACATGCTTGAGGATAGTGCCAACTTAACTATCCGAGACCGAGAAAGAAATGATACTATCAGACAGACTGTGGGATAAAAACCTCGTGGCATTTATACTGAAAGAAAGAAAATCGAATGGTTTGGCCATCTCGTTAGAATGCCTCACCATCAACTAACTGACCTTGCCTTACATAAATAAAAAAAAAAAAATATCTGCTACGAGAAGCAAGAGGACACCCGAGAAAAGAATATATTGATGACATGAAGGACATTGTACAATTACACTATCCAATGTCACCCATGGGGCGCTGGAGCGCCATTTATTCCTCCCTACGCCGCTTGATAACAAAAGTAGATAATAATGATGATAAGTTTTGACACACCAGAACGTTCTCTGTTAAATAATGTTTGCAGTAATTAAGTTGGCATAGTTATATTAGTTTTAAAAGCCTCTGTTGGTATACCAAGTAGACAAGCATATGTATTATTCTTCAGATGTTTATATATTTCCTCGTTAGATGGTCTATTGTAGTTTATATTCATCTCCATTTCTGCAGATCGGATACGTGCTGGGTTTTCTGGGACTGGTCTACTCAGAAGTTGCCTGAAGTATTCCTTCCATTTGTGTTACTGATATGTCTTGTGCGGGAGAATTGTAGGATTACTATTTTCATCACACATTTGGTTGATTACGTTGTTCTGCTATTTTTTGTGTGGCTATATAAGGTTGTCTGGAATTTCCTGTCGCTGCTGCTGCTTCTATCTCTCATTGTGCTAGATCACAAAAATGTGCCTTTCATCCGCCTCAATATTGTTCTGACTTCTTCATTTGCGCAGTTTATTGTTCGTGGAATTTGATTTTAGTAGTTTTTGATTTATTTTTCTTTATATCTTATTGTTTCTATTTATTGCATCTATTTTGTAAAAGTTATCTTTGTTATCCATGTTTTATTTTGTTTTTACCTGTTACTTTGTTTTCCTCCGTGGATGTCCATACATAAGTAGCTAATGCATTCGACCTGCTGCCAGCAGCCTTCCCTACTCACGTTAACTGTTGTATGTCCATCAAGAATGATGATGACCATTCATTTCATTCAGTGAGGTTGAAAGTATGGAGCCATGAGTTCTAAGATGGCTGGTAAGACCTATTTTTTCTCGAAATGTTCTGTGACAATGTGGGCAAAGAATACTTGACGTTTCAGGAGGAGGATCTTCTGCAGTGGTTTTTCTGTTTAGCCTTTTCTTCACAGCTCTTGCAGTCCTGGTTGCCTCACAAGTGACTGCACCCTTGCTTCATGATGTACGCCACGAATTTAGGTCACTGGCAGCAGTCTCCTATGTGTCATGATGAATTCCAAAAGCTTTCTGTGAGATTTTCAGATGTCTTTAAAGCGTTCTCTCTGGCCACCTTGGGATCGTTTACCACACCGAAGCTCGCCGTAACAAAATTTGTTTAGGGAGCTTTTGATCTGGCATGCGAGTTCAGTGACCAGCCCAGCGAATCTGATTCTTCATAAGTAGAGTGTGGATTGTGGGCATAGACGTTCTTTCTAGGACTTCAGTGTCTGGGATCTTGTCTTGCCATATAATTTTCAATAGCTTCCGAAGGCAGACTGTGAGGAAGTGGTTTAATTTCCTAACGTGTCGCTGATAAACAGTCCAGGTTTTACGAGCATATAGCAGAGTGGATAATACAGCTGCTTTGTAGACTTTTATCTTTGTTTGCAGGCTTATTCCATTTCTGACCCATACATTCTTGTATAATCTGCCAAAGGCCGCGCTGGCCTTGGAGATTCTTGCATTCACTTCGTCATCAATCGTGGCAGCTTGTGACACAGTGCTGCCAAGATAGGTGAATCTGTCCACAACACTTAGTTCATGACCATTCACTTTGATATTCGGCACGGTGTTATTATTCCTTGGAGCTAGCTGGTATATAACTATAGTCTTCTCCAAGTTGATATAAAGCCCAAAGTTTGCACAGGCTTATGAGAAAGCTGAAACTGTGTGTTGCATATCTGCCTCTAAGTTGGCATAAAGAGCGCAATCATTAGTAAAGAGGAGCTCTCTGATGGTGTCGCTGTTAGTTTTGGTCTTAGCTTTCAGCCTTCTGAAATTCAACAGCTATCCATCCTTGCAATAGTTGATTTCTATTCCAATGTCGTTGATCTCTAAGGCATTCGTCAGCATAGCTGAAAACATGAAGCTGAACAGTGTTGGTGATAGGTCACATCCTTGCTTCACTCCATTGGTGACAAGAAAGGGCTCAGACAGTTCACCATTTTCTTGTACTCTTGCCTGCATACCATCATGAAATAGCCGCACTATTTAGTCATCTTTCGTGGACAGCCATATTTCGCCATAATCTTCCACAGTCCTTCTCTGCTGACTGTATCTTTTTATTGCATCTACTTTGTAAGAGTTTTGTTTGTTATCCATGTTTCATTTTTGCCCATGTTATTTTGTTTTCCTCCAAGTATGCCCATACATAAGTAGTTCCTAATACGCTCCACATGCTGCCAGCGCCTTCCCTACTCACGTTGCCTATTAACTGTTGCAGAACCTGGTACTTACTAAAGATTCTCATCATGGAACGTTTCCCAGTTTCTTTATTTCTGTGATATGCTATATTGTTTTGATGTCCACAATTTTATTGCTCATTACTGATGAGCATATCATTGTCTGAATTACATCTGCAACATGAAAGTCTTCTCCATATTAGTTCTATCTACATACAGATACAACTAATATGGAGAAATAAATATATGTTAAAGAGGAAAATTTGGAGGTGGTAGAAAGTTTCTAATATCTTGGCCAATGGTTCACAGTGAAAGAAATTAAAAGACAAATATATATTGCCCTTCAAAAACTAAAACAACCGAATAAATTGAGGCGTGGGACTTATAGACCTATCAAAATTATATTTTTAAGAGAATGCATCTTTCCCATTGCTACATACGCTTGTGCGACTTGGACAGTTACTAAACAAGTTGAACAATGCCATTGAATATATAAGGGACTTTCATTTGAAATCCGTTCATGCCGCACCGCGCGTAATTGCGTACGTTGAACATAATCATGCCATAGTCAAGTGATAAGTACTGACCAATAAATAAAAGAGCAAGTGATTATCGTCCCATGATGCATAGGTTCTGCTGTTGACCGTTGATAAAATGGCCGGGTTGATCCAAATTCCGTCCAAAGTTGCTCAAAGAGCGGTGATTCAGTTTCTTTCATTGGACATTCATCGAAGAATGCAGGCAGCGTACGGTAGCAAATGTGTGTCGAAGACAACAGTGACAGACTGGGCACGAATGTTTTGAAAACGACGTCAGTTCACGATAGATCTTCGACGGCCAGGTTAAGCGCATATTTTTGCAACAGAAAATACCATCGCCAAAATTGATGCAGCAGTACAAATGAACCGTTGTCGAAGCATACCTTCGCGAGTGAAAGCATTTAATGTGTCAATTGGCTTAATTCAAAAGGTCGTTCGTATGAAACTGGAATATCGGAAGTTGTGTTCACAGTGGGTACCACGGATGTTGACCGACCACCAAACAGAGGGATGGTGTTTGAACCACTTGTTGCGTTACAGAGTGGAGGGTGTATTTCTCTTTGGCATAGTGGCAAGCGATGAATCATGGTGTCACCACTTTAAGCCGAGAAGCAATATAAAGAGCATGCAATGAATGCATGCTGGATCGCCAAATGCCAAATTTTTCAAGTTACAGGTTTCCGCTGGTAAGGTTATGCTGAGCGCATTTTTTTGACAATGAAGGGCTATTGTTGGCCGACTTTAAAGAATCTTGTGTCAACATCAACTCTACCCACTACTTGCAAACACTAGACAAGCTGCAAAAAGCCATAAATAATAAACAACCCGGCATGCTTTCTCGCAGTGTGATTTTGTTGCACGATAATGCTCGTCAGCATGTCGCAAGATTGTGCAGGAAGCTTTAGCAAAGATGAAGTGGAAAATTCTGCAACATCCAGCCTATAGTCCTGATGTGTCACCATGTGATTTTCATTTGTTCGGACCTCTAAAAATGCTCTTAAGGGGCAACGATTTCACACAGATACAGACTTAATGAACGCGGTAAACACTTGGTTCAGTGAGCAACCACAATCCTTCTTTGCGGACGGAATTCGCCGCCTACCTAAGCAATGGGAAGCTTGAATGAATGCCTAAGTCGACTTCTTCTGATCAACCCATGGTGCATAATTCATTCAGAATGAATGCTTTGTTTAATTCTACCACATCTGATAATGTTTCTTTCATGCTTTTGTAATAAAGCCATTGGAACGGGTTTCAAATGAACGCCCCTAATAAATGTTGTAGACGAGTTGTACGAATATCTTGGATACAGAATAAAACAAATGCACCCATACAACAAGATCTGGATTTTGAAGAAGGTTGGCTACTAAAGACGATAAAACAAAGACAATTGGCATGTTTTGGTCATTTGAAACGCCATGATAGTTTAAGGAGAACCATAATGAAAGGGTGTATGCGCGGGCAGAGAGGAAGAGGACGGCCAAAGAGAAGCTTGTAAATGATGTGGCAGATTATCTCCAGATGGGTGCATCTTGTTTATGACCGTTACGTTTTCTGGAATGTTGATATGGGAGCGAGGTTCTGCAAAGGACATGCTGCTGTATGAATGAATGAATGAATAAATGAATGAATGAATGAATGAAAGGTAATATACATGTCTTATTAATATCGATATGATCGATTTGGTTTTATGTCTTGTAGTCTGGTGATACCCATGTTGTTTTATGTATTCTTCTATAAGACAAAACAATTCTTAATATGAAATACTGATTCACTGCATAAAACATGGTAAATAATTCTCCATTACCGTTCAATATCCTTGTCAGTGTGTAACTATTATCTCTTCATAATCCAAATTATTCTATCATAACGTGGCATTTACGTAGGTATGTACTGTACCACTGTCTATATTTAAATATATATTTATAATACTGCCACGCTTTACTTTTTTTCCTTCCGGTTTTCCGGAAGGTTGTTGTGGGAGCGACTTTTTGCAAAAGACATGCTACTGAATGAATGAATGAGTCCACGCACTTGTGGCGACTGTCCCTGTGGTTTGTTGATCGACTCGCACCGGAATCTGCATATATTTGAAACCTTGTAGTGTACGATGAAACGCCTCCAATGTTTTTTTTTTTGGTGCGCCATAGTACAATTGTCCCATATAATGAGTTGACATGATTGGAGTACTTTACCCATTCCTGAATTTTTGCTGATATTGCATGTTGGTGTCTCAGTGATGTACATATTCAACGGCAATTTCAATGCTGAATGTGCTGTTCGGCCACCATATTTCTTCCTTTCTTTCTTTCTTTTTCTTTCTTTCTTTCTTTAATGTAATTTTATTCATTTATGTTTGTTTTGTGAGCTGATGAAGGCGTTGTCAAGGTCTCACATCCGAGGTTGCGATGCGTTGTCTGTACCAACGCCAGACAACATAACAACACGCAACCCTGAGTGATGTTAAACACTGCAGAGAGAACGCGGCGTCTTCGACGACGCCCGGATAAGCAGCCAAGCACAGCAATTGAGCGAAGCTTAAACGACCGCTGGTCAGCAGTACACCCCGTGAACCTTGCAGGGGTCACACCAGCTGACGTGAGCGTGTAGCGTGTAGAACGCCAGAACTGGCAGACGGGTTTAGGTGTTTGAATGGACAGGTCGCATGGGTATGCGAGGAGTGTTTGATTCTGCATTGAGAGCTAGCCTGTACGACAGTGGGAGACTGGTTCGAACGCTTGAGTAGTTTGACTTGTAAGTGAGATGTTTATTGCTTGCATGTATTATTATGTATTGTAGTGATATTGTTCATGCCGTAATGATTGCTATGGATTGTCAGTGCGCGATGTTTGTGCGATAATAAATGCAGCGCGTAAATAAAGCTTGTGAATAATACTTTCGGATATTCACTTCGTGTGATTTGATAGTTTGATATTGCTTCACACTTGCCAGAAAACGAGCTACTTATCTTGCTCTACGCAAGACTCTGCCAAGTGCGAACGTGGTGGCTTTCGTCCGGGTTTTGAACCAAATGCGAACTTGTAAATTTGTTTGTCCGAGTTTGAAGCGAATGTGAAAATGCCGATAGAAGTGCGTAAGTCATAAAGTAAGGTAAAGTAACGATTAAATAGAGTTGATTTAATTAAATTATAAGTGTGAAGATATTATTTGAAGCCAACCGAGGCGTCTTCAGACTTATCACTAAATTCAACTACTTTTGTACCTAAAATCCAAAATGGCGGCCGTGCCCTTAAATGTCATTGAGTAGGGTTAGTGTGAGCGTGAAAGTTGTTGATTGTGGTAACGACTAACAATAATACTTGACAGCATACAAACCTTTACAGACTTCAGTGACATTACACACACCATACATTTACAAACGTTCTAATTTTGTTTAGTTTAAAAAGTACAGGCTTTTTGTGTCAACTTTACCTGAGTCTGATGAACTTCAAAAATTGTTTGTGCGTCAACCCGAAAGACGTTCCAGTGTGATTTCGAGCACCACTGAACAGCACATTACCCAAGGATTACTTGAGTATAAAATTTTTTTTCATCTCTCTTTATACTTTCGTTAGTCTGGCTTTAGACATTAACTGTGCTAGAAATATTTGTAACTTACTAACATCATAAGTAATTTTGTTTATATTTATTCCATCATACCTATTGTTCATCATGTCTTCTTTAAACGATTTCATTGAAATGGGTTTAAAAATGAATATGTCTGGTGAGGGATTGAGAACATGGAGTGAAAGTAAATATGCAAAATATCTTGTGAAACAAGAGCAGATTATTGAGCGGAATGAGAGAGCGGCCGAAAGGGCGTCAAAAGCACAATCAGAAGCTGCTCTAAAGGAATCAGAAGCTGCTTTAAAGCTTCAGCAGGCACAATCAGACGCTGCTCTAAAGCTTCAACAAGCACAATTAGAAGCTGCTTTAAAGCTTCAACAAGCACAATCAGAAGCTGCAGTGAAGCAAGCTGAGATCTTAGCCTAAAGTAAGAAAGAAGAGCAAGAAACACAAATGAAAACTGAACACCAGCGAACGAAATTACAGTACACCGGAACTCGAGGCTCTTGCCATGGTATTTTCGGTACGTAAACTTTCTAGATTTTTGTTAGGTAAACATTTCATTATTGAAACAGATAATAGTCCGCTGACAATTGTTACCAGAGGAACGCCAAGTAACAGCAAGGTGGCAAGATGGTCCCTTCTTCTGCAGGACTATAGCTATGAGATTAACCATATAAAGGGTTCACAAAACTGTCTTGCAGATCTCTTGTCGAGATGTCCATACGACGAACCTAATACCCAGTCAACACCAGAGCACAGTGCAGAGGGTGTATAAAACTGCAACGTAGATAGTGCTCAGTACCACAGCCAATTGTGACAATGTGTCAGTAACGCTGTGTACACCATTGTGATGGGGAAGATTGTATCTCCCAATGTATATAACTTATGTACATATTGCGATTCTTATTATTATCATGCGAATGAATGCGTGTATAATTGTGAGATATGGGAAAGAATGGAATCAGTATTATGTAAACCAATGTGTTGTATAACTGTGAAATATGAGAAAGAGTGTTATTATTATTGTAAATACATAAATATTGTAACAACCGGACACTACAGAGAAGTGTCACTAGACAACACTACAGGATCCAGGCATTTACCAAGCCACTACAACGTGAGGTAATCCTGAAGACCGAGTTGTCCAAGACGTTTTAACAAGGTACGAAAGATGACTGCGACAGTACAATCCGAGCAGAAGGCGGAAGAGACGATCCAACAGCTGATAGTAACAACTACTATTCCGTTTACATAAGATCCATCCACAACGGACCAACGTTGTATGAATGACACCACAACACATGTAATAGTACAGCTGTATACTTCCGATTTTTTGCATATTAATATTAAAATTTAGCAGACTACGCTAAAAAGTCTATAAATGTATGACAATTGTATTAAAATGTGATTTAAAATATTTCCATATACGGAATTGTATATGTCGATTTTTATAAGATGTAATCTCAGCATCGTAACTTGATTGCTTCTTTACAAACGTGACTTTTTGTGCACATTTGTCAATAAGGATCAAATTATGACACTAAGAAATAAATTTACAGTGGTAATTTATGTCTTGTAAACGACGATAAATTATTGTTCCTAAATTTTTTGTATAATAACCAGGGAACATTACTCTAAATTGTACGTGATATGTAAATATGTATTGTAACCATTAACATGTGTGCTTGATAAATAACATGTCA